>CM076570.1:898210642-898810642 GCA_034641835.2 Pinus albicaulis | reverse complement strand
TGACTTTGATTTGTTGCAAATTGATTGAAGGAGGGTTGACTTGGATCTTTGTGGCAATTTTGGTCTTGGTCTTGAGTCTTAGATATCTCACTTTGATATGATTCTATAAGAAGAAGATTTTCTTGGGTTTTCCCTCTTGTGGGGTTTTGCCTTGTCTTGGAGCCTAATTTCTTGTGTTCATTTTTTCTTGTGATCTTCATGTTTTACATTTTGGTGATTGTTTGATGAAGAACATCAAATTTAATAAGAAGCCAACAAATATTCACAAGTAATTATCAAGGAGGAGAAATCTACCCGAATCTACATTCATTATGATTTCTCAACATGTTATCAAAGCTAAGGTGAAGAGGAGACAACTTGAAGATCATAATTGTTGGCAGCTTGAAGGTTTCATTGTAATAGTAATCTCTCCTATATAAAAGAAGGATTGAAAGTTATCCTCGTAACAATCATCATTCCCTAAAGAATTTTGTTGAAAGCTCTTCTTCTTTGACAAGGACTTTTGAGGTAGTTGTACAAATCATTCTGAGGCATACATGCAAGAATACTATTAACAACATGCACATGTACAACTCAATACAAAAGGTTCTATGACAATAAGGTATACAAAATTCTCTGTGACAGTATGACATTTTCTATCTGTGGCATCCTGAATGAAGTTTTATGCGAAGTCTGTTGCATACATAACATACGAACTCTAAGTTATTTTGTTTTGAATGTTACTATGTAATTGAACATATACAAGGGTCCGAAGTTCACTCCTTATCCAAAGTCTTATAACTTTGTAAGAAGATATTTGCATCTTGAAATTAATCTCTAGGCCGAGCCCTGGAGGAACAATTTAAATTAATTATGTGATTTGAGATACATTTATGAATGCAAAGTCCAGAGGTTGATCTGAGTCCAGTAACATAAAGCTCCATGGGTTTGGTACAAAGTAATGATTAGACATTCAACTGCATTAAGAGTTCAAGCACTTGTAGAAGTTTCATAATGAAAGGAACCAAGTCTATAGAAGTTGTAACCTTGTGAATGAACCAAGAAAATATTATCTTTGAGAACACGAATGTATGAGGAACAAACATCCACAATGACACCAAACAACACTTTCTTGACATTCAAGCTCTTCTACAATAATACAATATTCATTATGGCAACACTTCTCTGAGGCACTCGAGCTTTCTATGGACATTTGAGCCCAGTGTATCTACATATCTCTAAAAATCAAAAGCATCTATTGTGACACAAATATGTGCACGCGATACATTGTTTTGTGGATGTTGCTTCATGATATATGTGAAACACAAAACCTATATGCAAGATCCAAAGGCTCATCACATTGTGACATGTGTGTAGATATGAAGTTAACTTCGTTACAATAAAGGATAGTATTGTGACAAGATTACCTTCCTAGATAAAAATCCTATAGTTTGTAAAAAGGGACCAAGACATTTCTCTGTGAAAGAAAGAGATAATTTATCAACAACAATGTCATATCTCCTTGAAGAAAGGACTATGATAAGTAAGGTATATAAAGTCTATTATTGTGACACAAGTATGAGAAAGCACTTGAGACATATACTTAAGAGAAGGACAAAAGTCAAGACATGTCACCTTGCTGTAGATCATCTCAGAAGATATAGATCGAAACTTTGAGGAGTAGACTTATCAATAGAAGAGACAGCGTTATATTTTCCTGAAGCAAGGATCGCGATATATGAAGTTCATCTTTGTAGTAAAAGCATGTGTAGTACCCATACACAATAGAATAAATGACATCATGAAGCCGACCTATCTATCCTAAAAGAAAGTACATAAGACATTTCTCTTGAAGACCGAATCCTTTTTGGATTCATCTCTGTGGGTTGTAGTCTAGCTTGAAGGATGAAAGTCTAAGATCAAATGTTTGACCTCTTGAAGACCATATGAGACCTTGTTGCTTTGACCTCTTGAAGACCATATGAGACCTTGTTGCAGAGATATTTGAACATAATTGAATGAGAAGTTTGAATATAGCGTAAGCATGTCTCTTCAAAGCAGTCTCTACTAGTTACAATATAGTACCAAACTGAAGGCAAAAGTGGAAAACATGTAAAGTTAAAAGAGGTACACATAGTCCTTGTTCATTTGTGATTAATAACCTATGTCATTTATAGTAATGCTAAGATGATGATGCTCTTGAAGGATGGTAGTGCATATGCGCAGATATATTTTAAAGAGCATTGACTTGTTAACATTTGAAGCCTTTCTGTGCATTCAAGACTAGGAATGAAAAGAACTACATCTCTCGCATAGAAAGCTTTCATTTCTAGGGTTAGAATAATTTTCAATTTCTAACATGACAGATCTTGAAGACCTTGAAGAATCTAGGGTTTGTAGAACTTGCAGTTTGCGAGGTCTTGTAGACTTTTGGCATTTAGGGCTTATAAACCCTAGAAAAAAGTTTGAGTTAGGAAACACTAGAATAGAAACCCTAGCTAACCACTTCTGCTGTAGAAAGAAAATCTAGCTCTTGAGATTGACAGGAATGACATCATGCTGATGTGAGGACAAGGTTGATGAAAACATTCAAGATTAAGAGGGAGTTGACTCTCTTCCAAAGGATAAGTATTCCATATCTACTCTCTTTAATTATTACTATTGTTATGCACTTTGTCTTTTGTTCTTTTGTAGTCTTCTAACAAAGGTTGCAGGTTAAGACAAGATCTATCTATGCTGGATTAACAGAAGGAAGATTTGGAAGAATGTAGAAAAGCACGAAGACAAGAAGAAAGTAGCTTAAAGTATGCATCAAAGGAAGTCTAGAAAAGAAGTTTACCTATCTCAGCTAGAAAGAGGAAGATGTCAGATCGTGGATGGATGCAATACTACTTGAATGTTAGTCGAAAAACCGAAGAAGTTTATGATAAAAAAGAGAAGATGATAGATCAATGAGAAGATCCTTTGACAAAAAGTTGAAAAGTTCTGATATTGTTGTATCAACAGTTGATTGGTTTGATTCAGGAACACTTTGATTGGGCCAAAAATAATGATGCAGATAAGGATACTACGGATGAGCTGACATGATTTCTTAGAAGAGCTTGAAGCATAATTCTTGCAAAATCAGCTATGTAGAAGTTTGGCTCCTTAAGATGTTTGCGGAACTACTTGATGACATGTAGAAGCTACGTGAAGATTGAAAAAAATCCTGGGAGGTCAAAGCTTATTATGATGTGATGCAAATAGGATCCCAAAAACTACAACAAATCTCCACAAAAGAACATGTAGCCAATGCTTTGATGAATATTTTTGAGACAGGCTTAAGCTTGTGTTTGTTCCTCCCTGTTTGAGAGGGAGTGAGGATTTACTCCCTGGTTGAGAGGGAGTGTGAGTGGACACCATATTCTCTATGTGTCATGCACTATGACTAGGACTAACAACCGTAAGCTTAGTGAAGGCACTGGTAGGGAGAATGGATGATTGGATAAGCATATGGGACCAATACTCCTTGAGTAATGGTATCCAAGATTGGAGTAGTCTTGAGGACCGATACTCTTTGAGGATAGGGTATCCAAGATAAGAGTTGTCCCGAGGATCGATATTCTTTGAGGATTGGGAATCCAAGATAAGAATAGTCCCATGAGGGCATACCCGTTGAACATCTGGATGGGGTATGTGCTTAGAGAGAGGCAATGGTGGTGTCCAAATTTATGCATCCCAACATTGTGCTCTGATTCAGTGGAGAGATAGAACTTGTCAATTAAGGCCTTGCTATGTTTAACAATGTTGTTTATGATGATGATGATGCTTATCAATTCAAATTCTTATGAGAATATTTCAATTTGAGAGTATCTTGGTATCCCGTTTAGTCAATTATGAATACCTTTCTAGTTAAGAGGGAGTGTTGGAAATGTAACTAGTTTCGGTCTTCATAATTATCATTGTACTTGTATCAATATGTATTTCATGTAAAAAAAAAAAGAAGAATAATAATTTATGATGATTATTATTATTTAGTCAATGCATGTTCTTCATGCTTCTAGGGTTTATTGAGTCAATAAGAAAATTTGTTATGAATCAAAGTCCCATTTGGACTATTTGTAAAAAAGAAGAAGAAATTTCTTATTTGAGTCAAAAGAATCAATTTTTTCATGACAAGGCCAATTTTTCCCTCCTAATGGACAAGTCATCCAACCCATAAGTTTTGTCTCTTCATATGGTCAAACAACTATATATTGGCAACCATGCTCCACATTTTGGCAACCAATTCGATTTCTGTGCAAGTAAGTAGAAGAAAATCAATAGAGTCAAATGAGAGAAAAATCTCGTGTTTCTACCCTAATATGTTCACACGTGCGAGTATCTTGTGGTTTTTCAAAGCTATTACGAGGCCAAAATTTTAGGGCCCAAAATTTCAGGGGGCCAAGATTTTAAGGGTTGACCAAAATTGAGAAAGTTGACCAATATTGACTTTGATTTGTTGAAAATGGATTGAAGGAGCACTAACTTAGATCTTTGTGGCAATTTTGGTGTTGGTCTTGGGTCTTCGATATCTCACTTTGATATGATTCTATAAGAAAAGGATTTTCTTGGGTTTTCCCCTTTTTGGGGTTTTTCCATGGCTTGGAGCCTAATTTCTTGTGTTCTTTGTTTCTTGTGATATTCATGTTTTGTATTTTGGTTATTGCTTGATGAAGAAGAACAAAAAATTTAATAAGAAGCCAACAAATATTCACAAGTAATTATTAAGGAAGAGAAATTTACCCTAATCTACATGCATTATGATTTCTCAACAACCCCTGATACTAGAAATGAACTCTGATATCCTCTAGATGCAAAAACAAGAGGTTGCCTCTATCCTCTGCTACTACCCATGCTAGATGGTGTCACCTTCTCCTACTTCTTCTCCACCTCTCGTTCCTGCTCCTCCTGCTCCTTTACCTCCATCTCCTTTGTGGCTGCTACCTCTTTCGATGCCTCCACTTCTAAACAGTTAGAGGTTGATTCCATGAATGTTGAGAATGGCACTAAGAAATATTCTAATTTAATTTTCCTTTGAATTAAATTAGAAGAAAATTGTATTTCAACATCTTATGACAACTTGTACGAGTTAACTAAGTTAGTTTGACTTACTTGGTTCAGTTAGTTCGAGTTGAGGGTCTAACTTGAGTCATGTAGAGTGTCTCCTACTTTTTAAGAGCCTTGGTTGAGTTTATGTTGAGTTGTACTTAATTAATTCAGTTAAATTGAGTTAAAGTCAGTTAAACTAGTTCCAACTGTTGGAGGAACTAGTGGGAGGTCTAGTAGTGGGGTGTGTACTCTGTGATCAACCAGTTAACTGATAAATCAACCATAAATAACTCATGCATGCATGATCTACGAGTTACTCAATTGAGATTGGAGTTCAAGGGCAATGTACTATTAGTAGTATAATAATCCAAATTGTACATGTGGTGCATGCAGTCTGAGAAAGGCCTATGATGGATTGCGTATTTGTGGATGAGGAATTTCCCTAATTAATAGGGGCTAATTCCCAAGGAAACAGTGCAAGGAAATAGGGTCTTGGGCAAGCAGAAAATTGGATAAGTATTGGCCAAGGCTTGTCTAGGAAGCAGTGAGACAATTGGGCAAGTAGAAAATTGGATAAATATTGGCCAAGGCTTGTCTAGGAAGCAGTGAGACACATATAGATAGTGCAGAGGATGCTCGGGCTTGAGCAAAACATTGTAATTTTCTCATATTTTCTGACTAATGCAATATACAGATAACATGTGTTTCTAGCTGTGGAATTCCCCAGGAAATCATTGTGTAATGTCTTGATTGAATTCTTTCTCTTGTATGCTTTGTGATTTTGTGTTCGTTTAATTGTTTCCACAATTGGTAGAGTAGATTCAATTCTATTGTTTTAGTAAATTACAATTAGCAATTTGAATCTACAAGGAATTTCTACATAGTATCAGAGTTGAAATCACTCTAGAAGAGAAGAATAAAAAGTTATCTTTGTAGGAGGAACGAGTTTTGCAGATCTATTCTTCAGAGCTAGCAGTAAGATCAAGATGGCGTTATATGGTCTAAGGAGTATGCCCTTGAGGGTTGCTTGAATTACATTGCTTGGAAGGACCAGATGAAAGCAATCATGTAAGACAATGGGTTGAAAGAATACATTGATAGCAATGTTCTGAAGCCAACAACTGTTGATGCACAAAACATAGCAGAATGGAAGAAGAATGTAGCCAAGGCAAGAAGGATCTTATTGGAACGAGTTCGAGATATATTGTCTCGAACCTCCACATGAAGGAGACTCCATATGCAATGTGGAAAGCCTTGACAACTTTGTTTCAGAACAACAGTGACCACAAGAAGTTGACATTGAATCACAAGCTTCAGAAAATCAAGATGGAAAAGGGTGACACAATACCACAATAATTGAGCAAGTTCACCCAATGTCGGGATGAGTTTGGGAGTGTTGGTGTTATAGTTGCTAAGGATGATATGGTTAGCCTAACACTTCTAGGCCTTCCAAAGAGCTGGCACAACTACCAAGATTCGGTAAATGGGAGGGAGAAGCTACCAGAGTGGGAGCATTTGTGGTCCGACTTGATGCAAGAAGAGATGAGGTGAAACACCAGAGATGGAACCTCATCCAAGCATGATGATGAGGAGAACTATGCCTTGGATGGAAAGGTAAAGAAAGGGAAAGGGAAGAAATCCCAATCCAAAGGAGATTCTTGTCAAGGATGCAAGAAGAAGGACTTGTCGAAGATTAAATGTTTTCACTGTCATGAGTTGGGACACTATGCCACGAAGTGTCCACACAAGAAGGCTGACAAGAAACCCTCAGGAGTTGCGACAGGTGAAGCTCTTGCTTTAGAATTTGAGTTGGATTTCACCATCATTGCATGCATGGTGACGTCGATAATGGGCAGTGTTTGGTATCTGAATAGTGGAGCCTCATTCCATATGATCGACAACAAAGAATTTTTCAAGGACTTGGAGGAGAAGGACCTCCAAATGCACATCGAGATGGGAGATGATGGAAGGTATAATGCGACCGAAATTGATACTGTTACTTTTCAGAGGAATTCTGGTTCTCCTCTTCCATTGAAAGATGTCACGTATGTTCCGGGTTTGAAGAAGAATTTAGTTTTAGTTGCTATGTTGGAATATCGTGGCTAAGATGTGCTATTTAGAAAAGGAAAGGCTTTCCCTCATCACATAGCCACGAGATAAGTGAAGTGGATCGGGGTTCAGGTGAAGAACCTCTACAAATTGGATATAAAAGATCATGCTTCTTTGAACACGAAAGCAGAGAAGGTGTAGCGCCGAGACATCGGTGAATTATGGCATAGGGTACTTGGCCATTTGCACCATGGAGCCTTGAAGATCATGCAACATATTTCTACAGGACTTCCCAATGGTACACTAGAGTAGAGAGATACATGCAAAGGGTTTACATTGGAGAAGTACACCAAAGTCACCTTTCATGATAAGGACAGTTGAGTGCAAACGATCCTTGAAAGAGTTCACTTAGATGTGTGTGGATCGTTCTTGACAACCTCCATGGCCAAGCACATGTATTATATTTGTAGATGATTTCTCACGTAAGTGTTGGATATTCTTCATGCAGAAGAAAGACCAGACAATCTCAAAATTTTGTGGATTTAAAGCACTTGTTGAGAAAGACACTAGCAGGAAAGTGAAGGCTTTCGGGAGCGATAACGGTGGTGAATATGTGTCGAATGAGTTCAAGAACTTCCGTGCAAAAGAAGGCATTCAACGAGAGTTAATAACACCCCATAACCCACAACATAATGGTGTCCCTGAAAGGAAGAACAAAAGTATTTTGGGAGCTTCACGGGTGATATTGTATGATCAGGGCCTACCGTTGCACTTGTGGTCTGAAGCATGCAACACAACGATATATGTGCAGAACAAAAGTCCTCATCGGATTCTTGGGATGAGTACACCAACAAAATATTTTTCTAGGTAAGAAACCAAATGTGGCACACTTCAGGATCTTTGGTTCATCAATTTACTGTCATGTTTGCAAGGATGCAAGGAAAAATATAGAACCGACAACATAGTTGGGCATATTTGTGGGGTACACTGATACACCTCACAACTATTGGGTGTACCTTCCATATGACAAGATGAGATTGTTCGTAGAGATGTGAAGGTTGATGAAGAGAAGGCCATGAGATGTTCCCTTGAGAGGGAGCTTCAATTGCATGCAGATGAGGAGCTTTTAGCTCCAAAGGAAGAACCTCAGGATGTTGTGGAGTAACCACAAACAGAGGAGTAGAGAGTGGAAGCAACCACTCATGTAGAGACATTCAAAGATGGAAGGAAGTGCACTAGAGAGGCTGACAGATTGATGCATAATGCTAGAGAGAATGTGGGAGCACCCACATCACAACGGTGGCAGAGGGGGTCATCAGATCAGTACACTGCTACATGGCTCTAATGAATGAGAGTGTTGAGATTGAGCCATCCTCATTCGAGGAAGCAGTGCAACAATCAGTATGAGTTGATGCCATGGTAGAGGAATATGATTCCATTATCAGGAACAATGCTTGGGAAGTTGTCCCAAGGCCAAACGACAAGTCAGTGGTAGGTTCCAGGTGGATCTACAAGGTGAAGCAAGCAAGCGATGGGAATGTCAAGAAACACAAGGCCAAATTTGTGGCCAAGGGGTTCTCTCAGGTGGAGGGAACTGATTACGAGGAGACATTTTCTCCAGTAGCAAGGTACTCATCAAACAGATCAATTCTAGCACTTTCAGTGCAGATAGGATGGAATATGCATCAAATGGATGTGAAGACAACCTTCCTCAATGGAGTGATTGAGGAAGAGGTATACATAGAGCAACTAGAAGGATTTGAGACCTTCGACAGAAAGTCACATGTGTGCAGACTCAAGCGAGCACTGTATGGATTGAAACAAGCACCCAGTTCTTGGTACACCAGGATTGACAACTATTTCACCGGGTCGAGCTTCCACCAAACGTGAAGCAGATGCAAACATTTACCACATAATTGTTGAAGGTAAATTGTTGATTATAGCATTATATGTCGATGATTTAATTCTAACAGGTGATGAGAAGTTGATAAAATATTGCAAAGAGGATTTGGCAAGAGAATTTGAGATGAAAGACATGGGGCTCATGTATTATTTCCTTGACTTGGAAATTTGGCAAGGAGATGGGGAACTAATTGTCTCTCAGGGCAAGTATGCCAACGAGACACTGAAGAAGTTTCACATGGAGAGTAGCAAACCCATGGAGACTCCTCTAGCAGGGAATTGGAGGAAGGAAGATACTGCTTCAGGCAAAGCGGTAGAAGCTACCATTTACAGGCAACTTGTGGGTTCACTTATGTACTTGGTGAACACACGAATAAACATGTGTTATGCAATTAGCCAACTTAGTCAAATAATGGTTAAGCCAACCAAACTCTATTAGATGACAACCAAACATGTATTGAGATGCCTTAGAGGCACCATTTAGTTTGGTCTTTGGTACAAACAGACAAAGGGAATGAAGCTACAAGGCTTCATAGATGCAGATTGGGCAGGGAGTCTATCAGACATGAAGAGCACATCATGAGGAATCTTGAGTATTGGGTCAACAACAATTTCTTGGTACAACAAGAAGCAGAGATCGGTTGCACTCAGTTCAATAGAAGCAAAGTACATGGCTGCTAGTTAAACAACATGTAAGGCTATTTGGATGAAGAAGATTCTTGTTGGGTTATTTGGTCAACAGATGGATCCTACAATGATTTACTATGACAATCAGGGTTGTATCAAACTCTTTGTGAATCCAATTTTTCATGATTGATCCAAGCATATCGACATCCGATACCACCATCTCAGAGATTGTGTGCAGAGACAGACCATATTGCTAGAGTACATTCCTACAGAGGAACTTCAATTTTCCTCTTGAAAATTCCTTAGTCAAAATGGCACCAAGAAAAATTCTCATTTAATTTCCCCCTGAATTAAATTAGAAGAAAATTGTAATTCCAATCTCATGACAACTTGTACGAGTTAACTAAGTTAGTTAGACTTAGTTGGTTCAATTAATTCGAATTTAGGGTCTAACTTGAGTCATGTAGAGTGTCTCCTACTTTTTAGGAACCCTAATTGAGTTTATTTTGAGTTGTAATTTACTAATTCAGTTAAATTGAGTTAAAGTCAGCTAAACTAGTTCCCACTGTTGGAGGAACTAGTGGGAGGTTTAGTAGTGGGTAGTGTACTCTATGATCAACGATTTAACTGATAAATCAACCATAAATAACTCATGCATGCATGATCTACGAGTTACCCATTTGAAATTGGAGTTCAAGGGCACTGTAATCATTTGTGTAATCATCCAAATTGTAAAGGTGGTGCATGTAGTTAGAGGAAGGTCTCTGATGGATTGCGTATTTGTGGATGGGGAATTTCCCTAATTAATAGGGGTAATTCCCAAGGAAACAATGCAAGGAAATAGGGACTTGGGCAAGCAAAAAATTGGTAAGTATAGGCCAAGGCTTGTCTAGAAAGCAGTGGGACAGATAGAGATAGTGCAGAGGTTGCTCGGGCTTGAGCAAAGCATTGTAATCTTCTCATATTTTCTGACTAATGCAATATACAAATAGCAAGGATTTTTCACTATGGATTTACCTAGGGAATCATTGTGTAATGTGTTGATTGAATTCTTTCTCTTGTATGCTTCGTGATTTCACGATCATTTAATTGTTTCAACAGTTGGTAGAGTAGATTCAAGTCTATTATATTAGTAAATTACAATTAGCAATTTGAATCTACAAGGAATTTCTACAATGAAAGGCCTCTCGGTCTCAACCCTCCATGTAACAATGGTGTCAATATGATCTAATGCGATGTGTTTCACGTCAATAGTTTTCTGAAGTTGTCTCACCCACAATTGAAGATTGTAGTAGATGTAGACCATGTTGTTAAGGTGTTGTGACTCCAACTAATATCAGGGTCAAATTATAAATTAGTATTAGATCTAAGACTTTTGTGATCCATAATGTAGATAGATGTCTTTCGGATTAATCACATCATTAGGATTTGGACGATGTTTCAAACCATTTAATGTGGTTCATCCTCAAGACAAGGTGAAGAAGGAAATCGATCTCATTGAATAAATAGTAAGGATGCGACATTGCCTGCTAATAGTTGTTAAAACTAGCCGTTAAAAAATAGCCGATAATTTGACTTGGTTTGTTAATTAGTTATAATATTGAAAATTTTCAAGTTTTAAGAAAAATTATTAAAAAATGAGGTTAATGATTAATATAGAATAATTTAGTAAAATGATTAAATTTTAAATAATATAATAAGTGGAGTAGGGGTAAATAATAGTAAAGAGAATAATCTTAAAATATTTAAGTTATTAAGAGATATTAAGAAAAAAGTAAATGAATAATATAGAATAATTTAAAAATGAATAATTTAATAGAAATATTAAATTTTAATTATTATAATAAGCTCAAATTAGTAATTAGAAAGATTAAAATTTCTAAGATTAAATTAGTAATTAGAAAGATTAAAACTTCTAAGATTAAATTAGTAATTAGAAAATTTAAATACAAAAAATAAAAAATTATAATTTATAATGAATTCAAAAATTTAATTTGATTTTTTTTGGTTTGTTGCTTCTTGGTTTGTATTTTTTCAGATCCACTCCAGTTGCACTCACATTTGGAGGACCCACATGTTTGGATGAACACTCGAATCACAAGCTTTTGGAGATGGGGTACTCTACTCTCACAACTTGTCCATCAAGAATATACAAGTTAAACAAATAAGAGAAACACAAGAAAATAAAAAAAACATTGAAAATTGGAATTTGAACCAAATTATGAAGAGAGAATGAAATTTGAAATTTTAAACAAACTGAAGCTTACTTGACATTTTGGTGTTCCTATCCTTAACATCTATGCTAAAACCAAATGTGCCACTTGTCATCTTATATAGATCCTTTTCCTTAGAAATCTCTTCATGTTCTGCCTTGGATGACACCATCCTCTCAACATAGATGAAGAATCCATCCATCACCTTGGCATCAAATATGAAACCATAGGAGTAAGAAAATGCGGGGTTGAGGAAGATCCCTACAACATGAGTGGGGCGATGGAGGGTATTGTTCCATTTCTCATCAATCACTCTCCATAACAACTGTTGTTTCTTAAACCCCTCATCTTCCTTATTCTCATAATAGGTACGAATGGCTTCCTTGGCCCTGTCCATGGCCTCATAAAAATATCCCATTCTGAGCTTATCTCCATCAACCAATTGAAGAACCTTTACGAAAGGTTCGAAAATGGCACAAACCTCCTCTACTTCTGCCCATAATCTCTCATGATATGAAACTACTCTGCATATGGCCTCTCTATCCGATTTGCAGCTAAAAGATAAATCATACCATTCCAGTGAAAGAAACATTGTCATCACATCCCACATAAAATTCAATAAATATTGAAGAGATAAGAAATTGGTGGAAAACTGTGTAATGGCAGGACATATCAACTCTTTGTTGTTGGTGAATCATCTCATCAAGCTAAGCACAAATGCATGATTATATATAAATTTTGTTATGCTCTTAGATGATTCAACAATATCCCTCACAAAAGGAATCTTCCTTGTATTCTCCAACATCAAGTCAATGCGATGTTCAACACAAGGTGTCCAAAACAAGTTAGGATACCTCAAAATAAGCAACCTGCCAACAAAAACATAATTTGTAGCATTGTCCATTATGACTTGGATAACATTCCATGGACCTACCTCCTAAATGAAGGTGTCCAAAAACACACATAATAAATTTGCATCTTTAATATGTGCATATGCATCACCAAACTTCATAAACATTGCCCCCTTGGGACAACTAACCAAGAAGTGAAGGGGTTTTACCGATCTAATCAGTCCAACCATCCAACATCACAGTACATCTAGTGTGTTCCCATGATGCCCTAAAATACTTCAATCTAGTAGTGCATTCACCCTTTTCATTTTGAAGAATAAACCCTCTCAACTCCTCATACGAAGGGGATTTATACCCCGGACCAACAATAATAAACACATCAAACATAGGTTGGTAGAATGGATTGGTCTTGACAATGCTGAAAGGAACATCACTCCATAGAAGACACCTACCCACCAAATTGTCAGCTTCTTCGTTTTCCTTTGTTTTAAGTGCCAATTTGATGCTAGGTTATGTACTAGGTGCAGATCTAGGAACAAAAGAAGATGAGACAATCGATGGGTTGGCAATGTGGATGTGGAAGGTGATACTGAAGAAGCACTATCACTCCCCCTCCCCCCCCCCCCCCCCCCCCCCCCCCCCCCCCCTACAATTTGACTTCTCATCGCTGCCCTGTTATATTTGGTGTCATCTATATTTGTAGTGATTGAATGGCCGAACAAATGATTTCTGGAGTTGCCAAAGGGAAAATTTCTATATTTTTTCTTGGAATTTTCCCCAAATGGAATTTTAATCAGTTGATGCTTCTAACAAATCCTTGCCACAAAACTTGCAAGTCAAATATTTTCTATTGACCCCCCTCACCCTCCTCGAGTATAACATCAGGCTCATCATATTCCTACATATGGTCTAAGTGCCTCAAATTTTTGTTTGAAGTTGAACCTAGGGCACAAAAACAAAAGTTGAAAAAAATTAGAAGCTATCCATCACATGAAAAAATTAAAAATTATTCATTAAAATATTAAAAAAATCCATATGCATGCATGTTGCCATGCTCAAACGGATTGATAGATTCATGGAATGCATGGCTTGAAGGGTTGAATCAATGGATTGGGTTAACAACTGAAGGAAAACACGCAACATTAAAACCTTCACATTTAAGGTTTTTCATTGGCATTAAAACACCCAACATTAAAACCCTCATAAGAAAACACCCACAACTATGGGTTTTAATATATGAATATTCATGGTTTGCAACTTTGTGTGCGTTAGACATATATAAATTCAACCCAACACTCATTTGAAACCTTGATCCCCCATTCAAACTAAAAACAACACGAGAAATTTTGGCACCTACCTGCAAATCTGCGACTACTGGAGATAAATCATTGAGTAATTGAGAAAAATACAACAAATCTCCTCCTCCTCGGTGCTTAAATTTTGGTCTCTTCTCTTCATAAGTCGAATAGGTGACTTAGTGAGCTAACTTTTCCAAATGATAAAAAAGGACATTAATTTTTTTGACTTAATGACTTCTTAGACGAACCCTCTTGAGTTTTTCAATATACTCGCGATTTTATTGTGATTTTTCAATTTCGTAAAACTCACACAAAACTCGGTCAATAAATTTGTCTAGTTGAAAAACTCGCGATTTGATGATTTTATCGGGATTTAATCTCAATTTTGGTAACTTTGCTTTTTTTTTCCTTCTTAGAGACGCTGATATTTTCATTTGTTTGATCCTAATAGGGTGTAACTGGTTCTAACATCTCACCTTCTTCCATATCTGCACAACTTTACCCTTTAGCTAGATGTGTGTCTTGAACATCAAATACTTCAATGGCCTCCTCTTTATTCTCTGCCAAATCCACTGAACTTCCCAATATTTTTTGTGAAGTGGGTGAGAGAGTTGAGTGGTCTCAATGGGGAGGGTCACATTTTTCCGGGCCTTCTTGCGATGCCAACACTAGGAGTGGAAAAGGGGTTGTTATTTGTTACCACCTAAAAATGCGTGATTATTTTGCATTTTTGGAGGCATTCCTTTTAGTAGCACTGTACTAGGGGATGGGAATTCTAGGAGTTTGGTATGAATCTTGAGCATTGTATTAGAAATTTGGGTCAACCATTTTTTTTATCATGCACGTGAGAGATGGTGATAGAGATCCATGTGATACCTTTCTTTCACATGTTGGAGGATGTTTGGATGTTGGAGGTGTAATTTGTTAATGGGTTCACATTTTGGGGGCATTATTTCACATATGGTAGCATCTCACTTTTGGGGAACTTGTCTATATATTATGGTGCATTGTTCTCCATTTAAAAATTCTTTTGGGGCATTTTCGTGGTTCTCAAGATGTAATCTACATATTTGGAGGCAATATGGACCGTTTGACACATTCTACTAGTGAGATTGGATACACGAAGAGGAACAACCCACCTTTTGAACATTTTAGGGCATGCTTTACAGTGAAGCACTTCATGCATGAAGGCATTTTATTATATTTTATTACTTGATTAATGGAGACTTTTACATTGACATTAAAGGCTAATCCAAAGCATAAGAAGCTAAGAGGAGTGCTCCACCCAATAAAGCATCCAAAGCACATTTCAAGGTAATAATATAAAGAATGCACATGTTCGTAAGCCACTCCAATTTGAGGAGTTATCGCATATTTTATGGAAAGGCATGCCTACGCGTGAAGAACAAGGGTAATTAACCTTTATCAAGAGGAACATCCTACTTTGAGTATGGTCCCAAGCTCACTTTTTACACGTAAAACAAGGCAAGGGGCTCTCTTCATGAGCATCCCTACACAATTAATAAATATTATGATGATGTTTATGGAAATTTTCATGGATTGGAGGGTCTAGAGGTATAAATTGAGGGAGCACCTAGCTTGAGGAGAGGCCACATGTCATTCTAAAGCTATTCTAGTGCCTCTTTACTGGATATCTTCACCTACAATGAGGAGTGATCTATTCCAATGAGACTCAAGATATTTTTTGATGTATTTCATTATTATTTATTGGAGGAAAATATTTACGACCTTCTAGAGTATTCTCTAAAATATTATGTTGTAAATTCGTGTAAGGGGAGAAGAAATAAGAAGAGGACTCCTCTCATTTGCAAGGTAGAAGTTCAAGAGGAGGAGAAACCCTTAATGCTTACACTATTCTTTTTGTAGAAGAGCATGGTGACAAATTGTAGTTTGCATCCTCTTATTTCTCACTAAAATCATATGTATGTAAGGCTATCATATCTCTGTGTAAAGGGCCTTTTTGGCTCATCATAGTTATCTGCTCTTTGCTTGAAGTAAAGGTTGAAGTGTGGTTTTTAAACCCAGTTCACTTCATTTGATATTAGATTTTAATTCCAATATATTAAGTGGTTGTTCATTCAATACAGTGCTGCCTTCTTTACCTTATATCATCTTTATTATCCTATTTCATGAAGTTTATGGCTGCGTTATTATGTCTTTGTTGATCATTTCATGTTTATATTATATATCTATTAAATTTTTTCTTAATTGATGATAATTCTTGATTTGTGGTTTTATCCCATCTCTTTCATCTATTTGTAAGTCTTATACGTTGTGTTGTAATGTACCTATCCCCCTTGGTAGCCTTATTGAGGAAGAGGGGCACCTTTCTTGTCGTTTTTACTGACCTAACCCTTCTAGAGTTACATTAATTCTCTTCATTCAAATCGTACTTCATAACCAATGGGGCATTGGGATTTGTTTGAATTCAAACACATTAGGCCTCATCTAGATGTCATCGTGCTCTCTCCTTCGAATAAAACATGCACACATGCCTATTCATCGAGCCTTTTTCAAAGGAGTTATCCAACTTACTTGAAAGTTCACATCAAACCCTTCTTAAATATGTGCCTAATGCATAAGCACCAACCATTGACAATTGGTTAGTTGAACAATGGACAATACATCCTTGTTAGTCAATAATGCTAGCTATTCTATGGTATCAAGCCTTTCAACGATGAGGTATTGTGTGATATTTTCCCACTCAAATTTTGTTATGTTATTTTAGGAAAACCTTATATGTTGACAACTTTTTTATGGGTCTCATCCCGTTGATCTCATCGTTATTCTAGGAGGTCATCTCTATAGGGTACCAAAGATAGTCTTGACTAATGCAATTTCATTGATTTTATCAAAATAGGGCCAAAATTTAATCTCTTAGAATCCAAAATTTGTCAAATTCATGGTTTATTAAGATGGTGAAAGGAAGGTTGCTGCAACCACCACAACCTCAACATGGGGCCTCTATACATAACAGAGGTAGGTGGAAAAAATTATAGAGATATGAAAATATATCCTCAATTGTGGGGTTGCTTTTTCATTGACAGGTCAAACACTCAGTTGACTTGATACAAGGTGCTCTTTTACCTAATGTACCAATATATCATGAGCTCATACAAAAGGGCCACATTTGACCAAACTCACCTTGTGGAAGTCCAATTGTGTTGGCGTAGAAGAAGGGTGAGACATCAATAATTTGTATTGATTATAGAACCCTAAACAAAATCATTATCAATATCAAATACCTAATCCCTTGGATTGATGATATTATTGATCAACTTAAGGATGCAAAGTTTTTTAGTAAGATTGATACGAAGTTAGGCTACCATTGGGTTCCGATTGAATAAACCGATGTATGAAAGATAACCTTCAAATCTAAAGAAAGCCTTTTTGAGTGGTTGGTCATGCCCTTTGGCTTGGATAATGCTCCAACAATGTTCACGAGGATGATGGATGATATCCTTTGGTTGTTCACAAACTCTTTTATGATTGTGTATTTGGATGAAATCCTCATCTTCAACAGAACCAAGGCAAAACATTTGCAACACATGTAGTAAGTCCGTAGCACCATGCACCAACACAAGTTGTATTCCAATCTAGAGAAGTTCATTTAACATGTAGAGAATTCATTATACATCATGGATAAATATGGGGTGCATGTGGACCTAGCCAAGATCCAAGTCATTTAGGATTGGTTAGCATTTATGACTCTAACAGAGCCCCGTAGCTTCTTGGGCCTTGTTGAATTCTTCTAAAGGTTCATGTTGAGGTTCTCTCATATTACTTGAGCCTTAAGTCAAGTTACCAAAGGTGGAGATAAGATATTTTTTCTTGTTCTAAGTCACAATAGAAAGCATTTGAGGATCTGAAACACGACCTCTGCTCCACACTATCCCTCACCTCGTCAAACTCTTCCACTAGGCATAGTAACGATTGTGTGTTTGTGTAATATTCCTAATTAGCACCGCTAATTGGAATATTTGATTTTTGTATAGTTTTGCCGACTATAGTTAATTAATAAATAAAAGTGAGAAAAGAGGGGTCAACTCACTTAAATAAAATAAAGTGCTTTCCTAGTAGAGGAACGTTGTAACTTAAAGGGGAAAGCCTTGGGGGTCCACACACACATGAGAGAGGCCTCACGAAGGCTCCTAAGGTAACTGCGCAGGTCAAAGAGGAACTCAAGGACGCAGTTAGGGTTTTGAGGGAGCTAGCACTATAAAAGGTGGGGGTTTCACTCCATTTGGCATTGTTGATATGATATTGATATTGAGAGCTAGACTTCTGTCTACTTTAGCACGCCAGTTGTTTAGTCGGTTTGCAGCACTGTTTAGTGCGAACTGAGTGTCTCCGGTCGGAGATCTCGCCCTTGGCTCCGGGGGACTTCGAGTGCCTGCTGGAGCAAGGTTTTTCCTTCAGTTTCAGTTGGTGATTTGCAGTAGATTTCTGGTGGACGTTTTGCATAGGAGCTGCCCCTTGAGTGACTGCGCAGTTCAGGAGAGAGGACGCAGTTTCTGCAGGGAGGACGCAGTCTTGGTTGAGCAGCGTTATTGTGGGGTGATTTGGCAGTGGGTTCAGCGTTTTTCAGCCTTGAGGAGGTTGCCATTTCAGCTGGAGGTTTTGCAGGAGGATTCAGCCCTTTTTCTCAGCGTATTTCTTGAGCTACTGCGCTGTTCCTGGGAGAGGCAGCGTTTTCACTGAGGAGGGTTATTTGGTGGGCTTTCGGAGGTGGAGCATTTGCTTCACGATTTCTGGGTTTTGTCCAGAGGGTTGAGTACAGCCAGTCTTCCAGTTTTCAGCTCATTCCAGTGTGGGGATCAGCCCCTAGTTCCAGTACATTGCAGCAGCAGTTTTCTACGGCAGTTTTCTCCAGTCAGCTAGGACGCAGTCTCTGTTGCAGCCATTTCTTATTCTGAGAGGGTCTCACCTCTGCCTAGAGCAAGGATAGGTGCACTCATTCTGATTATCTTTGTACCCATATACATATATTCTCAGATTAATAAAATGGCTTAGTGTTCTGGCATTTTATGTGTATTTGTTCCATATTCTAGTTCCGACATTTTGTTCCATATATAGCTGCTTGTTGTTTTGCCGTGTATTACTGTTTATTTTCCGTTGGGGATATTACAGTGGTATCAGAGCATAATTCTGGCTCAGCCTGTGGTCTATGACATCGGGAAAGAGATCATACAGAGGTTTGCTGGAATTTTGGAGAGCAATAGCAGTTGCAGTACCAAAAACGCAATTGGAAAAAGGGCCAAAATATAAAGGGTCAAATTTTGAAGTTTGGAATTAGAAGAAACGTTTTCTGGGTTTTTCTGGGTTTTGGGCAAGGATCACCTTCCCAAATTCCGGGAATTTTCTGAGTAGTTTTCAGCGGGTAAATCGGAGGTCAAAGTTAAGCAGCAGTATGGTTTCGCAATAGCCGTGCAGTTTCTGAGGAGCCTGTAGACACATAGCAGAAAGAGCTGATGGCAAGTGATGATGATGAGAGGAGATTTAGAAAGGCACTCCAACACATACATGAAATGTCACAGAGACTCACTGCGTTGGAGGTTAGTTTTCAGATTGGTGAGGGATCAGGCACATCCCACCATTTGCCGGAGCATGATGCCACTCAGCATATGGCATCACATTCACCCACACGTCCTACCATGCCCACTTTTCTGGATGAAGACATAGGGGCAGCATTACAGCGAGAGATAGATCCGGGTCGGATGGCTGACCTTTTTGCAGAGTACCAGGCTTACGGACCGGCGTTCATGGATTCTATCACCTTCAGAGACTATATCCAAGTCCAGTATGACATTAGACCCCGTGATCATCACCGAGGGCACAGGCACCACCGTGATGACCACCGCGCAGCTAGTAGATTTCATTTGCCCACGTTTGATGGCTCATCAAACAGTTCGGCAAAAGCTTGGGTAGAGAAGTTGGATACCTCTTTCCAGCTTGACTGAGTATCGGAGAGGGAAACCATTAAAATGGTTACCTCGCACTTGGAGGTTGAGGGCACACAGGATTGCAGGGAGTCTGAGGTTACACCTAGTGTGACACAGGGTTCACCCTCATTGGAGACCTCCTTGGCCATGTCGGTTGATGTGGTAGTGGAGAAGGTAGAGCCTACCTCAGTAGAGCCATCCATTGAGGTGATGATCAGAGTCGTGTTCGAGTCTTCAGGTGGTAGCAGCACACGACAGATGGGTGAGGCGTTAGGAGATATATCCACCTTCGATGAGGCACTAGCAGGTACAGAGGTATTGGATGATGGTCGCAGACAGCGGTATCATCGGCTTCGGACGGACCTTCGAGTTTTGAGAGAGAAGGCCACGTCAGTACGGGAGGCCATTTTGTTGCAGGACCAGGAGCTGGAGGGTATGAGAGTGACTTGTGCCAAGTCGGCGGCCAAGTTGGTCCGCATTGGGGAACGACTGGATTCCCTAATGGTACAATCAGAGGGCACGTTGGAGCGTCAGATCATTCCCCTTCAGGCATGCATGGATGGGACTAGTAGTGTTGTTGGGTCATCTCTTCCCGTTGGAGAGAGAGAGGCAGAGCCACCTAGTCAGATCTCATATGTTGACTTGGATAGCGATATGAGACGATCAGAGTTGCATAGGGTACATCATCCACATGTTGAGGTTGGATGGCGAGAGATTTTGAGTTGGTACTCGGTGGAGCGGGCTATGGAGATGGTGATGGATCTGAGTGTAGTTCAGCAGGAATTCCTAGGGGTTGGGCATACAGGGACCCCAGATTGGCATTGGGATCCAGGTGGGATCACCTATCATTTCCCAGGCAGGTCAGTTGACTATGTCTTGGAAGATACAGTTGGCGTAGTAGCAGAGCATGCGTATTCGCTAAGGGAGTTTGGGTCAGCTCCAGTGGCCAACCAGTTTATGGGCAGGCTCCCTAGGTTGTCTTGGCATGACACTCACACATGGGATCACGGGGTGGTCAACACACCTTGGCAGGAGCTTGTCGGAGGAGGTGGCATTGGCAGGCCACCAGATGGCGCCTTGTATGGGGCCAAGGATTCTTCACCTTTGTGTGGGGCATAGAGGACGCAGCAGAGCCGAGCAGTGGTGGTAACACTACTGACACTTAGGGAGATTCACTTCTCGGACCCCTTGAGGAGGATTTGGAGTGATGATCCTTTCGTCGGCAGGTATAGTGATACGACGGTGGAGACGATGTTACCGATTGGTGGTAGTCCGACATGTAGGGGCACAACTCTAGGTCATCACATCCAGGGATGTGTGGGAGCCTCTAGCATTGAGCGGTGGATTGCCGGTAGACATGGAGTAGCATGGTGGTGTACCATAGTGTGTGGGACTGCATTGTGGAGTAGGAGTATCCTACATCACATTGAGAGCATGCGGAGAGTGACCGATGCCTGGACACAGTCAGGGCACGAGACGGTACAGGGGGCTACAGCAGTAGCACATGGTATCCAGCAGCATACCGAGGTATGCCTCAGTGTGCAGTGGCATGTTGAGGAGTATATGGATGATCAGTGGTATGCGAGGGCACACGATGCTACACAGCAGGGCCTTAGAGCATTGCTTCTAGAGAGACTCATGGACAGGGACATCGGGCCTACCGTTGGTAGTAGTTCACCCAGGATCGATGGAGAGACAAAGGACCGATACTTGGCGGTATCTGTGGGGACTCACACACCTGACTCGCTTCGACATCACTCACAAGTACAGTTGATTATGTTTTTGACCTTTGGCACTTTGGGCGTGAGCAGCAGGGTACGCGAGGTTCACCCAAGATATTTGGATGACACTCAGTACACTAGGCGAGAGACTTCTCAGCAGTGGCACTGGGTTGGTGTGCTAGTTGACAGCCACAAGTTGGGGGATGAGATGATCCGTTGCAGAGGTGGTGCATCAGTCATCACTGAGCCTACGCTTGGGGAGCAAGTCATGAGGGAGACATGCATCATTTTTCCCTCAGGGCATGTCGAGATCATGCATGAGCAGAGGATACGGGGTACAACAGAGGTAGTATCTCAGTATGTGTCTGGGCTCCAGACACTGTATCGACACGTTGTCGAGAGGGTGGATGGCATGTTCGATGCGAATGAGATGGCGGAGGTAGAACAGGAGGGCATTCCTTCTGTATGCCAGGGTGAGGACTCCTTTTCACATGAGTCCATAGGATCAGTTGAGGCCGCTTCTGGGGAGCGAGGGCAGCCTTGCATGGATGGTGACAGTAGACCGGAGCTATATTTTAGTGTCCAGGGTGAGCAGTCATGGGACTCTGCGAGAGATACTCTGGGTGGAGAGTCACTTGTGACAATTCAGCTAGAGCAGCAGGTGATGGAGCCTGAGTCAACAGAGGGGGACACTACTCACATCAGGCATGATATTCCTTTGAGAGAGAGCCAGATGGGCACTCACATCGAGTCTGTGGTGGATATGCAGCTAACCGCAGGGTCAGTCATTGAGGAGGAGCAGTCAGTTGCATTGACATCGAGTATCGTGACAGCAGCTACAGATCCATATCCTCTGGAGATGTTGGAGGTAGATGTGATAGTTTGGCAGTGGGAGATGATTACGGGTTGGTGGCAACCTTCCAGGCATGTTCCACATGCAGTTGTTGTTGCTACATCAGATGCTTCCTCCAGGATGGACTGGCGGGAGATCATGAGTTGGTACCCTCTTGATGGTACGGTACTCTTTGTAGGGAGCACAGCGGAGCAGGGGCCCTTGGACATAGTAGATGTTACAGATCCCAGTTGGCAGGAGGGCACCGATTCTCATTACTTCAGGACTCCTTCCTAATGTCAGGAGAGCAGGATCAGCATGGGATTGAGTCAGGACGTGGATTGGAGAGAGGTGATGAGTTGGTATGCAGTTGGAGAGGCAGCATATGCAGTTACAGGTACATCACAGCAGGAGCCCGAGAGCATGGATGCTTATTGGTGGTCTTCACCCCTTAGAGCATTAGTCATAGCCAGAGGCAGTGCACAGTCCGAGCCGTGGGACTTGGGCTTTTATTGGCCACAGTGGCGATGGGATCCGGGAGGATTATTGGTTGGCTGGTACTGTGAGAGGTCACTTTGGGATCCTGGCGTTGAGATATCCCTTCGTATCAGAGTGATGCAGGAGACAGAGAGGTTTCAGTGGGACCCAGGCACATTTTGCAGTATCGGTGGGGAGCATCAGTGAGAGAGTAGGCTTGTTCCAGCGTTGCTTGAGGACAAGCAATTTTTGCCGGATGAGGATGCCACTTGGGAGAATGAGAAGATTTTGCAGCATCCATCACTTCAGTTGCTTGAGGACAAGCAATGTTTTGCCGGGGGAGACTGTAATATTCCTAATTAGCACCGCTAATTGGAATATTTGATTTTTGTATAGTTTTGCCGACTATAGTTAATTAATAAATAAAAGTGAGAAAAGAGGGGTCAACTCACTTAAATAAAATAAAGTGCTTTCCTAGTAGATGAACGTTGTAACTTAAAGGGGAAAGCCTTGGGGGTCCACACACACATGAGAGAGGCTTCACGAAGGCTCCTAAGGTAACTGCGCAGGTCAAAGAGGAACTCAAGGACGCAGTTAGGGTTTTGAGGGAGCTAGCACTATAAAAGGTGGGGGTTTCACTCCATTTGGCATTGTTGATATGATATTGATATTGAGAGCTAGACTTCTGTCTACTTCAGCACGCCGGTTGTTTAGTCGGTCTGCAGCACTGTTTAGTGCGAACTGAGTGTCTCCGGTCGGAGATCTCGCCCTTGGCTTCGGGGGACTTAGAGTGCCTGCTCGAGCAAGGTTTTTCCTTCAGTTTCAGTTGGTGATTTGCAGTGGATTTCTGGTGGACGTTTCGCATAGGAGCCGCCCCTTGAGTGACTGCGCAGTCCAGGAGAGAGGACGCAGTTTCTGCAGGGAGGACGCAGTCTTGGTTGAGCAGCGTTTTGTGTGGTGATTTGGCAGTGATTGCAGCGTTTTCCAGCCTTGAGGAGATTGCTATTTCATCCGGAGGATTTGCAGATAGATTCAGCCCCTTTTTCCCAGCGTTTTCTTGGGCTTCTGCGCTGTTACTGGGAAAGACAGCGTTTTCTCTGGAGAGGGTTTATTTGGTGCATTTTCGGGGGTGGAGCATTTGCTTCACGATTTCTGGGTTTTGTCCGGAGGGTTGATTTCAGCTAGCTTTCCAGTTTTCAGCTCATTCCAGTGAGGGGATCAGCCCCTAGTTCCAGTACATTGCAGCAGCAGCTTTCTACGGCAGTTTCTCCAGTCAGCTAGGACGCAGTCTCTGTTGCAGCCATTTCTTATTCTGAGAGGGTCTCCACTTGCCTAGAGCAAGGATAGGTGCACTCATTCTGATTATCTTTGTACCCATATACATATATTCTCAGATTAATAAAATGGCTTAGTGTTCTGGCATTTTATGTGTATTTGTTCCATATTCTAGTTCCGGCATTTTGTTCTATATATAGCTGCTTGTTGTTTTGCCGTGTATTACTGTTTATTTCCCGTTGGGGATATTACAGTTTGTGGTTGTTTATTGTTTCTTTAAGATGGCCATTTTGGCACCATACAAGAAGAGTATCATAACCAAATCCATTTCTAAACACTTTATATATATATATATATATATATATAAGTTTATCTCCTTATAGGTTTACAAGTATAAACACCCATTGGATGCATAATCAAATTTTACATCCAACAAGTACCCACTTTGCATATTTTTGAGTAGACCCACACTTTAAAAAATTTGAAAATCCATGAAAGAATGTGTTTCTCTAGTAGACCCATATCAAAAAAAATGAAAATACATTAGAAGAACATGTTTCTTGAAAGAAACACATTCTTTTAATGTATTTTTAACTTTTTTTTAGTGTGGGTCCACTAAAAATTATGTAGAGTGGCTACTCATTGGATGAAGAATTTAATTCCACATCCAATGGGTGTCTACACTTGACATTGAGTAAAGTTATAAGGAGATAAGTTGAAAACATAATAAAAAAGAATAGTTTTCTTCTTTTCATTAAAAATTATGCTCTTATTTTATTATTTTATTTATTTTCCTTATGAGGCCCATTATAGACCTCAAAATTCCCCTAATGTTAGTAGGATGATTGTGCATACCTTGCACATATACAATTCCAAGCATCCACATACATGGGAGGAAATCCTTCCATATGTTGAACATAGCTTTAAAAAATCCGTCCATAGCTCTATTGGCCACAATCATTTTCAAGTGTGCTTGGGGTTCCAACCATTGGCCCTAATTGTTGTAGCTCTTTCCATTGCATCTTCACCACTAGAGTTTTCCCATGCTTAGGTTGAGGTATATAAAACAACCAATTTTGTTGAGCAAATACAACACATCCAAGAACATGTTTGTGATATCTTATAGAAAGCTAATGCCAAGTACAAAAAGTGACATGACCAACACCGATTTATGCACAAGTTTCAAGTTGGTGATAATGTGAGTTTGTATTTATAGAAATGGTGCCTTACAGGTCCCCATAAGAAGATCATACCATGGTCATGGGTGGAAATACTTTTAAATTGACTATTCCCCATTTCCTTGGCCTACACACAATGTTTATTCAAAATTTTCTATGTTGCTAGAATACTAATCCCACAGGCCCACCCAGGACCTATGCCAAACAATTGTACCTATGATCTACTCAACCATTTCTGACTTGCATGTAAAGAAAAGTAGAATAAACACAAATGGATAATAAACATAACTTATCTTGGAAGGTTGGTGGATACTCGGTCTTGGTGGTTGGAAACTCCTAAGATATAGCTCCTTGCTCATCACACCTATAACTTGTAAAAAGACAATGAAAGTGTACTAAATCTTGCAACCTTCAATAGTGTTAACATTATCAAATCGAAGTAATAAAACATATACATTTTCATAGAATAGACAATAAGAAAATGGGGGGAATGTAGAGTTTTCCATTACATCACAATAGTTATAGAAGTTGTAACTTTTTAAGATCCTTTGTCTCAAGCTCCTCTCATTAATGTTGATAGTCAAGCTTGTTGCATGTATTGAATTATCACAAGGTAGAGCCGGGTGCTCAATTTGACAACATATACCTATCTTCACTTTTATTTTTCCTTGCTTCATGGAGATTATTTTGTTTTTGTTTTTGGTTGTTTTTTGTTTTTTAATAGATGAGTTAACAAAGTGATTAGATGAACTTGGACATATTTTTGATTGATTTTTATTTGGTTCTTTCATCCTTATCCTAAATTTTGATCACTTTTTGGCCCTGTTATCCTTATCCATGTGCTTTAGCAACCCTGGCCACTTTAATATTCTATGTTTGAGTGTTCATAGCATTCAAGTCTTCTTGCTAGGCCATTTGGGGCATTACAATTCCTTATGCCAATGTCTTAGGGGAATTGAATGGTTAAAACTTGAATTTTTCTAGTATTTCCATGAAGTTGTTACTACAATCCAACCCTCTTTCTATGCTATTTCTGTAGTAGAATCATGGGTGTGTCATTTTGATTTATAATACATTCCCCCTAATATATGAGGTCATAGGAGAGTTTGATGGCCGAAATAGATTACATCAATATAATGAGTATGGGAGATGAAAAGAGTTAAGGATATTGAACCTAATCTACAAAATTCATAATAAGATACATATTATATACATCCCTGAGGTAGGCATACCCATTCTCAGTAACAAAGGAATAAAGCATGGTGGCCAACATTATGTACTATGGACCCATGTCATTAAATAATGATTATAATCATGAAAATATTACAATGTGGATCCTTATTTTAGTACACATCATGAGAATGAAAAACACCAACGATAGAGTACCCTAAATGTCGTCTTCAAAGTACATAATACATTTTCCATCGTGACTTGGGTGATGCAACATGCTTGAATGGGGTAGCCCCAATACCCAAGTTCTTCAACTTGTCCCAATGGTATGACCCTACTACATGCGAATGAATGAGATAATGTCAAGCATTCAGGAAAACAAACTGATTACTAAGCATTGAGATATCTTGTTAACATACGTGAGGAAGACCACCAATGATGCAAATGGTTCCCAAGGTACCTAGTACAATCTAATGAATGTGGATGAATGAGTTAATGTTGAAGGCTCATAGAATCAATCAACATGGACCAATGAGAAAAACCCACTATCAATCATTGGGCAGCTTTCCACTGGGGAATGCAAGGTCCAAGATACTAGCCTGTCTCTACATCTACATCCTTGATAAAGAAGAATATGCCTATAAAAACACCTTCAAAATTAGACAAAGTTTATATGAGTGGTTAACCATGCCATTTGGTCTTTGTAATTTACTAGCTACATTCATTAGATTAATGAATGATATATTGTTTTCTTTCTAGAGTCATTTGTTATTTGTTTATTTGGATGATATATTGGTATATAATGCTACCTAGGAGGAGCGCATATCACACTTGATGTAGGTGCCGAAGATATTGAAGAAGCACCAACTATTGGAAAATCTTAAGAAATGTGAGTTTGCATGGTATTCATTTGGTGTATTGAGGATATGTGATTCGTTTAGTGGAGGAGAGTTGAAGATATATCCTGCCAAGATGGAGGCCATCATGAAGTGGTTAGTTCCTACCAATGTTTCTGATGTCAAGAGTTTTGTTGGGGAAACACAATCCCCAAGGAAATTCATAGCCTCATTTTCAACAAGCCACATCACTCCACACCATAAAAGTGGGTGGCAAGAGTTTATAGTTGGGGGAGGGTCAATATAATTCCTTTGAAGAGTAAAAGAGGAAAATAATTCAAGCACTGGTTCTTCCATTATCAAATTTGAAGTGGAAACTAATGTGAGCGAGTATGTTATGGGAATAATGTTGATGCAGGGAAGAAGGCTTATAATGCTATCATTTTGAAGTATTTTATGGAGTTTCTTTCAACTACCCTACCTACGACAAGGAGTTCTATGCCTTGACACAAGTTATCAAAAAGTGGAAATACTGTTTGATGGGAAATGAGACAATCATCTACTCAAATCACTAGTTGCTATGGTACTTACAAGTCCATAAAAAGTTGCAACATACCAAAGATTACAAGTGTATGGAGTTTTTACAACAATTTCATTTAGCGATCAAGTAAAAGAAGGTAAACATAAACAAGTTGAGCAACATGCTTTTAAGACCACACACATTAAATGTCATAGATTTGGTAACTCTAACATGGAGTATTTCACATATGATGCATATAGAGAGGCCAATGTTTCAGTAGTTGTAGAACCAAATTCATACATACAATGGAGAGAGCACAATTGACTATCATCTTCATAATAAGTTACTCTACAAGTTGGACAAGTTATGTGTTCCTAAAGGTGAGTGACTGTAGCTAATCGAAGAGGGCCACACCTTCAAGGTTGAAGGGCATTTTGCTGTATGGAAAACATTGGCCAACTTAAAAAGCTATGTGTACTAGCTCAATATGGAAGATGTAGCTAGGTTCATAAAGGGATGTATTCTTTGTTGTAGCAACAAGCCTAATAATGGGAAACATGGTTTTTACCATCTCTTACTGATACCCACTTTTCCTTGGCAAATAATTTCCATGGATTTTGTGGGAAGTTTACCAATAAGCAAGTGCATACATCACTACTTGTTCATGGTAGTTGACAAGTTACAAGATGTGTGTTCTCATGTGTTAATTTTAGTTAACCATGGCATGTTCTATGCTTAAAGAAATTTAATTCAATCTTTCTTATTAGACCAGTTCAATTACAGATTTGCAATCACATAACCATTGAACATAAATGCTAATAAAACATAAAATAAATCGAGAGAGGACAAGCCAAGACAAGAGACACAATAATTTATAATTCTTCTTATTCAACAAAGAGAGAGAAAATGCATTTTACAGCAGTCAATACGATGCTCTAGCTAGCAAAGACTTTACTGGTCAAACCAACCCTTCGACCTCAAATCAAGCTCGGTCAAAGTTGGTCAAATTCAGACTTCAGTCAAAGTCACACTCAGCCTAAAACAGTCCACAAAACTTGTCAACGCAAAAGTCAAACTCTGCAGTCAAAACAATAGTCAACACTCCGGTAAAAGTCAACTTTTGAGCTTGATTTTTGTGCCTCCAGCTGCGGCCTCTCTAGAGGATTTTCTGTCTTCAAAACGCAGTCAAATGGTGTATGTTGACCCAAGGTCAACGTTGCCAGAAAATCCCTAAAACTAGTCTGAAAATGCAGCTTCCTGATTCACACGTGTGGAGGACAGAGAGAAGCCTATAAGGCTGTACGAACCAATCAAATGAGAGAGAGATGTGTGTGATGAGTGAATGATGAAATGAACATCATGTCTCTCCTTTTTATATCCATGACTGTGGGTGTGTGAAACAACTTTTAGGGCTTTTGAGCCTACATTACAATTCTGGCCGACCTTGACAAATTGCACGTGTGGAAAAATAAATTCAAAATACAACTTCTGCTTATCCAAACAAGATGATATTTAGATCAATCTTGCACCTCTCTAAAAGAGGAATCCAAAAAAAATATCATCTCCATCATATGAGCAGTGCAACATGGAGTTTGGCTCTAGTTTGCAAATTTAACAGTCCCTCTCAACTAGGGAGAACTCCACCTACCCATCCATCTGTCCACCTGTGCAATCATGTCATCCAGTACCATCATGTACTATCATATATCATCATGCAACCTTGTGTCATCCTGTTTTCTCTGCTTTGTTGGCTTTTCTATGCTATATTAAGAGGATATGATCGAGAGTGAGTCACAAGGACTTTGCCAGTCTCCACTGACCCGAAGTCAGTTTAGAGGTAAAAACCTCAACCACACTGGTAAGGGTAAGTCACATACTAAACCGAAGTTAGTTTAGAGGTAAGAACCTCAATTAGACTTGATCCACATAATTTCTTAAAATTGAGTTCCATCAGAGTATCACGGACTTGCAGTCCACCATCTCAAATCTCTCCAGCAGCTTCACAACATATTTTCCTTGAGAAAGGAAAATCTCACCTGGCTTTTGCCAGACCTCCAAGCCTAGGAAATAGTGCATCAGTCCCAAGTCCTTCATCTCGAACTCAGAAGCTAGCTCCCTTTTACATTGATGAATGAGAGGTTCAACACCTGTCAGGAAGAGATAGTCCACATAGAGAACTAGAATAGAGGTTTTTCATTATCAACCTTAAAATAAAGGTCTGGATCATCATCACTTCGAGTAAAGCCCAACTTCAACAATTAGCTATTGATCCTCTCATACTAAGCCCTAGGGGCTTGCTTCAACCCATAGAGGGCTTTCTTCAACCTGCATACATGTGAGTCTCTATCTCAAACTTCGAACCCTAGAGGTTTTTCCACATAGACCTCTTCCTTGATTGAGCCATGTAAGAAGGCAGTCTTCACATCCATCTAATGTAGACTCCATCCTTGCGATGCAACAAGGGCAATGATTGATCATATGGTGGTGTAGTGGGCAACAACTGCAAATATTTCATCATAATCTATGCCTTCCTTTTGAGAGAAGCCTCGGGCAAAAAACCTTGCCTTGAACTTTTCAACACTTCCATTGGCTCCATGCTTGATCTTGTAGAGCCATTTCAAGGTGACAACAAATTTGTCCTTCGATCTAGGGACCACATCCCATACATGATTTTTCATGATAGACTCATATTCCTCATCCATAGAATCCTTCCAAACTGGATGCTTCATGGCTTCTTCAATTTTTCTAGGCTCATATTGTACAATGGTGCTCATGGCTGCTAGGTACCCTTGGTACCTATTCGGCTTCTTACTTTCACGTATTGTTCCCCTTGGAGCAATATGTATCTCGACATCTTCAAGAGTGTCTCTAAGCCATGAGGGTCTTATTTTATTTGAAGAAAGTGGATCTATAAGATCCATTGGACCTTCAACATCGGGCATCCGTTCATCTTTTGATTCTTCCTACCTTCTAGCTTCTTCTTCTTCTTTGTCTTCCTCTGATATAGGAATATTTCTAACCTTCTTGAGGGCAACATCTTTGTCGAAGGTGACATCATGGCATATCTCCACTTCTCTTTGGCCATGCACATAGATTCTATATGCCTTTGAGGTTTCACTGTAGCCCAAAAACATTCTCTTCTTTCCAGAAGCATCCAACTTGATGCTCTTTTCTTTTGGCACATGAAAATAAAAGGGACTTCCAAAAAATCTAAAATGAGAGACATCAGGCTTCTTACCAAAGAAGACTTCTTTGGGAGTTTTGGAGTCCAATGCGGGATGTGGGCATCTATTTTGAACATACACAACGGTGTTGGCAGCTTCTCCCCATAGGAACTTCGGAAGACCTTGGTCATAAAGCATGGCATGGGCAACTTCCAAAATGATTCTATTCTTCCTTTCAGCAACACCATTTTGTTCGGGAGTATACACAGTAGTGGTCTCCCTCTTAATGCCAGCTTCCCTGCAATAGTGATTAAATTCATTCGACTCATACTCGGTTCCATTATTGATCCTCAACATTTTGATCTTCTTCCCTGTTTGATTTTCTACAAAGGCCTTGAAGGTACATAACCACTTGAATGCTTCGTCATTCTTCTTCAAGAAGTATATCCAAGTTTTGTGGGAGAAGTCATTTATAAAAGTGATATAATATTAGCATCCTCCAAAGGATGTTACGGGCAACATACCATATAGATCAGAATGTATCAATTGAAAAATATCAGATGTCTTCATGACACTTGAGGGGAATGGGGAGTGGTCCCCTTGTATGCTTTTCTTCGGCACAACCCTGACAAAAACCTTCATGATCATATTTGAAATTGGGCATCCCTGTCATCACCTTCCTTGCTTCAGGAAGGGCTTTGTAATGAAGGTGTGAAAACCTCCAGTGCCATAACTTGGATTGAAGAGTTGTGCAACATGTCATGGCCACCAACAGACTTCCTCCAACCCGATAGAGTGTGTCAACCCTAAACCCAAGAGTGAACGCTTCTTTGAAGTTACTTTTCCAAATGCGTACCTTTCCATCGATGAATGCCACCTTGAATCCTTTGTCTTCCATTGTTGAGATAAACACTATTATTCTTCAAGTCAGGTATGTACAACACATCTTGCAAACAAAGGACTTGACCTTGGTTTAGATGAAGGGTCACAATCCCTGTCCCTTTCATGGGATAGGTGGCACTGTCTCCAAGGATAATCTCCAAATTAGTATCCTTTTCAATCAAATCAGAAAGAGCTTCCTTATATCAAATGAAGTGCCTTGAGGCACCACTATCAATTAACCAATTGTCCAGGGTGTCGGAAGGAGATGCAACAGAGAGGGTAGATATATGAATATATTCATTTCTCTTATTATCAACAACATTGGATTCATCATACTTGGAGTTCCTTGAACTTTTGAAAGGTTGAAGATTTCCATTCCCATTTTTATCAGAGGGAGCCTTCCTTTTTCCTTTGAACCTGTTGTTCCTTTGATTCCCATTCCCTCTGAAGCTGTTTTTGTTGTTGTCATCATCTCTGGGAGAGTCCCTTCTATTTGGGCACTCTCTTACATAGTGACCAAATTTGTTACAAGTGTAACATCTTCCTTTTCTTCCTTTTATCACTCGCTCCCATAATTTTGATTTCTTGAGCCAACATTATTCCTCTTCTTTGCATGAGCGGTGAAGGTAGTAGGGTCACTTCCATTCCCATTAGAGGGATGGTCTCTCTCCATCATCCTTGTCTCCTCTTGAGTGCATCTCGTCAAAAATTCATCAAAATTAGGAATTATATTATTATCGAGAATAATAGTATTGAATACATACCATGCCCAAGAAGTCTTCCAAGAGCTATGAGAGTAAGCTCTCTGTCAACTATGGCCTCTCCAATAACTAAGAGACCATTCTTGATTTCGGCGAGCCTCATGAAATATGATTGGATGGATTCTCCCTTGTCCATCTTGATGTTCTTCAACTTGTTCTTCAAAAATAGAATTTGATTAGCATTTCTAGCCCTGAACATGCTAACCAACTTATCATACATCTCCTTAGATGTGTCCAACTTGGAGATATAAGCAACCACGTGCTTATGAATAGAATCCCTGATGATATTCTTCGCCTTGACTTCCCCTTTCTTGTAGTTTGTCTTAGTGGTAGCCAGTGAATTTGATGGAGGCTCATTGATCTTTCCCTTCACATAATCCATAAAATCTTGTTCTTCCAATGTTAGATCCAAGGACATTTTCCAAGCATGATAATTAGACTTATCAGTCGGATGTCATCAGATTTGAAGTATGATGAGGAAGCCATTTATCCTGGTCCTTGTCTTTTCAATATTTCTTATTAGCCAAATTCAATTTCAGATTTGCAATCACATAACCATTGAAAGTAAATTCTAATAGAACATAAAATAAATCGATAGAAGACAAGCCAAGACAAGAGACACAAGAATTTATAATTCTTCTTATTCAATAGAGAGAGAGAAAATGTATTTTACAACAATCAACTGGATGCCCTAGCCAACAAAGACTTTGCTGGTCAAACCAACGCTTCAACCTCGAATCAAGCTCAGTCAAACTTGGTCAAATTTGGCCTTCAGTCAAAGTCACACTCAGCCCAAAACAGTCCACAAAACTGGTCAACATAGAAGTCAAATTCTGCGATCAAAAAAATAGTCAACGCTGCGGTCAAAGTCAACATTTGACCTCGATTTCTGTGCCTCCAGCTGCGACCTCTCTAGAGTAGATTTTCTGTCTTCAAAATGCAGTCAAACTGTGTATGTTGACCCAAGGTCAATGCTTCCAGAAAATCCCTAAAACCAGTCCGAAAATGCAGCTTCCTGATTCACACATGTGGATGAGAGAGAGAAGCCTCTAAGGTTGTACGAACCAATCAGATGAGAGAGAGATGTGTGTGATGAGTGAATGATGAAATGAGCATCATTTCTCTCCTTTTTATATCCATGACTATGGGTGTGTGACACAACTTTTGTGGCTTGTGAACCTACATTACAATTATGGTCGACCTTGACAAATTTCACATGTGTGGAATAATAAATTCAAAATACAAATTCTGCTCATCCAAACGAGATGATATTTTGATCAATATTGCACCTCTCTGAAAGAGGAATCCAACAAAAATATCATCCTCCATCATATAAGCAGTGCAACATGGAGTTTGGCCCTAGTTTCCAAATTTAACATCATGCCCTATAAAAAGACCATCAACAGTAAATAAGCGACAAACATGTTCTTTGGATAGGTTTAGGCCCACTTTGGGATACCAAGGAGCATTGTTTCAAATAGGGACACTAGATTTCTCAGTGTGTTTTGTACTACATCATAGGAGAATATGGACACAAAGTTGAAGAGGTATACAACATTCCATCCATAGAGAGATAGGAAAACAAAAGTAGGCAATAGGATTTTGGTGTAGCTTTGGAAAGATTATAATCAAAACCATTTGAAGATTTGGGACAAAAATAAGGTATATACATAACAATGCTATAACAAAACAATCCACACTTCAATACTAAGTCTCCATTTGAAACTTGTTTTGGATATTTTCCACCTTCACTTTTGGATTTTTGCATATGAACAATAAAGAGTGAAGGGGTATCTCACTGGGGATGCTTTGAGAGCATATAAATTTTCTGATAAAATTAGACATATCCATTTGCAAGTATAGGAGACATTGAAAAAGTCACAAGAGAAGTACAAGGCTAGGCATGATCAACATAGAATGAAGAAGTTATTGAAGGTGGGAAATAGAGTATGGTTACAATTTAACAAGGAGAGACTAAAGGGTATTGGTAAGAAAATCAAGGCTCTATGATGAGGTCATTTAGAGATACTAGAAAAGGCGAGAGATAATTCCTATAAACTCAGTATGCCCCCATACATTCACATTTACTCAATGTCGATTATGGAAAATCTAAAACTCTATGAGTCTTCTGTGCTGGCTTATGAAGATGAGCAAGTCTAACCTTCTATAGAGGATTTAACACTAGATGCTCACGAAGAGTTGACAAAGGATATGTTTTGCAGAAGAGGTATGGAACTGCAAGATAAGGGAAACATGACCCTAGATTTTCTTCTAGTACCATAGTGAGCTTCTCCATGCAAGAATACCCAACCATCTTGGTCAAGATTGTGAATCTATCAGTCTTGCTTTTTCCTCATCACTGAAACCTGTTACTTTACACAAATGATCAACCTTGAAACATAAACCTCTTTGTTCATTTCATTTTGAAATGTGAGCTAATCTATATAATGGGTACCTGTTGCTTTATTGGATTTGCAAGAGAACCATGTGCATGTAGAAGAAACGGGCTTGTAAATATTCGGTCATTGAGACATTAGATGAAGAGGAATTTGTTAATTAGTTTGGTCCCGGATTCTAGGAAACTCCATGTTTCATTGATAAAATCACCACATACACATGGTTATAGATCTATATGTTATAACAGAGGGAGAATTCGCTTGCAAACAACCCATATTTATAATTCTACAAGGCTGCTAAGAGATATTTTTTACCAATGGTGGATGCTCATCCATCTATGTTCCCATGTGTTGAAGTTGTAGAATGGTTGGTGAAACATGTAGAATTAGAAGAAGACATGATCATATATAGTTGTGGGAAGCCAAATGCTTTGTTCAACGCCTCTAATAATAAAATGTACTACAAGATACCTAAGGAAGAAGTGTGCTTAGATGAAGACTGGTTGAAAAACTTAAATATTTTTCCTAGAGAAATTCTGAAGACATGGTGGACCAATAGATGTAATTTTAAAAGACGGGAAAAAAAATAATACCATGTGAATATGCTGAAGACCCCATTTCAGTTAGTGGCTGCCATAATATGTTGGTTGTATGGTCAGTCCAATGGCAAGACCTTCCCTGAAAGTTGGGTTCTTCTCATTTGCACTGTAGTAGTCAAGGGTAGGATATTCAATTGGGCATACATATTGTTAGGATATTTGAGGGATAGTATTGAATATGATTGATACCAAAAAGAAGGAAAACAACCTCAATTTATCATGGTACCTTATCTCCCAGACATAGTTTGTGGTAACCTGGAATTCTCAACCATGAACTGGAGATGGACACTTCTTGAGGAGCCAATCCATATTTACTACAAAATCCTCTGGAAGGATCACTATATATTGTTGTATGCATAGATTTTCAAATATTTTGTAGTGCCCTTATATGAAGCTTTATTCAATGATGTTACTCCATGTATGTTTGAAAGGTTTGGGTAAGTAGTGCCCTTAGTGATGGAACTTATATTAGAGTCTTTGGAGCAACTAACCTACCCACCTACTTCCCATATTTGTAATTAACAAAGTGGTGCTTCAAGAAATAGCGTATTAGGTTTACACAGGGGTAGGTGTGTTGATTTTTTTGTGTAGCTTGGGAGGTACTCCAAGCCTTAGGGTTTGGGGATTGGAGGGAAAAGCACCACAAGAGTCACTTGTGGGGCTGGAACCCAAACATGGGATTTTTCACCCATCGGTATTTGGGCCAAAACCATGATGAATTTGAGCATGAGAAAGTTTGAGGTGATAGATCTTGGCGTGCCAATTCCAATGCTTCGAAAATCACCCAAATCAGAGCTCTAGAAGTGGAGAGATGAATTTTTTAAGTTATCATTAATATTTGGACAAGACAAGTCATGTAGGCTTGAGGAATTCCTTCAACATACATGACTATTCATCAAATTCGTGGAGCCCCTCATTTATGTATAAATAGAGGGTGAATGTGAGGTTATTTCTCATCCATCTTATGAAACACATACTCAAGAAGAGGGCTCACTGAGGAGGAGAAGGATGCAACAAGGAGGCAAGGAACAACGAGGCTTGGAGGGACTGTCTTAAGGGTAAAACAAGGACTAAAGCTTTTGTTGGAGACCAATACCCTTGTTGTGGTAGACCGAGCCCTTAAGGGATGAACACAAGTTGTTTTAAGGGCATCCATGGTGCTGTTTAGAGGGTCGCAAGCCTATTCTTTGAGTCTGCAACCTAGGAAGGAGCAACAAGGCTGTTTGAGGGCGTTTTGGAGGGTAGTTAGTCCTCCCAAGAGGATTCCACAACCCTAGTTAGGGTACTGTAGGGTGCCACAATACTTTTAGGGAGACAATCCTTTGTTTTGGGCTAAAAACTACCCTAAAAGAGCAACATCAAGGGAAACATATCCTTGGAGGACAACCAAAGTAATAAGGAGTAAGTCTGGGCTATTTTGTTGGGTGGTTTAGGATTATGGCTAGTGCCTTAACCAGTCCTAGAGTTGGAGTAAATCAGAACAACAATGTTTGGAGGAGCATTGGGTTAAAGGTGTTGACCATGTTTGGATCAATTGTAGGAATTTACAGAATAAGTTCCCTAGATCAAACACCAAAGGTCACTGCTCAGAAATAGATCACAAATAAGTAAACCAGTATTTGACGTGGTTAAAACCGTAGAAGAGGCAAACAGTCCACAGCTTAAGCCAACACGACCACTTTAGGAAATTTATTAATATAAAGAAATAAAATTTACATAAGCTTCTCTCATAAACGGTTATCGAACAAATGACCCTCCATGCTCTTTAAATAGAGATCATGGACCAATCAAGTGCTAAGCTAAGAATCAAGTGTCAGTAATACTGAGGAGAGAGTGAACAGTCAGATCACTACTTATCGTGAATGTCGAATTATAAGTTACAAATGTACATAGTAAAGAAACACACTTTACCTAACTCTATGCTAGACCAAGTTATACTTAACTATTTCCTATGTGTCGGAATATCCTAACATCCCCCCTTAAGAACAACTTGGGATAGGATTGAAGGATTTACAAAGGTGACACAATAGGAGACTATTTCCTATGTGTCGGAATATCCTAACATCTCCCCTTAAGAACAAATTGGGATGGGATTGAAGGATTTACAAAGGTGGCACAATAGGAGAAGGAAGGAGGCATTAGAGCCTATCCCCCCTTAATGATAACTTTCCTGAACTCCAAGCATAGATCGAAGTTTGGTAAACTTCGCTTCTGTGAGAGCCTTTGTAAAGATATCGACAACTTGATCATTTTTTGAACAATATTGCACTTCAAGAACACGATCATGAATGAGATTTCTAATGAAGTGTATGTGAAGCTCATTGTGTTTCATACACTGATCTGAACTGGATCTTTGCATAGTTGAATGGCACTTTGATTATCACACCAAAGTGTAGTTGGATGCTGTTGATGAAGACCAAATTTGGTCAAGATTTGATGAAGTCACAAGGATTCCTTGCTAGCTTCAACTGCACCACGATACTCTACTTCTGCGGAAGACCATGTAATGGGTCTTGAACCAAGAGTGAATACATTACCTGCAGTAAACTTTCTATCATTAGGGTCACCAGCCCAATCAGAATCAGTGAAACCAATCAACAATGGAGGTGCTCTTGCATTGTAATGAATCCCGAACTAAACTGTACCTCAAATATATCGAAGTATTCTTTTAGCTTCTTTCCAGTGACTTTCATGAGGTTGGTGCATAAACCGAGCAACAAGACCAACGACAAAGGAAAGATCAGGATGGGTATGGGTTAGATACAAAAGTTTACTAATAAGTTGACTGTATAAGGTAGCATCAACTTCATGGGTAGTACAAGTGACTGAAAGCTCGACTCCAGACTAAAAGGGAGAAGGGGCTAACTTACAGTCTTCCATGTGAAGTGGCGTAGAAGATCACATGCATACGTAGACTGAGAAGGGTAATACCTTATTTGGATTGCAATACCTGAAGACCAAGGAAATAATACAAGTGTCCTAAGTCTGTAATTTCAAACTTCTTTTTGAGGCTAGACTTCACATGGTTTACATGGTTGGGATCACTACTAGTAAGGATAAGATCATCAACATAAAGAACAAGGATGATGAAGGACTTACCCACTTTCTTGGTGTAGACAGTGTTGTTAGAATGACACCTAGAAAAGGCATTATATAAGAGAAAGCTATTCATTTTGGCATACCAAGCCCGAGGATCTTGTTTGAGACCATAGAGAGACTTCCTAAGGCGAAAAACAATGCTAGAGTCATTTTGGATAATGCAAGGGGGTTGTTCCATGTAGATTTTCTCATGCAAATCTCCATGTAAGAAGGTGGATTTAACATCCATCTGATGAACTTCCCATTTAAAGGAGGCAACAAGGGAAAGAACAAGGCAAAAAAAATTCATTTTGGCAACAGGGGAGAAGGTTTCAGTATAGTCAATTCCTTCAACTTGTGAATTTTTACTGTGTAATTTGCATAATTTCTTCTGCCCAAAAATTAAGACTAAGTCCTTTAGATTGAAGCATACAATTAGCCATTTATTTTAGAGTGCAATTCTTCCTTTCAGCTACACCATTTTGTTGTGGAGTATATGGAATAGTATGTAGTATGTTACAATTGAATGCCATGCTCAGTGAAAAAGCGGATAAATTTGTTATTAAAATATTCTCCTCCATTGTCAGATCTTAACTTAATATTTCGATGTCCAGATTGTTTCTCAACAAAGGCATTAAAGGCCAAGAACATGTTAAAAAATTCACTCTTGAGTTTTAAGAAGTATAACCAAGTGTGTCTAGAAAAATCATCAATGAAAGTTAATAAGTACTTGAAGCCAGAGAGAGAAACAACAAGAAGTGGACCAGATAAATGACCATGTACAAGCTACAAAGGGGCTGAAGCGTGCCAAGAGGCACGTTTGTCAAACTATCACGATAATGTTTTCCGAGTACACATCTGGATAAACACCATCTCAGCAAGATACCATAGGAAGACTTGTCACCATATTTTCTTTACATCGAGTTTGAAGAGAGCGATAGTTTAAGTGACCAAATCTCTCATGCTAATTTTTTCTCACTTCATCATTATGAGAAACAAAAATGGAGGGAAGACATAATGACCCAAAGTTTTCAAACTTATACGACCTTGTGGAATCATCAACAATTCTAGTAGCTAAAATATGTCTAGGATATTTGAGGTCCTTAATTGCAACATCATGAGGTGAGAATTCTACCGTTTTCCCTTCACCTGAATGAGTTATTTGATAAATAGATAGAGGGTTGCAGGACAAGTTAGGAACACATAATACATCATTAAACTGACCATTACCTAGATGAATTCTTCTAGACACTACAACACTAAGAGATCTATCATAACCAACATAAATATTTTTGGTGTTACAATCATTTAAAGAAGAAAACATGGCTTTATTTTTGGCCATGTGGCAAGAGGCTCCAGAATCAATGATCCACTCATGAGAATGAGAAGAAGAAGATACATTCAAAGCATAACCAGATCTTGATGCTTGACAACCACAAGCAAAAAGTGCCATTCCTGAAGATGAAGTTGAAGAGTTCTCCAAATTGATGTTGTGATTCTTCATTGCTACCGGCTTCCATCTTCTTAAAACATTTTGACTCTATGTGTCCATCATGATTACAAAAGTTGCAATGTCTATCTGTCTTCTTCCCTTTTTTTTTATTTTCCTTATCAGTTTGTTGAGTTGCCTTTTCAGTTTGCGGCTAAAATTTCTTAAGACCCTTGTTTGGTTTAGGACCATTCTCTTTAGGATGCTGCTTCTTAGGATTATTTTGGTATTGTTGCTGCAAGGCTGCTAAGGATTTATTAGAAGAGTTTCCTGTATTAATAAGACCAAGGTGTAATAATTTTTCTTGTTCTCCTATCAAAAAATCACAAAAGGCATCAAAAGAGGGGGGCTTGTAGGCTGTTCCTTGAGAAATGAGGGCTTCTCTAGTGGAATGGAAGGTGAAAACAAATATAGAGTATGCAGGGCTAAGCTTAGCAAGAATGGAATAAATAAGGCTACCATCTTCCTTTTTGACCTTACAACCTTCTAAAATAAGTTTAAGGGTCTTGAATTTGGACATAAAATCTTCAATAGAGGAGAAATTATTGGGGTCCAAAGTAAGAAACTCATTTTCAAGCCAGTGGGCTCTGATTTCATTTTTAATGCCAAAAAAAGGATTTAGATTTTTCATAGCTTCATTAGGGGAGTCAATGTTTTGGATATGAAATCTAAGATATTGAGCAATGGAAATTCCTATCAACCCTCATGCTTGATCTTGTTTATTTTTCCATTTAGCAGCTTTATCTCCATCGGTAGGTTTAGTTTCTTGTACTGTGGCTATTCTGTAAATCCCTTTACTTCTAAGTAAATCTACCATGTAGGATAGCCATTGGAAATAATTGGTGCTATTAAGAATAACCAGGCATGCACTTTCCATTTAAAAAATAAAATTGAGGCTGAAAGGGCTGAAACCAACTGTTTCAATGGAAAGATGTCGAAAAATTAGGCCGGTTAAAAAAAAACAGCTCTGAAAACGGCTTCTAGATGAAGAAGTTATGCCTTTTTGAAAAAAAGTTGTAGTAGATGCCGAATAGTTACATGAGAGGTTGAAAGGTGATGATGACGATGTACTTAAAAAAAAAATTGCCCCCCTTTTCCAAACTTAATACAATAGGCTCACTTAAAAAAAAAAAACTACTTTATGTGACCCACTTTTATAAATAAGTGAGAGTCAATTTTACAATGTTATTTTTACATGTGCTTTTTAAATAAAAAACCATTTTTTTAAAAACCGGCAACTTGCCAAAATTATTTTTTTAAGAAAAAGTAGCTTAAAAAAATTTTTTTTTTTTAGAAAAAGAAGCGTGCCAAAAAGACTTGAACCTAAGACCTCTATTCTCATAAAGTAACTTTACACAAAGTGAGCTAGTAAAAAGATTCTGTAATTGTTTGAAAGGAGGAAGGGTTTTTTTTTGTGCGTGTTTTTCCCTAAAAAAAACACAAAAATCCGTGCAAAAAAAAAAAATATACAAGCCTTACAGCAGAACGTTAGATTTCCGGTTCGTCTTACTAGCAACTATTTTTTTTTTTTGTTATTTCTGATTTCCCGAGATTGCATAAAGATGCGAGGAAAGAACATACGTAGTAGAAAAATATCGTCGTCATGTTTCTGATTTGCCAATATCGCACACAGAGCAGAGAAAAGAGCATACACAGAGAAGAGGGTATAGATCCGGCAATTAAAAAAACTATAAACCGAAATAAATAGAGGGAACTGAAATAAACAGAAGGATTAATAAATATAACTGCAAAAAAGATACTTTATACCTCCAGATCTAAAATGACATAACTTGGGTAACCATAAACCTTTTCACATGAAACAAAAGAGGTTCCTCACTGTAACAGATGCTCCGAACACAACAGAGCAGTTCTCTCGGCCCGAAAGTGGTCATAAATAGTAGATCATGAAAACGAAAGTCACATGTGTAAGGTCCCACCTTACCCACCATCAGTAAGATAGAGAAGTAGATGTCACATAATCACTAATACTCATTTGCACAAAATCCTAAAGAATTAGTCACTGAAAAATTGTTTCCAACAAAAGGCCTTTTTTATTTTGAAAGCTTTAGATAATACAAGAAACAACTGTCTTAGTCACACTTCAGCAAATTATTAAATTCATTTTCACATTCATACCAAAAACTTGCAGACATATGAAGCTACACCCATTAAATAGTTTATTTAAAATTTATAGTAACATAAAAACACAAGAGTAACTAAGAATTTTACACTAACAATTTATATGCACAAAAGCTACAACCATTCAAGATTTTTGACAAACACTTTGCAGACATGCACTCTACACTCATTCAGCCCTTATGACAAACACTTTGCAAGCACACAATTAAAAGTCATTGAGGCATTTTGTCAAATACTTAGCAACAATGAATTTAAGATTATTCTTCAACATATTTATCTCATAAAATTCAGAATTTAAACTGTAAATGTTTCCATCTTAAAACAGGGACTAAATAATCTTAGTTTTTCAGCAAAGACTCAACAACAGGCACACATAACTCATAGCAGCAATCTGCCAAATCGCCCAGATTTCCGATCTGGGTTCTGAAAAGTATTTGTTTGGAATGAAATCAGGGGTTACATGACCATTAGGCACGGATACCCCCTGATGTTGGGCTGAATCGAATTCAAAACGCCCAGAAATGCGATTCTTGAAAACAACAAATTTATAGCCTAACTGTTTCATTTATGACTTTTGTCAAACATATGGAATGAAAAATTACAACTACACTTCTACATGAGGAAAAACAACCCAAAGTTATGCTACTAAGACATGCTCATTGAAATCACACATTTCTAAATCCACCATATGAGTCCTTAAAACATTTTACCATCCACAAACTAATTCATATGATTTGAAAAGCTTTTTGAACCAATTGCTACAATTTAACAAACACATGGAAGCCCTGAATGCTACAGCCATTAAGGCTTTCTGTCAAAATTCTGATAGTACTATTACAACAACTTGAATAACAAAACATTGAAGAATATGAAACATAAGCCATAACTAAAATTTATCTCCAACTTACCTCAAGCATTTGATCTTCCAAACTATACTTTAGTTGCCATTATTTTGCATTTTCTTTTAAGGGTTGATTCTGTAATTCCTCCAAGCATATTTTGGGTACATGCCCATTTTCTTACTTCTGATGTAAGCTACAAGTTAGCACTTATTCGTGCATAAATAAATTTATAACATTACTCATTCACAGATTTTTTCAAACACTTTGCAAACTATCCTAAAACCATTTATAAAACATGCATCTATTAATTACTTGAAACAAAACCATAAATCATGAAATACTTACCCAAGTCTTTTGGAATTTATTTATTGAAATTACCTTCAACAATATTTGGCTTTCCTTTCTCAAATGCTACAATACCAAGATTAGTACCATAAACTATACAAATAATAACTCCAATATTGAGATCTAAACATCCATACATATAGATTGATCTAGTCTTCATTTTTAACTAATCAATAATATTTTAGATAACATAAGCCTAAACCAAAATTAGATGCTTACAACAATTTAAAGGTCTACCTTTTATTTTATGCTAAATCTATACTATAATTTTAGGAAAATGGAAATTATACCTGAAGAGATATTCAGCTCCAATCGTTGAGAATATGATCCACCTTCGATCCCTTAACCAACTCATTTGAACCATCTGGTTTTCCACCCAACCATATCCAGGGAGAACTCCTCCCCCTGGAACCCCCGAGCTGTAAAAGCTCACAACCAGTACCAAAATACAACAATAGAGAGAGAGAGATGCAAGGAAAACTAAGGAAGATAGTTTTCACTTCCTCTAAATACCACTCATGTTCAACCTCAATAGATACTTAGTAGATTAGTAAGAAATTCAAATTTGTTTTGGAAGTAATTAGATACTCTCCATATCTCTCCCTTTCACAATATTCCTCAAGTCTCTTCCACTCTTGGCATTACCCCCTCTCCCCCCCAAATGAGAATACATGAGACTCATATATAGGAGGAGCAACAAATTCATGTCAAAAAGGAGGATTAATATGCATGCATTGTATTCCATTTAGAGGAGTGTAACTTATGCCATTAAGGAGAGGTATGCATGCCTTATTTAAGGAGAGTGTAACATGTGCATTAAAGTGAGTGTAAGAGGAATATTTTATGACACATATTTAATGAGTGTAAGAATATTTTATGACATATATTTAATGAGTGTAAGAGGAATATGCCATTCCTTGATGAGTGCATAAAAGAGAGTGTAATGTAATATTTAAAATAGAGAGAGTTACATAGAGCCATGAGAGTCATGAAGGAGAGTGAAGTGATTGAGGAGATATAATTTTCTTTTAATAATAATATCATAGTCTCATAAAAGATAATAATAATATTAATAATATTAATAATATTGAGGATTAAGTCGAGATTGAACTATTACAGTTAATTAATCATAATTTAAGTGATTTTCCTTCAAGTATACTTGTTTACCCATTGATTGGAGGTGATTTACTATTTTTGGAAAGTCATACTTGAAATGGTAGACATGAATTTCTATTTTTAGAAAGTCACTTCAAAATTGTTAGGAATTAGATTATTAAGGAAATTCATCTACGAGTTGCCCATGAGTGGTATTTTTCTTCCGGATAATAGGGATTCTGCACCCCTATTGTATGCATCTTCATGCCTTAGTAGATTGAGGACTCCGCGCCCAGATCTACTCTAAAGATCCAAGATTCCACCTTGATCTTTTTAAATATTCAGGACTCCGCGCCCCAAACATTTCCTTATATATTCAAGACTCCACGTCTTTATATTTCATGGATTTAGGACTCCGCGTCCTAATCCTTTTATCATATATCCAAGACTCCACGTCTTTATATTTCATGGATTTAGGACTTCGCGCCCTAATTTCCATGGCTTCTCATCTATTCTGCTTTGAAACTCCGCGTTTCACCTTAAGGTACTGATTGTGAGCTTTTACCCATCTAATGGTTCGTTGGTAAGGTCTTCTTCCAAAACCTGCACACATCACAATCTCATTGATCAAATAAATCAAATGAATTTCATAATTAACTTATTCAAATTTTACCAAATATTGTGCATGACTTCCACAGTCATTTTGGTTTTGGAGAAATGACTTCCACAATCATTTATAACTTGAGCATCCCTGTTGGCAATGACCAAGTCTCCTGCCACATCATGCTTAGTACGATATTACACACATATAATCATACAAATCATGTATCATACATAACTCATAATTAACCATATGTTCCACCTAACCATGATCATCCATGGATTTGTGTCTCAATTATGAATCACCATTAATGTTATACACCTATGTCCAAAAAAGGATACCAAAAGAGAAAACATCGCGAATATGCTCTTAACCAAAATCAATTTTTGTGCACACAACCATAGATATTATCATAAGCACACAACAACCAAGTGACCCAAACCAGGTCATAGCATATTAGCAAGTACATAAGTCTTTCATACATAATATTATATCATTATATCAAAATCACCATCTCTAAGTGTCATCAAAGTTATCTCACTAAGAAGGGACACTACAACATGCAGTCAAACCAGCTTCGGATTTGGATCAACAACGGATGCGACCCTCAAAATGGCTCTGATACAATGTAGGAATTTATAGGGTAAGTTCCTTAGATAAAAAACCAAAGGTCATCGCTCACAAATAGATGAAAAATCAGTGAAACAATATTTGACATGGTTAAAACCCTCAAAGAGGGAAACAATCCACGAACTGAGCCAACACAGCCACTTCAGGCAATTTATTAATATAAAGAAAGAAAATAAACATAAGCTTCTCTCATAAACGGTTACCGAGCAAATGACCCTCCATGCTCTTTAAATAGAGATCATGGACCAATTGGGTGTCAAGCCACAGATCAAGTGTCGGTAATACAGAGGAGAGAGTGATTCGTTGGATCACTACATATCATGACTGTTAGATTATAAATTACAAATGTACATAGTAAAGAAACACACTTTACTTAACTCTATGCTAGACCAAGTTAAACTTAACTATTTCCTATGTGTTAGAATATCCTAACATCAATTTAGATTGCAGTTTGTGGGAGCCAATTGTTGGAGTTTCCTTGGGCATGAAGGAACTCCAACGAGGGGAAAATCTTGATATGGAGTGATATAGGTGTCCTAGTGTGGAAAAAGTTTTTGCAACCTGTGGAAGCCAAGGAGGTAGGGATGACCTTGCATGTTAGAATCCCTAAATAGTGGGCAGTTTCCACAACGAAGATTGGTGCCTAGATTTGTGAAATAACTCCTCTATTGCATAACAAAGGGCGGATGATGAGAAGTATGTCAACATTCGTGTCTAAGGGTCTCATAGGTGTGGGGATGCCCTAACTAGGTGTAGATGCTACAACGTGGAATTGGTCACTCATGGAATGTTTGAGGGCAGCGTGAGAGTGGACCAAGTGTGAACGAGATTGAATACTTATGGTCCACTGGAGGACATTGTGATAATGTACAAACTGGAGCCTGATGTGCAACACCTTGATGGACATAGGTAGTTGCTAGAGTGGCAGTTGTTGGAGCTCAAGGGTTTGATCATCCAGGTGCAGTTTGAGTAACCCGAGACCTGTGTGTGCAAAAGGAATTCTATGACAGATGATGGGAAGTCCTCCTAGCTCGTGTTCATTGTGGGAGATGGACATATTGCAGTGATAGGTGGCAGCCCTCCGTGCCCTATGTTGGTATTCATCGGTGTAGCACAGGAAGACCATAGTGGGCTGAAGTCCCTAAGTAGACGAGGAGCAACAATGGGAAGATTGAGAGTTGTTCACTAGCAGAACTGTAAACAACTTGACAAGAGTCTCGATGTGTTGGTGGAATAACGATCAACTAGTGAGTAGATTGATAGCCAAGGTTCAGTGGCCAGATGGACTTGGAGCATTGATAGAGGCAGGAGTTGCAGATCGGGTGCCGAAGGACCAGGAAGGTACAGGGTACAACCAAGAGGAGCTGAGAGAGTGCATTATAGCCAAAGGGTCAGAGTATATTGTACTAGTGGATGTATGCGGGCCATTATCCTTGGTAGGGGAGCCCTAGAATGTTGTATTATATATTGTGTAATATAAAAAAGTTGGGTTGAAAAATTAAAAAAATTGTCTATATTATGTGAATTTGTGATTTACTTCCATTTATATTTTGTTTTGAAAAGTAGTTTTGTTGAGATTCTTGGTTTGGAAGCGTAAAATATTTTAATACTCTATCCTAGACCAAGGGTCGTGGAAATTCTACATGGTATCAGAGCGTATCTGAGCTACTTTGAGGGACAATGAATCAAAGTGTGCACAATGAAGCAACTCAGAGGGAGTTATGGGTGTCTAGATCATGGAGTAGAGGGTTTAGCTAAAGACATGAAGATGTGGTCTTGATTGGCTTGGAAACGATGTTGGCTAGGAGTTTTGGTGGATTGGGGATGAGCCTGGTGAACAACAGTTTGTTGTAGGGAAGATTGCTGATCATGGAATTCCATTGATTTGTCATGGATGGTTGGGATAGCTCGAGGGCTTCTTTGGCTTGGATGAGATTAGGTTGATTAAGATGGCTTCATGTCATGGACTTCAAATTGGTAGGCTAGAGTTTTCATCAGATCGTGATGTTGGATATCCGATATTGGAGCGATTTTCATGAGTGGTATTTGATCTAGGAGGATGAGTGCTTGCAGGACTAAGCCAGTGGAGATCGTGCAGGTTCAGAGAGAGTCAAGCCTAAGAGGGAGAAACCTTATGGAGGTTTTGGATCTTCACATTTGGATGTGACGAGGCAGAGACATTGCTGAGGTTGTTGGGTTCATTCTACAAGGTATGTTGTAGTGATGGATACCAGATGGGCTAGTTTCGTTAGAGATGTTGATGGTTACATCCTAGTCTTGGAAGTACCTCCCTCGCTAAGAGGGAGTGTTGATTTTTTTGTGTAGCTCGGGAGGTACTCCAAGCCCTAGGGTTCGGGGATTGGAGGGAAAAGCACAACAAGAGTCACTTGTGGGCTTGGAACCCAAGCATGAAGTTTTTCACCCATTGGGATTTGGGCCAAAACCATGATGAATTTGAGCATGAGAAATTTTTAGGTGATAGAGCTTGGCATGCCGATTCCAATGCTTCGAAAATCACCCAAAATTAGAGCTCTAAAGTGGAGATATGAATTTTTGAAGTTGTCATTAATATTTGGACAAAACAAGTCATGTAGGCTTGAGGAATTTGTCTAAGAGACATGACTTTTAATCAAACTCATGGAGCCCCTCATTTATGTATAAATATAGGGTGAATGTGAGGTTATTTCTCATCCATCTTGTGCAATGCATACTCAAGAAGATGGCTCGCTGAGGAGGAGAAGGACACAACAAGGAGGCAAGGAACAATGAGGCTTCAAGGTACTATCTTAAGGGTAAAACAAGGACTGAAGCTGTTGTTGGAGGCCAAGACCTTGCTGTGGTAGGCTGAGCCCTTAAGCGCTAAACATAGGATGGTTTAAGGGCATCCGAGCTTCTGTTTAGAGTGCCACAACCTTGTTCTTGGAGGCTGCAGCCCATGAAGGATCAAAAATGATGTTTGGGGATGTTTTGAAAGGTGGCCAATCCTACCTAAAAGAGTAGCATGAAGGGCAACATATCCTTGGAGGACAAGCACAAAAATGAGTAATTCTAGGCTATTTTGTTGGGTGGTTAGGGACTGTGGATATTGCCCTAACCAGTCCTAGAGTTGCAACATTGCTGCAAGTAAAAAAAACAACGTTTGGAGTGTTGGGTCAAAGGAGTTGACCATGTTTGGATCAGTTTACATTGCAACTTGTGGGAACCACTTGTCGGAGTTTCCTTGGGCATGAAATAACTCCAACTAGGGGCATATCACACTATGGAGTGATGTAGGTGTCGAAGTGTGGACAAGGTTGTTGTAGCATGTGGAAGCCAAGGATGTAGGGCTGACGCGGCATGTTAGAAGCCCTACCCAATGGGAAATTTCCACAGTGAAGGTTGGTTCCTAGATTTGTGAAATAACTCCTCTATTGCAGAACAAAGGGCAGATGATGAGAAGTATGTCTGAAATCGTGTAAGGGTTTCCTAGGCGTGGGGATGACCTAACTAGGTGTAGATGCTATAATTTGGACTTGGTCACTCATGGAATATTGGAGGGCATCGTGAGACCAAGTGTGAACGAGATTGGGCACTTATGGTATGTTGGAGGATAGCGTGATAGTGTCCAAATTAGAGCCCAATGTGCAACAACTTGATGGACAAAGGTAGTTGCTAGATTGACAGTTGTTGGAGCTCAAGGGTCTGATCATCCATTAGTAGTTTGAGTAGCCTGAGACTTGTGTGTGGAGAAGGAATTATACAATAGATGATGGGAAGTCCTCCTAGCCTGTGTTCATTGTGAGAGATGGACATCTTGCAGTGATAGGTGGCAACCCTCCATGCCATATGTTGGTATTCATTAGTGCAGCATAGGAGGACCATAATGGGACCAAGTCCGTAAGTAGATGAGGAGAAACAGTGGGCAGATTGAGTGTTGTTCACAAGTGTAATTTTGAACAACTCGATAGGAGTCTTAATGTGTTGATGAATTGGTGGACTAATGATGAACTAGTGAGAAGATTGATAACCAAGGTTCAGTGGCCAAATGGACTTATAGCATTGATAGAGGCAAGAGCTGCAGATCGGGAGCCGAAGGACTGGGAAGGTACATGGTACGATCAAGAGGAGCTGAGAGAGTGCACTATAGCTATATGGTCAAATTATCTTGTTTTTTATCTTGTAGTAGTGGATGTATGAGGGCCATTATCCCTGGTACGAGAGCCCTAGACTGTTGTATTATATGTTGTGTATTATAATGAAGTTGGGTTGAAAATTTTAAAAAGTTGTCTATATCTGTGCATGTGTGATTTATTGTCGTTTATATTTTGTTGTGCAAAGTAGTTCTATTGATATTCTTGGTTTGGTAGTGTCAAAGATTTTAAGACTCTATCCTAGACCCAAGGTCGTGGAAATTCAACAAGGTGGCACACTCTCACAAACCAAGAAGCATCTATGGCCACACACACCTTTCCACCTAGGAGCATATGAGTTAAAAGAAATCAAGAGAGATAAATAAGATGTTGAGGTTTTGACACTTTTCCATATTGGTGACCTAATGTTTCACAGGTATGATCCAAGATCCACCATGAAAAATCATGACATGTCATGCAAGTATAGGTGGAAGTATCAGTGAGAGACTTGGGAAGAAGAAGAAAAGAAAAGGAATGATTTAAATTTCACTTTAGTTATCTCAAGAATAAATTATAATCTTTTCCCAAACAAAAGTGGAAAAGGCTTAAGAAAATATAGAAGCTTGGCCCAAGAACAACAATTCAACAAGAAGAAACTCGAAAGTGGCACATAGAAAAGCTGAAGCAAGAACAAGAGACATCACACATAACACCATAAGCTTCTAAAACAACTCAGGAGCTTGAAGTTAAAGAGAAATAAGAAAAAAAATAAGGAAGGAGAGGGAGTAGAGATGAAAAAAAATGAAGAAGAAAGAAAAGGACAAGAATATGAGCACAAAAGAATGTAGGATAAAACCGAGGCTAAAGTCAGGGAAGAGGTCCTTCAAATTCAATGAGAAGAACCAAAACAAGAAGCTAAGAAGGATTAAACTACTATGGACATTTAATTAGTGTCATCAACAGTTCTAATGATCACAAGAGGCCACTTTCCATGACAAAAATGGGCATCATGCTAGCCAAGAGGAAAAAATGTGGTTAATTTGAACGAGTTCATGTTTGATCATAACCTAGACATGATTTTGGAGCATACAAATAATACGTATCTTACCCTACACCTGTCACAATACAAATTACTACTAAAAGACCCATAGTGTATGAAAAAAGAAAATATCCCCTTGTCATGGCCTCAACATGTACGACATACTCTCAAGCCATTGGGTGAAATGTATTAGATCTCCTATAGACGAAGAAGAAATATGCACATATATCTGAGCTAGAACAACATATGAAATTGTTGAAAGTAGAGACGAAGATAATGAGACAAATGAGCATAAGGTGGAAGACCACAAGGTATGCGCATGAAAAGTACAAGAGTCATACAAGTATCTAGTCTTATATATGTACCCATTCCTATATATTACATAGGAAATTTCAACCCGGTTACTACCACTTTGGCAACTAGGCAAGGAGGGAGGCACTCAACTACAAGGGGTATTGAATGGCCTAAAGAATATCTATATGCCCCAACAGAAGCCCCCAAAGCCAGTGTGTAGGAACTAACTTATGATTATATTGTTGCTAACCTATCTCTATAAATATAGGGAAACTATAAAAGTACATAGCTCGGTTAATGTCACAATACCAACAACATTTCCCCATGCCCTAGGGGAAGGAGAGGCCAAGTGAAGAAGTAAGCAGATATTTGGAAGAGTTTCTAAATGCAAAATATTTTTTGCCTTTAGTGTATTCACTAGCAAGCTCACTAAGCACAACATGAAGCAACAACTTATGGATCTTTCTAAGCAATATACAACTCTAAACTCATCCTTGGTTTCATTAAATAAGGATATGTGTGTACTCTCTCAAAACACTTCAGAATATTGCATAGTCATGGAGAGATTTCTACCTAACATGATTAAGATGATTGCATCATATTATGAAGTTTGGGTGGCTTATGTTCACGAGATTGTGAAACTTCCCATTGACTCACCAATTAGATTGTAACAATAGTCAACCTCGTTTTGGAGAGTTTAAAGTATTTTCCTTTATTATATTTGTAAATCATGATAAGTTTAAGAGTTGTGACTAACCCAAAGAAGTTCAAGAGCCACAAGGAGAAATTACTAACTCAGTCTATAAATGTTGTAAATTCTCACTATTATGGACCTTTGAAATTTTGGAAATTTGTTTACCTGCATTTCTATAATTGAGAAGCCTTGAAGGCCATCACCAAATTCATAATATTATGTGCATTCTGTGTTTGTTTCACTTGAACAAATTTCATTTACGTGTTTTGTGGGATGTATTTCTATTATATCATGGAATAATTTTTGGGATGGATAGACTCTTCTCTCATGTTTATTGTTTCAATTTTGTAGCTTTTATTAATGATCACTTATTAGATTAAAAAAATGACTATTCTAGATTTGTTCTAGTAAGTTTAGGATTCATTGTTGCCCTGGATATCAGCTAGTTATTTCCTTAGTTGTATATTTTCATGCCTATTCAAATTTTTCTTACAAATTATTATTTATTTTGGTTTTCAAACTCACGTGGTGATCATTTTTTAAGGAGCTTTTCGGATTATCCACAGTGCTAGAGAACGAGTGTCGACGTTTCGAATCCCAACGGGGATCCATCATCAGGACAATGATGATGGATCCCCGTTGGGATTCGAAACATCGACACTCATTCTCTAGCACTGTGGATAATCCAGAAAGCTCCTTAAAAAAATATTATTTATCTTTCATCTAGCCTATATTAGTTTCATTTTCATTTAGATAGATGTACCTTAGAATTTGCATCCCTCCGCTGTGCTCATCCTCTGTATCCCACAACACTCTTAAAACTAAGCATGGTTACCAAGTTGAAATCCAAATGAGTATCTTACCCCAAATGTTATGAGGTCTAGTTGGGACCTCATCCTAGAGAGAACCCCTTAGTAATTACTGATGGGTCATTTATCCTCATTGTTGACCACTCTTTGTTAATGACCCCATAGCACTACACCCCATTTTTGCAAATGGGATTAATCATGTTCGAGGTGTTCATGCCATTCAGGTAAGCCTAGTATTTTGGTGACAATTTCTATCCAAGGAGGTTTTTTGTTTCACCGATTCATTTGTGTTTCTCGACACAAGTGATCAGCAAAGTTTTCCCCTCTAGCCTGAACCCAAAGCCAGGGTGGATTTTCTCGTTAAGATACTAAGTGAGTCCTATTGTTTTCTATCGAGTCTTTATAAAATTAGTTTGGGAATAATCCTAGCAAATTAGCTAGATTATTTTATTACAATCTACTTGGTCTACTAAATCATGTTTTGAGTCGCAGAATTGGGTAACTATTTGAGGGTCTATCACGAATGTGTTTTCCCCCTTCATGTTTCAACATGTATTTATCTTATGTAAAGAGGGCTGGAAAAATGATTATTCCCCTCATGAGTCAATTAATTAAATTTTCTGGCCAAATTAAATTAAAAATTCTAAGCTAGAAATTTAATTAATTTTAGGTCCTAGGCCAAGGGAATATTGAGAATTTTGAGAAATTTTGGACCCTTGGTCCTTGGTAGTTAAGCCAAAGTCAAAATTCTGAGGCAATTAACTCAAAAATATTATTTTTGAGTTAATTAAAATGGAATTAAATGATAAATTTGAATTTCCTTAAAAATTTATGATTTTGACGGATGAGATTAAAATATGATTAAATATTTTTCGACGGTTGAGATTACTTTGATAGAGATCAAACTGATTAGCCGTTGGAGATTTTATCATATAAATTAGAAGTCTTTGTCTGTCATTGTCATCCGATCTCTTGATCATGCACTAGCTCTTGAAGCTCTCCTGTAATACTTTCTGGAATAATACAAATGAAGTCTTTGGGGTTTTATTTGATGGTTATGTTCCTTTTCAACATTTTATGGTAAACTTGTTCTTTATATTCTGCTGGTGATTATTTCAATGAATTGTTGATTAATGGCTCTTGTAGAGTAATCTATTGCACATGTATCTTTCTTAGGTTACTAGATTTAGGGTAAGAATATTAATTATATTGAGTTAGCAGGTATCTCTGAATCTTGAAAATTTTATTTTTTATCTTATTTAACTATTGATTTAACAATTTAACTTTTAGTGTGCATAAATATTTCGGATTTAGAATTGGGGGTTTGGGGAAGTCCTCGATTGGACTAGCTGACTCCCAAGGAAATAAGATCGGAAGAGCCCTCCGGATCTAATTCCGCGGGCTTATCTTAAATTCTATTTTTTGCAGGGTTTTTTCTAGGGTTTGTGCCTCTCTCTTCATTTCTCTTCAGGAAAATTTTAGTTCTGAGCTAGATATAGGCCCTGGAGGGTAAGATATGGTCTCAGGATCGGATTTGGTAGTATATCTGGGCAACCTTTCACCTCAAGGATTAAATAATTACGAGTGCATTTGTTTTAAATCAAATTCTGTTAAGAAAAAATTCGAAAAGTCTGTGTGTGTTGGTGCACCTACGTTGTATGCCTGTAGTTGCCCCCTTTATCCACGTTCAAACTCTCATATGGCTCCCGTGTTCCTTTCTCCTCATCGCTGCCTTTTTCCCCTGCATCCTCCATTTCTTCTCCAAACCTGTATGCTCCTGCCTTCATTTGCGTGCTTAATCCACTGCCTACTCCATAGCGCTGCCTTTTCTCCATCATCAACGTAGCCCATTCCCTCATCCGCTCTATCCTTCACGTTGTATTCACCGCGCTTCCATTTCTCTATGCCGTCGTACACTATCCGTTGCCATTCATTTCATTGCCGGCTCCTCATCATGCGTTCTTCCGTTCACATACCTCCTTGTTGTCAGTTTCCTACCTCTCTTGCGGCCTGCCTGCGTGAAATCCTCCCCTCACTGCTCCATTTCCATCCGCATCCCCTCTTCCGCATAGTCTCCGCGTGCTTCACATCTCTCCTGCCCATCCATCACCATCGATCTCTGCTCACCCCACATTGCTCATCCATCTGGCGGCGACTTCCTTACGCAGCTCCATGACTTACATTCAAACCTAACGATTAACCCATCATATTTCTTTTAAAACTTTGACATCTAATTTTTTTATTTATTTATTTTTATTTTTATATTTATAACTTTAGATTTTGATTATTTTTTTGTTAATTTTAACTTTAGACTTCTAAAACTTTAAAATTTAAAATCTAACATTTTAATTTTTAAAACTTTTCATTTTTTTCTTTTAGAGATTTAGATTTATTTAATTCTTTTTTTAAATTTGTATTTTCATTTAAAAAAATAAAAAAATAAAAACTTTAAAAGGGCTCAAATCTTTAAGTTTAATTTTTTTTCAAAAAATTAAAAAAATTAAGTATTCTAAAAAAGTTAAAAAAATTCTTTAGATTTTAACATTAGGGAATTTTGTATGATATATTTTGAGAATGGTCTTGGGCGTAAAAAAAGGAAAATATATAAATTTTTCCATATTCAAGGATAAAATGATATAAAAAAAAAACATATCTAAAGTTTGACTATAGGAAAATTTTAAACTTTTTGGATTGGAATTTCTAAGAAAATCATTTTAATTCGGAATTTGGAAGTGTTTAGCATTTTAACTCATTAGTTCTTTCATGATAATATCTTTCATTATTAAATTGTTTAAATCTCGCATTTGGTTCAAAGTATTTTTTCATGCTTAGCATCTATTGGGATTGACTATCGTTTAATTAGCTCTAACTGTGGTTTTAATTGTTTGAAATTGATATTAATTGCCTAGTCAACTTTGAGAGTTTTTTCAAGTGATGATAAATTGCATGTTTTTCTTTCTTGGATTGAATATCCTTAATGCATGATGTTGAAGGATTATGAAAATGTTTTGTTCTCTTTTAGCTAGAATTGCATTATGAGCTTATATGTAATCGAAAGTTAAATCACATTGTTGAAAGGGCTTATTGAGCATTTAATTGAAGAATTGAATACTATGGTGGTGGATTGGATTTTTTCATAACATGATAGTTTTCCATTTTAGTAGCAATTATCTATCAACTACTTGATCCTAATTTCATAACGTGATAATTGACTCCATAAGACACTGGTTCAAAACTTTTAATCTAATCGAATATGTAAAATCTCGTTAAATCTTAACAAGTATTTAGTCGTTTGACTATGTCTCCTGAATTGGTTGGTTTCCAACTAGTTATCTTTCTTTCCATTTCATTAGGGTCCACCCCCCTTAGTCTACAAGGAGACAACTTAAATAGAGATATTGGAGATCATGGTGACATCCCCCGATCTGAGGCGTTGTCGTGGTGCCTACACATTCTGTGCGACAACAATCATCAACAATGAAATTGGTTAAATTGGCTCTAGGAGGAATATAAGCTTGAGTATTCCTCGTTGGATAATCCAGTCACAAAAAGGAACCATGTAGCTCTTTAGCCTACTGAGATGAATCTTATGGACAAATTTCAACTTGAGTTTTGTTGCAAATTTTGGTTTTTCTTGGGTATTGTATCGCCCTCTCGATCCTCTGCCCAACTCTACTACCTCAATCTTGGACTTGCAACTCAATTTTCATCCTTATAGCCTTAGTTTAGCATCCTATTAAGCCTCTAACTAGTGCTATAGTGCCCTGTTAGGCCTTAAGGTAGTGTTATAACTTTGGGAAAATCCTTATATTGCGTCTTTCTCTTGAAGTCTTGCCTTGTCAAGGTGCCATAACATCCTCGTGAGCATTTACCCATAGGTATAGTTCCCTCTTGGGCCTCAAGGAAAGACTACAACTCTTAGACTTGGCATTCTGGTTGAATTTCCTTCCTTGAAATTCGTTAGTGCTCCATTGAGCCTGAAAGAATGCTAGTGCACCGTTGAGCCTCAGTCTAGTGCTACGGCCTCATAAAATCACTCTTAAGCTTGAATTTTGGCCTTCTTGCCTCTCTATGTCACTCCACTGAGCCTCTATGGAGTGCTATAGCACACTATTGAGCCTTAACTTAGTTCTACAATGCTTCACTATGCATTAACTCAACGTCGTAGCACTCTCCTAAGCTTCAAGCAAGTGTCATGATGGTTGTCACAAGCTTTTCTCTTTTGATAATGATTTTTCTCTTGAGTTTTTATTGAGTAACTCTTAGTTAACTAAAGGTAAAATTCAAGTTAAAAAAGAAGTTACTTGAGTAATTAATGCACAAATTTCAGTTAAAAATTTAAAAAAGGGACTCATAGCACTCCTTCTTCCTCACATTTATTAGTTGTCATTCTCTAGAGGGTAAATCACTTTATTAACTGAGTATTACACCTCAAATTTTTGGGTTAGTGCTATATTTAGCCAATTCAACCCAAATAATTGATTGTTCATGTTTATTCAACTTAATTTTTGTCCTTTACAATTGTTTTTAATGCAATTAATCACTCATCAATAATTTTATTTGCTTAAAGTAACTATCTTCATGTTTAATCACGTGAGTGGGTTTTGAGTGGATTTTTATTGGTCTTTGTGCTGTGCTAAGATTTTCCCTCTTGAACCTCACCCTCCAGCAACTGAGTGCGAACTTGTACAACATAATATAGCTCATATCAAGTGAATATGATCATCAACACAACCATAACAACAATTTAAGAGCATAATCAAGACCATTTAACCCCCCAACTGGGTACCTCTTTGTCTCTCCTTGCTTAGTTTCACCTCAGAGTTGTGTCCAAGCCATCTAGAAATTTATTTTTTGCTTCTACAATTTTTTTTTTAATGTGAAAAAAATCCCAACAAACATTTGCCTGATAAACACCTAGCTATAATTTTCCCCAACTGCTTCAGGATTTCTTGCCAGAGCATGTAGGGTTTTGGGTGGAGCGTTGTCGCTATGCTCTCATCTCAAATTTTTGGATCAAAATATTGACCAATTTTCTATCTTTGAATCTGGGTACATGAGCCATTTTTTATTTCCCAAAAACTCTAGTCTTTCTCCCATTACCATAGTGAGCTTCTCCATAGGAAAATGCCAAGCCATCCTTATTAAGATTATGAATCTGGAAGCCTTGCTTTTTCCTCAATGTTGGAATTTTCTACCTTGCACAAACACAATCAACCTTGGAACCCAAGCCTCTTAGTTATCTACATCTTTCATTATAAGCTAATATATATAGTGGTTGCCTATTTCTTATATTTGATTTACAAGAGAACCATGTAGCTGAAAAACTTCAAGATATTTCCTAGAGAACTATTTAAGACATGGTGGATCAACATAAGCACTTTTAGAACATGGGAAAACATACCCTATGAATATGCTGAAGGTGCTTTTCTATTAGTGGCAACCATGCTGCAACTGTTGTATGGCCGGTCCAATGCTGATATCTTACCTAAAGTTTGGATTTCGCTCATGTACATTGTAGCAATCTAGGAAATAAATATTCAACTGAGGAGACATCTTATCAAGGTCTCTAAGGAATAGTATTGAATAGGTTCAGAACCCCAAAGAAGGCCAATGAAATCAATCTTTCATGGCCTCTTATCTCTTGGACATAGTGTGTGCTAATATGGCATTCCCAACCATGAATTGGAGAAGGATAATTCATAAGGAGTCGATCCATATTTACTGAAAAATACTTTGGTAGGATCACTATATACTAGAACATGAATATATTTTCCAAGATTTTATGGTGCCCTTATTTGAACCTTTATTCAGTGAAGCTACTCTATGTATGTCTAGAAGGTCCAGATATGTATTTACCTTATACTGTGAGTGGTTTATGGAGCAACTAAACCTCCCCACCTGTTACCCATATTTGTAATTGACAAAGCAGTGTTTCAATAAATAGCTTATCTGATTTACAAAAGGTAGGTGGGGTTCTCTCATCGACCAAGAAACATCCCTTGGCACACATGCCTTTCCATTTGGGAGCATATGAGCTAAAATAAATTAAGAGAGATGAAGAAGATGCTAAGGCAGTGATGCTTTTCCATTTTGGGGACCTGATGTTCCACAAGTATGATCCAAGATATGTATTGAAAAATCATTGTAAGTCATGTATGTATATGTGAGAGTATTGGTCAGAGACTTGGGTAGAAGAGGGAAAGGAAAATAATACTTTAAATTTTGTAGAAGTTATTTCAAGAATATATTATAATCCTAGCCAAAAAAAAGTGGAAAAGACTGAAAAAAATAGAATCATTGGCCCAGGAACAAGCAACTCAACTGTTGGAAATACTGAAGGGGGGCGAATCAATATTTATTAGCAATCAACACTTAATTATTTATTTTTCTTTTTCAGAGCATTAGTTAATCTTCAAAAATATTATTATTATTATTCAGTATCAAATATCAAAAGAAGTAGACAACACCATACAACAATGCAGAACAATAAAGACAATAGACACAACATTTTTAGGTGGAAAACCCCCTTCAGGTCAAAAACCACCGAAAGCTTCTTAATAATTGCCTTCTTCTCCAAAAAGAATAATTACATCAAGTTTTAAACTCCAACTGAGGGAGGCTCCAACCCCCTGGTTTACAGGCACCAACTTGAAGGGCACACCAACACCTTGTGTTTTATCAAAACCCAATGAAAGGATGCACCAAATCCCTGCTACAGGCTCCAAATTTCCTTAGCACCACCTTGCTGCCCTGAAGTGTTCCCAGGAAACAACATGAAGGTGAATCCAATCACCTGCCTTGCACTACCCTACCACCATAACGAGTTGATGAACCACATTTAACAATTTCTAGAGTGGATCCCCCTGTGCTCTAAATCAATATAATAAAGTTATAAAGAATATACTATTGCACTGCATGTGCTGCACAAAACTACTCAACTGACCACTGCAAAATCAAGCCACTGAGAAAGTTGTACATTGATGCAGCACTGGATGCAAATTTCAGAATACACACGGAACTGTGGTTTTATGGTTCACAAAAATGATGACCAATCATAGCGGGTCGCACTTCGCACCTTTTATAACTTATCTCCCCACTGTTTCTCAGTTTTAACACCTTCCGCAATATTGTGATTTCGCAATTCGCAGTGAAATCCACGTCGCTTATTGCAAACTTTTCAGTTTAGCGATAATCGTGCCCCTTTATCCTTTGCGGTATACGATATGCGTCACATCGCATCGCAATATTTTTATCTTACCGCAAGGAAACAATTTACCACACCACAAGGAAAATAACGTACTGGGCGAGGACTTAAAATTAAAATCTAAAATCGCCAATATACGAAATCTCGCTTGGTGCATTTTTAAACTCCACCGTTGATCTCATCCAGATCTAATGGTCCTCACTGCTCCCTTACTCTTTTGCTTCACATCACACTTAAAAAAAATTATTGGGTAAAGCCTTAATACGTAACTGTAAAATCTGCGATGCGCGATGGCCGCTGTACGAAACTTCTAAGTCTACACGAATCAATGGTTTCACTTGAACCTTTTTACATAGAACTCTGCTATGTCTTTGCTGCTAGCATTGCCAATCGAATTTCATGAATGCACTGTGTGATAAATGTGATAATTAACTTAACCGAGAAATAAAACCAATAGTTTAAACTAGATAGCCAATTTAAACACAGAACACTTAGAATTTATCAGAGATGAAAATACACAGAGCCGAGCCCTTTGATGGCTGGATTTCTTTACAATGACTTCTCCTCTATGTCCACTCCTCTCTCACACTTCTCGAACACTTTCTTTCACATTTCACTTTGTCTAACCTACCCTATCACACTTCACACCTATTTATGCTTATCTTCCTAACTGAAAGCAGTTACACTCGTCTTTATTAGCTTTCAAACAAACTCTATCCTATCCTCATAATCTAATCTATTTGGCTAAATCTCCTCGCAGGAGAACCAAGTTGATATTTTTATTCCTATTTAATCTAGGAAATTAAAACAAACTAACTTCTCACAATTAAAGCCTAACAGAATATTAATAATCAAGTTTTCCACCTCTTGTTAGCCACAACATGTGAACACATAATCACATTGCTAGCTAATTTCTGGATGCTCCTGCATCAGATTCCCGGGGAAGAAAAAACCGATCCATCAATGTTTCAGGATCTGCATTAAAATTTTGTTACTCTGTTGCTGTCATCCAACTGGCATCTTCCACTAGTTTTTCTTTCCATTTGACTAGATACTAATAATAGGTATGTCCCCTGGTCTTCTTTGTTGCTTTTTTCTCCAGAATGGCTTCCACTTCTTTCTTTCCTATCTTTGGCATCTGTTCCTTCCAATTCAAAGTCTCACCCTTCTCTTTTGTAGGGTCTTCTTATATTTCTTCCTCTGTTCCTTTGTATGGGTACAAATATGCAACATTAAAGATGGGTGATATCCCAACTCTAGGTAACTCAACCTCATATGCATTTGAGGAAAAAATCCTCAAAATTATACATGGCCCTATCTTTTTCATTTTCAGTTTGTTATAGGTCCCGACTAGAAACCTTTCCTTCCTTAGATAAACCATGACTAAATCATATTCTTGAAACTCTCTTTTAGTCCTTTTCATATCAGCTCTTTGTTTATACTTTTGGGTGTTTTTCTGTAAACTCTGATTGACATCTTCTTGCAACTTCTGCATTTGTTCTGAAAATTCTTCAGCCTTTGCACTCCTTGTCTCTTGTTTTTTCAAATATCTAAGTTCATACACACCTCTTGGATGAATTCCAAAAACAATATGAAAGAGACTCATCCCAGTACTCTAGTTAGGAGTATCATTATAGGAAAATTCATCTTGAGCAAGTGCTAAATCCCATTGCTTTGGAATTTTGTAAACCAAACTCCTTAATATGTTTCCCAAGCTCCTGTTCACCACTTCAGTTTGTCCATCCGTCTGAGGATGATAGGCTGAACTGAAACTGAGGTTTGTACCTAACTTCTTCCATAGAGTCCTCTAGAAGTGTCCTACGAACTTTGTATCCCTGTCTGAAACAATACTCATAGGCAGTCCATGTAATCTTATAAATTTAGAGAAAAACAAATTAGCAATGTGAGTTGCATCACTATTTTTTCTTACAAGCAATAAAATATGCCATTTTAGAAACCTATCTATGGCAATATAGATAGAATCATGTCCTCTTTGAGTCTTTGGAAAGCCTAAAAAAAAATCCATGCTAATAGCATCTCAAGGTCTATTGAGTATTGTCAATGGTTGATAAGCAGTTGATATTCATGAAACTACACTTCTTCAAATTTATAAGCAGTTTCTCCTTTTGCAAAGTATTCAACACCAAATTAACATGCTCCAAATGATCTTCTTTAATCTGACTAAAAATTAGAATGTCATTAAGATAGACTATCACAAATTTTCCTGCATACTCTTTCAAGACCTCGTTAATTAGTCTCATTAATGTGATTGGTGCATTAGTGAGCCCAAAATGCATCACTAACCACTCCTACAACCCACTGTTGGTATTAAATGAAGTCTTCGATTCATCTCCTTCTTTAATCCTTATTTGATGGTATCCACTCTTCAGATCTATCTTAATAAAATACTTTGACCCACTTAAACAATCCATCAAATCATCTATGCGTGGCAATGGAAATATATACCTAATAGTGATCTTGTTTATGGCTTTGGAATCGGTACACATGCACCACTCACCTCCTTTGTTTGGACTAAGCATAGCTGGTACTGCACATGGACTAAGGCTTTCTTTAATCAATAATTTATCTAACAACTCATGTACCCGTCTTCCAACTTCTTCATTCTCCCGAGGGGTCATTCTATATGTTGCTTTGTTTGGTAAACTTTCACCAGTTATTAAATATATGTGATGACTGATACTTCTGACTGGTGGAAATTTACTTGGTTTTCCATCAAAAAATATATCAGCATAATCATCTGATAGATTTTTAATTTCCACAGGCAAATTGTCTAAATTTTTTGAAGTCAGAATTACCTTGGGTTTACCCACAATATTTTATGAAACCAACTCCAAAAATATAAGAAGAGAGACATCAATGCCTTAGAAATTAGCCACTTCGAGGAGGCAACCTCAAATACATTACCTAAATGAAAAATTCTTGGATGATACAAATGAAAAAACCTCCTTCTAGATATAGGAGTCCATGGGGTCACAATATAATCTTAGCCGACCAAACAATAATAATGTAAGGGAACAATAATAACAATATGGGGGTTACAGGGGTATAACAATAACAATAAGGGGGCTACTTTAATAACAATAAGGGACTACACTAGTAATATGGGGACCTAACATGCCCCTCTCCTTAAAAAAAGTGTTGTCCTCATTGCTTGAGTAGCTCTAGATGCTTCTATATAAAATTCTCATCCTCCCATGTAGAACCTTTAGTGGGTAAGTTCTTCCACTTGATGAGATGCTCTGAAATTGATCGATTTTGTAGCTGTTGAGTTCTTGTTTTCGTGACTATTTCAGGTTCCAATATGATTTTTTCTTCGTCATCAAGTTTTGGAAATATTGTTTGAACTGGAAGTTTGTCACCTATAACCTCCTTTAAGCATGAAACATGGAAAATTGGATGCACTCGCGAAGTAGTAGGACGCTCCAATTTGTATGCTATAGTACCAATCTTTTGCAACACCTTGTAAGGACCATAGTATTTTGGCGATAATTTATTATCCTTATTAGATTTCTTGAGGGACATTTGTTTATATGGTTGTAGCCGTAAAAATACCCAGTCTCCTACATCAAAACTTCTCTCGCTGCGATGTTGATCTGCCTGTTGTTTCATTCGATTTTTTTCCAAATTTAGGTTATCCTTTAAGAGTTGGAGAAATTTCTGTTGATGCTCGATGTGATCTTCCATTGCTTGCACCTTAGAATTTTCTCTTAAAGATGATGTGATGGATGGTGGATGATATCTATAAAGTGCCATAAATGGGGTCATTTTTCCAATAGTATGGAAGAAAGTGTTATACCACCATTCAACCAGAGGTAACCACTTGACCCATTGTGTTTGTTTATCGGATACAAAACAACGAATATAACCTTCCAAACATTTGTTCACTATCTTAGTTTGACCATCAGATTGAGGAAGATAAGTTGAGTTATGAGCTAGTTGTCTACCCAAACAAGAAAATAATTCCGTCCAAAAATTTCTAGTAAAAATGGATTTTTGTCGCTTACCATAATCTTTGGGTTTCCATGTAGCTTTTGAATTGTTTCCATAAATGCAATAGCAACTAGACTTGCTTTGAATGGATGAGATAATGCACAAAAGTGTGCATACTTGGTAAGTCTATCAACTACCACCATGATGACACTCTTTCCTTCGGACTTAGGTAAACCTATGATAAAATCTATTGAAATCTCCTCCCAATGTTGACTTGGAATGGATAAAGGTTGTAGAATGCCTGGGGTCTTAATTGTCTCAACTTTATTTTGCTGGCAAACCAAACATTCTGCCACAAACTTTTGAATATCAGATTTAAGCCCATCCCAAAAAAAATCTTTCTTCACCCCGTGGTAAGTTTTTAAAATCCTGAGTGTCCTCCTAAAGGAGAAGTGTGCAATTCCGAAAGAATATTTTGTTTTATTTGGGAATTATTACAAAGATATAAGCGATATTTGTACCATAAGGAATACTTTTTCCAACTAAATGTATCAAATGTACTAGGATCTTGCTGCAACTTTTGAATGAGTGTCCACACTTCTTCATCCTTCTTCCATTAATCTCTTGCTTTAGTTATCCAATCTGGTTGGATAATAGAAATTGCACAAAGCAATGCTTCCACCTCTTCATCCTTTCTTGAGAGTGCATCTGCAACAACATTTAGCTTCCCTTTTTTGTAGTTGATTTCAAAGTCATAACCCAACATCTTTATGACCCATTTTTTCTGCTCTTCTGAAGATATTATTTGTTCCAAAAAGTGTTTAAGACTATCATGTTCAATTTTTACCTTGAAGTGCCTTCCCATTATGTAAGGTCGCAAATTCTTTAGTGCATGTAGTATTTCCAATATTTCCTTCTCATAAATAGCTTTCTGTAAATACTTTCCTTTGATTGGAAAAATTTCAAAAGCAATGGGTCTTCCTTCTTGCATTAAAACAACACCAATTCCATTTCCTGAGGCATCAAATTCCACAATAAAGGTCTTTGTGAAGCCTGGAATAGCTAAGACCGGTGCTATGCACATTGCCTCTTTAATATGTTCAAAGGCCTTAGTTGCTTCAGGAGTATATGAAAATTCATCTTTCTTCAATAATGTTGTTAGAGGTGCTGCTATTCTTCGATAATTCTTAACAAACTTGCGATAATACCCTATTAACCTGAGAAATCATCGCAATTGCTTTATGGTTGTGGGGACTTTCCATTCCTTAATGGATTTAATTTTGTTAGGGTCTACCTTAACAACCCCGTGAGATGCAATATGACCCAGATATTCCACCTCTTGTACTCCAAAGAAACATTTGGATGTTTTTGCATATAATTGTTTCTCCTCCAATAGTTTGAGCACCCTATCAACATGTTGAACATGATCCTTCCAAGACCTGCTGTAGATTAGTATGTCATCAAAAAAAACTAGCACACTATTTCTAAGGAAGGGTTTGAAAATGGAATTCATCAACCCTTGAAATGTAGAAGGTTCATTGGTAAGGCCAAAAGGCATGACCAAAAATTCATAATGACCCTCATGAGTTTGAAATGTTGTTTTTGGAATATCTTCAGTATTCATTCTAATTTGATGATATCCTGAACGAAGATCCAACTTGGTAAAAAAAATTATGCCATGTAATTCATCCAATAATTCATCAATGACAAGAATGGGAACTTTATCTTTAATAGTGAGCTTATTGAGCTCCCTATAATCCAGACACATGTGCCATGATCCATCCTTCTTATGCACCAATACTACTGGAGCAGAGAAAGAACTTTGACTACGTTGAATTATACTAGCCTCCAACATTTCTGCAATCATACGTTCAATTTCGCTCTTTTGGAAATAAGGTTATCTGTAAGGCCTGATGTTTGGAGCAACACTTCCTGGAATCAAATGAATAGCATGATCATGATCACAAATAGGTGGGAGTCCTTTGGGAGTTTCAAACACCTTGGAATGATTGTCCAAGACTTTTTGGAGATCTGGAGAAATAGATGATTTTGATGTTGGAACTTCTAGTGGGCATAATTGTGCAATTACGCCTCGTTGTTCTTTATTCAGAATCTTTGTCATGATATTAGAGCTTATTATATTTCCCGACTTCCATGCGATACTCCGTAATTCAATTTCCTTTCCTTCCGAAAAAAAAATCAAGAAAATTTCTTGAAAATTGAAAGATACTGTCCCCAAAGATTGTAACCATTGTACTCCTAGTACAACATCAGCACCTCCCATTGGAATGGAAAACATTGTACTATTCAATACATATTCCCCCATGGTTAGCTTGATACTATGGAATTTTCTAGAGAAATTTATAGTTCCTCCTTTTGCAACCATCACTTGACATTTTGGTGCTAGGTATAGGAAACAATTCAATTCCTTGGCTACCTTACAATGAATAAAATTATGGGTATTACCCGAATCAATCAACACTACTACCTTTTTCTTCTTGATATGTCCTTCTATCTTGAGAGTTTAAGGAGTGGTAATTCCTGCAAATGCATTACACGATATGGTCAGACTCATTTCTTCTTCTTCTAGGGTTGGTTCTGTTGGAAATGTTGTCATTGATGGCAAATGAGGCAGTGCTGAAGCAGAAACAGGCAAAGGAAGTAGCAAATACAATGGAGGCAGCAAAGAAGCAAATGAAGACAGAGGCGTTATCACTGCTGTTAGTCCAAGAATAGAGACAGGAACAGATGCAGTGACAGAAGCGGCAGAGGCAGAATCTTTTATACAGTCGGGCGTTACACATAACATTCCAGGCGTCTGAATTCAACAAGAGCACTTGTATTCAATTGACATTCGATTGATATGGTAGAATTGTGCATTATATATATATATATAATTGAATGGAGCGGAGTCGAATAATAAAAATACATTGAAAAGTGAAAATTTTGATAAATAACAGAGGCACCTATCTGGCAGAGGAAACGAATATAACAGAGGCAGCGGAAACGAATATAACAGAGGCATCTATCTCGCAGTGCCGTTATCACAGTAACAGCCGCAGAGGCAGAGGCAGAGGCAGAGTGACAAAAGCTGTTATTGCAGAGAATATAAAGGAGACATAACCAAGCGTTGATATATATATATATATATATATATATATATATATATATATATATATATATATATATATATATATATATATAAAACTGAAATTATATAATAAACTTCGGACGGGAGGCGAATATATATATATATATATATATATATATATATATATATATATATCATTGAAATACTTGATGACAGAAAAGCACAAGTGGAGGTGCTTTCTCTTCTAGGAGAAAGTCTCGTAGCATGGTTAAAAGAACAAACATCCATCTCTATCAACACCGGTTTAATATATAGCAAATAGTTGAATCGTTGTACACAAGTCATGTGGATAGCCAGTAGACAATAAATATTGAAGGTGAGCATTAATGAACCTATCTCAATAAAATGTGATAATACAAGTGCCATAAGTATATCTAAAAATCCTGTGCTTCATTCAAAAAATAAACATATACCAATCAAATATCATTTTCTCCGAGAACAAGTGGCTCAGAAAATAGTTAAACTGGACTATGTACCAACAAAAGAACAGATAGCAGATATATTTACTAAACCACTTGCCAGAGAACCATTCGAATACTTGAGAGACATACTAGGGGTAGTATCTGTAGATACTACTCTCTAATATAAAGAGAAAGCATAGTCTCAGGGGGAGAGCATAAACGAAAATATCTTTCCTAAAGGAAATCAGCAAGCAAGGGAAGCATAAAACAGTTCCACAGGATCAACATTCTCAGTATTATCAGCATTCAGCATGAAAAAAGAAAAAGAAAAAAAGATTAAACATATATCGGCAATCTAGCACAGATTATAGCAGAGATATATAGCAGCAGCAACCTCAACACATATTATATTTTTAACACAGGATTAAATGCATCATTGCTGTCTGCAATCTAGCACAGATTACAGGCACTACATACGAAACACAGCTATACAACATATATCGACTCACTATATCAGACAGAGACAAAATATATATTCAAGTTTGATAATCCTCAAACTGTTCCCTCAACAAGTCTAATACATCACTCTAGAGCAGCATGGTACAAAGTTAGCAAAAGAGGGCCTAAACGTAACTCAGAGAAACGAAATGCAGAAAGCAACCCTTTGCCATTGATGTCAAAGGGGGAGGAAGAACAAAAAAAAAAACAGGAGGAAGAGCAGGCAAACAAGAAGAAAGTGGATTTCCATCAATGCCAAAGGGGGAGACTGTTGGAAATGTTGTCATTGATGGCAAATGAGGCAGTGCTGAAGTAGAAACAGGCAAAGGAAGCAGCAAATACAATGGAGGCAGCAAAGAAGCAAATGAATACAGAGGCGTTATCACTGCTGTTAGTCCAAGAATAGAGACAGGAACAGATGCAGTGACAGAAGCGGCAGAGGCAGAATCTTTTATACAGTCGGGCGTTACACATAACATTCCAGGCGTCTGAATTCAAAAAGAGCACTTGTATTCAATTGACATTCGATTGATATGGTAGAATTGTGCATTATATATATATATATATATAATTGAATGGAGCGGAGTCGAATAATAAAAATACATTGAAAAGTGAACATTTTGATAAATAACAGAGGCACCTATCTGGCAGAGGAAACGAATATAACAGAGGCAGCGGAAACGAATATAACAGAGGCATCTATCTGGCAGTGCCGTTATCACAGTAACAACCACAGAGGCAGAGGCAGAGGCAGAGTGACAGAAGCTGTTATTGCAGAGAATATAAAGGAGACAAAACCAAGCGTTGATATATATATATATATATATATAACTGAAATTGTAGATAGCGAAACTTCGCATCGGAGGCGAATATATATATATATATATATATATATATATATCATTTAAATACGATGAAATGTTATATATATATATGTATAATTGAATCATGGGGGACGGAACCCGAGTTAATGGGCGAGGAGATTGTACAGCCGACGTAAACCATAGTTTAACACTGTAGCGAAACCACCAGTGGATTTCCAAGAGCAGATTTCCCCATTCCGCACCACTTTTGGTACGCAGGCGGTATTGCTGGGATGAGAAGCGATTCCATTGATCAAACAGCACGTGGCACGCTTTTTATTGAACTGTGGGTCCGAGGCGAAGTAATACAAAATGAATTGGTTTATGTTTTTCGATGTATTAAAGTCTGAATATAAGGTTCGACGGAATATATTAAAAGAGTTATAACCACGTCCTGAGATAATATATAAGCTGAGGATGACGTCATTTATTCCGAGGGGGTCCCCCTCCGCTATCTGCCCGAATCTGCTACCCCCTCGGAACTCTGTTAACGCTGTGATAATATAGAAGTTGGAGATATGTGTAATGCATTCCAGGGGGGTCTCCTTCCCTTCTCTGCTCGAGTTTGCTACCCCCGCGGAATTAAGGAATGGTTCAATTTATAATACGAGCGCTGTGATATGATTGGTATATATATATATATATATATATATATATATATATATATATATATATATATATATATATATATATATATATATGATAAGGCGCATGAGTCTGTAATTCCAGAGGCCTTGTATATCGGTTCAAGAGTTATTCATCAACCCCCGTGGAATTTGAAAGGAATGGTTAATATATCCAAAGGTTTGGATATAGTTCAAGACTTTTTTATATACATTGATATGTTACAGTACGCATAAAGAAAATCGAAACATATATGTAATAATATTGGGTTTATTACAAAAGCCTGAAGATTGGGTTTATTACAAGAGCATGCGGGAACAAAAGAACTAGAGACAACAGTAGAAATATGGAACAAAAGAAATTTTGAACTGAAATTATAATGTGAACTTCAAACAATTATGCGTAAACTCATGTATGAACAGAGAATGTTGACAGGTCGCCCGAGAACAGAAATGGTAATGCACACAAGTCCAGTGAACAGATAAATAAATACAGAGATGAACCAAGATATATAACAACCACTCGACAGCAGTAGAAAAAGACAAAATCCAGTAAAGCCAAAGTTCAGAAGAAGAGCTGAGTGATACTGAAATATATAATTGAAAAATGTAAATGTAAATATTTTTTATTGTTTGTGATGCAAAGGCAAGTATCCTAAGAAAAGGAAAAAATCCCACTGTAGCCTGAAATTGGTATATATTGTAGTAATTCTAAAATTAAGTTGGAAAAAGGAATAAGAAGACAGAAGCCAAAGAGTCATGACTGATCACTCCAAATTCCTTGAGAAATACAAACAGTCCTGTGAGAATCTCTATATATAATATCAATTTGATATGCACAAGAGAGAGAGAGTAAATAAAGAGAAGGCAGAATACAGAAGAGTGAAGCAGAGAAGATCAAGAAAAGAAGAGCAGAAAGAGAAGCTACAGAACAGAGCTGATATCAGAGGTAAATCAGCAAACATTCAGTTTGTTAAATTGAGGAAGTTGGAGCTTCCCTATCAAGTTGAAGCTTGATAGCTGTCAGTTGTAGCTGACCGAGGTTGGAGCCTCCTGTAGGTTGGTGCCTGCAGAAAATTGAAGGGAGTTGGTGCTTCCTTGCAAGTTGTAGCTTGCAGAATTGAGGATAGAGCCTCCCGTAGGTTGGTGCCTGCAGAAAACAGTGGTGAGAGGGAGTTGGAGCTTGCCTTTGCATCACAACAATAATAAGATGTGGTTTTCTCCCTTTATGGGTTTCCACTTACATCTGCTGTCTCTATGTGTGATTCTTATGTGTTGATGTGATTATTTCAATCTGCTTAATTGCTTGCTGCTTTCAACTTAAGTATGGTGTCACAATAAATTAATATTGGTTGCAAATAAGATTGTTCACATATTAAGCTGTAAATAACTCTGGTGAAAATTTAAAAGGCTAATGCATGTATTAAACTGATTCACCCCCCCCCCTCTCAGTTTAATCAAAGATTCAACAATTGGTATCAGAGCGGGTTCCTTGTATATCAGTGTAACAACTGAAAGGAGATCCTAGGCTCTCAAGATGGCAAGTCAAGAAGGAAGCTCAACCAATAAAGCCCCTTTCTTTACAGGTGCAAATTATGCCTTTTGGAAAATAAGAATGAAAGCTTATATAATGTCTTTAGGATTAGAAGCTTGGGATGCCGTGGAAATTGGATATGTCACAAAGTCAACTGATATAGAGAAATAAGCTAAAGAAAGCTTTGTAGCTAATGCAAAAGCAATGAATGCAATCTTAAATGGACTATGTGAAGCTGAGTTTATCAAAATAATGCACAGTAAGACTGCCAAAGATATGTGGGACACTCTAGAGAATATCCATGAGGGAAATAAAAAGGTTAAGACTTCCAAACGTCAAGTATATAGAGCCCAGTTTGAAAATTTAAAAATGAATGATGATGAAGATGTTGGTAGCTTCTTCTTAAAAGTTGCAGAAATTGTTAACAGTATGAAAGCTCTTGGAGAAACAATACCAGAAGGTATAATTGTACAAAAGATTCTAAGATCTCTTCCATCCAGATTCAATCCCAAGGTGTTTGCAATAGAAGAAACAGCTGATTGGGAGACCTTGACCATGAACCAACTACTAGGAAATCTTACAGCATATGAGATGAGGCTCCCACAGAAGAAGCCAAGTACAAGGGAGGCAACATTCAAAACAAAAAAGAAGAAAGAAGAAAAGGAAGACATATGCTCCTGCTCTGATGAAGAAGAGGCTAAATTTGTCAAGAAATTGGATAGAGGCTCAGGTAGATACAAAGGTAAACTTCCTTTTAAATGCTTTAACTGTGTAAGAATTGGACATTATGCTGCTAAATGTCCTCACAATAAAGTAAGAAATCAAGCTCAAGAATCAGAGAAAGACACATCAAAGAATTGGCAGAAAGGAAATAAATTCAGCAGAAAATCCTTCTATGTTCAGCAAGACAGCAGTGCATCTGAAGAATCAGATGAACCCTCAGGAGAAGAGGGAACCTCTGAATTTTTACTGATGGCCATAGAAGATCTTGAAGGACTCTTAATAGAATAAGAAGAAGAAGGGGAATTCGATCTTGAGGGGGAGCTAAGAAGTGCTCTGGAGGAGATTGACAGACTCAAACTAAAATGCAGAAAACAAAAAGAGATTCTCCTCAAATGTGTGAAAGAAGAACAAAATTCAGAAGCCCTCATGCAGCTGAAGGTAAAGCTTGAAGAAGCCAAGAAGATAGAAGATATGTTACTTCAGAAAATCAAAGATAAAACTCGAGAACAAGAGAAGCTGGAAGAAGAAATTATGTGTCTGAGAAGGAAATTAGAAAGTGCTCAACAGAAAGTTTCTATATACCCTTCTCAAATGAAAAGTTCTGGTAAGTTGAATGAAATATTGGATGCTCAAAGATCTCCTCTAATAAAACTTGGGATAGGCTATGAAGGAGAATCAAGTAAAGGCAAAGAAAAGGAAAACAAAAATATAATTTTTGTAAAAGCAGAGAAGACTAATGAAGCAGCTCAAATAATTCCTACAAAGGAAGAAACATGTAATGAGAAAGACAGAAACCAGAAGATACCTCTAATAACAAAGATTGTAACAAATACTAAGACAACAGATAAAGGACCATATATTCCTGATTATATCAAATTTGGAAGCCATCAAAGGAGATTCTTTCCTCCTATGAAGAATGCCACCTGTTATATCTGCCACAAGCAGGGACACATTGCTGCATATTGTCATGCAAGGAGGAATGATTCAAACCAGCAAAAGAGGCAAGCATGGAAGAGACAACCTTACATCAGGTATGCAAGTAATTTCTATGGTTATTGTTTTTATTGTAAGGATTTTGGCCATATAATTATTGAATGCAGAAAGTATGGACAAAGACCGATGTTCAATACCTCAAGGAGGTTTATGAGTCAAAGCAATTTTGTTCATGCTCACAATTCCGCAAAAACTATAATCAAATGTTGTATATGCAATCAAATTGGGCATATATCTTCCAAGTGTTCTCTAAAGGGATATAATTCATCACCTCACAAAAGATACCAAACAAAAGGGGGCCTCCAATGGATAAAGAAGGCGAATAAATGTGACTTGGCTTTAACTGCTCAAGATTTGAAGAGTCAATGGTATTTGGACAGTGGCTGCTCTAAACACATGACAGGAGATAAAAACAAGTTTTTAACTCTTGACGAAAAGAAATCGGGCAATGTCACTTTTGGAAATGACAAATCAGGAAAGATCAAGGGAAAAGGATCAGTCAGCATAGAAAATGGTAGAGGAAAGGCCCAAGATGTATTATATGTAGATGGACTGAAAGCAAATTTACTGAGTGTCAGTCAGATGTGTGATAAAGGCTGTGAAGTTCTCTTTAGAGCACAAGATTGTGTAGTCAGATCAAGAACAACAGGAAAAATTCTACTCAAAGGTGTTCGAACAGAGAGTAATGTGTACATAGTGAGAGAGGAGGATGAAGCCTGCCATCTTAGCAAACTCGAGGAGTCATGGTTATGGCATAAGAGATTGGGACATCTCAGGTTTGACCATATCATTACACTGAGCAAGAAGAAAGCTGTCAGAGATATGCCAGAAATAAAAAGGCCCTCAAACACAATATGCAAATCTTGTCAGTTGGGGAAACAAACTCGCACATCCTTTAAATCTAAAGAAGAGTTATCAACAAGAAGACCACTACAACTTGTGCACATGGATCTGTGTGGACCTGCAAGAACTAAAACACCAAGTGGAGAGTCCTACTTTATGCTGATAATAGATGATTTCTCCAAAATGACATGGGTTGCTTTTCTCAAGAATAAATCGGAAGCTCTGGACAAATTCAAAACATTTAAAGCATTAGCAGAAAATCAGACAGGATGCAAGCTGAAATGCATCAGATCAGACCGAGGAGGTGAATTCACTGATTATGACTTTGCAGACCTATGTAATGAACATGGAATAAAGCAACAATTTACTATTGCAGGGACACCTCAGCAGAATGGAGTAGCAGAGAGACAAAACAGGTCTATACAACAAATAGCAAGAGCTATGATGCAAGAGAATAATATTGCTCAAACCTTCTGGGCAGAAGCAGTGCACACAGCAGTACATATCCTTAATAAAGCTCACTTAAGGCCAAGCAGTGACAAGACTCCCTATGAACTATGGCATGGAAAGCCAGCTTCAATCAAACATTTCAGAATCTTTGGAAGCAAGTGTTACATAAAAAATAATGATGAAAATCTTGGCAAATTTGATGCAAGAGCAGATGAAGGGATATTTCTAGGATATGCTTCCAAAAGCAAAGGGTACAGGTGCTACAACAAGACCCTTCGGAAGATAGTTGAAAGTATTGATGTGAGATTTGATGAAGAACTTCCAAACAATACTAGAGATACAGACTGCTGCAGTACATTAGACAACAATGAAGAAGAAGATCAAAATGATGATGAAACAAGAAAAACATCAGAAGATGCTGGACTGAACTCAAAAACCCCCTCAAGATACACTCAAAAGAACCATCCAGAAGATCAAATCATAGGAGACAAGAATGTAGGAGTACAAACAAGAAGGCAGCTAACTGAACAGACATAAGAAGTATACATAGCCATGATGTCACAAATAGAACCAAAGAAATTTGAAGAAGCCAACAAGGACAAGTCTTGGGTAAATGCAATGAATGAAGAATTGGACCAAATTGAGAAAAACAATACCTGGGAACTAGTTCCTAGACCTGCTGAGAAAAATGTTATAGGCTCAAAATGGGTATTCAAAAACAAAATGAATGAGCAAGGACAAGTAATCAGAAATAAAGCTAGGCTGGTCTGCAAAGGATACTCACAAATAGAAGGACTTGATTATGATGAAACATTTGCCCCTGTAGCTAGAATGGAAGCTATCAGAATGTTCCTGGCATTTGCATGCTACCAAGATTTCAAGGTATATCAAATGGATGTAAAATCTGCTTTTCTTAATGGCAATCTAGAAGAAGAAGTGTACATGGAACAACCAAAAGGTTTCTCATTGACAGATAAAGAAGAATATGTATGCAAACTGAAAAAGGCCCTATATGGACTGAAACAGGCTCCTCGTGCTTGGTACTCAAGATTGGATAAATATTTGCAAAAACAGGGTTTTAAAAGAGGTGGAGTGGACAGCAATCTATACATAAAAGCCCATGAAAATGAACTTTTGATTGTTGTAGTGTATGTTGATGACATTATGTTTGGAAGCAACAAAGATGATCTAGCAAAAGGGTTTGCTGATGAAATGAAAACAGAGTTTGAAATGTCTATGATCGGAGAGCTCAGTTTCTACTTGGGACTGCAAATCCAGCAAAAGAACACAGGTACATTTATTTCACAAGAAAAATACATAAAAGAAATGCTGAAAAAATTCAAAATGGAGGACTGCAAACCCGTGTCAACTCCCATGACCACAGGTTGCAAGCTTTGTGCTGATGATGGGTCTGCAGATGTAGATCAAAAACTCTACAGATCCATGATAGGAAGTCTGTTATATTTGACAGCATCAAGACCAGACATCATGCTAGCAGTTGGACTAGTGGCTAGATATCAAGCAGCACCCAAACAAAATCATCTTCTTGCAGTAAAAATAATATTCAGATATCTACAAGGAACAACACAGTATGGGCTTTGGTATCCTAAAAGAAAAAGCTTCACTTTAAAATCATACACAGATGCAGATTGGGCCAGCTGTGTAGATGACAGGAAAAACACAAGTGGAGGTGCTTTCTATCTAGGAGAAATTCTGGTAGCATGGTTAAGCAAGAAAAAAACGTCCATCTCTCTGTCAACAGCTGAAGCAGAATATATAGCAGCAGCAGCCTGTTGTACACAAGTCATGTGGATGAAGCAGACTCTTCAAGATATGAAGGTGAGCATTAACGAACCTATCTCAATAAAATGTGATAATACAAGTGCCATAAGTATATCTAAAAATCCTGTACTTCATTCAAAAACTAAACATATACCAATCAAATATCATTTTCTCCGAGAACAAGTGGCTCAGAAAATAGTTAAACTGGACTATGTACCAAAAAAAGAACAGATAGCGGATATATTTACTAAACCACTTCCCAGAGAACCATTCGAATACTTGAGAGACATAATAGGGGTAGTATATGTAGATACTACTCTCTAATATAAAGAGAAAGCATAGTCTCAGGGGGAGAGCATAAACGAAAATATCTTTCCTAAAGGAAATCAGCAAGCAAGGGAAGCATAAAACAGGTCCACAGGATCAGCATTCTCAGTTCAGCATGAAAAAAAAAAAAAAAAACACAGATTAAACATATATCGGCAATCTAGCACAGATTATAGTAGAGATATATAGCAGCAGCAGCCTCAACACAGATTATATTGTTAACACAGGATTAAATGCATCATTGTTGTCTACAATCTAGCACAGATTACATGCACTACATAAGAAACACAGCTATATAACATATATTGACTCACTATATCAGACAGAGACAAAATATATATTCAAGTTTGATAATCCTCAAAGTGTTCCCTCAACAAGTCTAATGCATCACTCTGGAACAACATGGTACAAAGTTAGCAAAAGAGGGCCTAAACGTAACTCAGAGAAATGAAATGCAGAAAGAAACCCTTTGCCATTGATGTCAAAGGGGGAGGAAGAAAAAAAAAAAACAGGAGGAAGAGCAGGAAAACAAGAAGAAAGTGGATTTCCATCAATCCCAAAGGGGGAGACTATTGGAAATGTTGTCATTGATGGCAAATGAGGCAGTGCTAAAGCAGAAACAGGAAAAGGAAGCAGAAAATACAATGGAGGCAGCAAAGAAGCAAATGAAAACAGAGGCGTTATCACTGCTGTTATTCCAAGAATAGAGACAGGAACAGATGCAGTGACAGAAGCGGCAGAGGCAGAATATTTTATACAGTCGGGTGTTACACATAACATTCCAGGCATTTGAATTCAACAAGAGCACTTGTATTCAATTGACATTCGATTGATATGGTAGAATTATGCATTATATATATATATATATATAATTTAATGGAGCGGAGTCGAATAATAAAAATACATTGAAAAGTAAACATTTTGATAAATAACAGAGGCACCTATCTGGCAGAGGAAACGAATATAACAGAGGCAGCGGAAACGAATATAACAGAGGCATCTATCTGGCAGTGCTGTTATCACAGTAACAGCCGCAGAGGCAGAGGCAGAGGCAAAGTGACAAAAGTTGTTATTGCAGAGAATATAAAGGAGACAGAACCAAGCGTTGAAATATATATATATATATATAACTGAAATTGCAGATAGCGAAACTTCGCATCGGAGGCGAATATATATATATATATCATTGAAATACGATGAAATGTTATATATATATGTATAATTGAATCATGGAGGACGGAACCCGAGTTAATGGGCGAGGAGATTGTACAGCCGGCGTAAACCATAGTTTAACACTGTAGCGAAACCACCAGTGGATTTCCAAGAGAAGATTTCCCCATTCCGCACCACTTTTGGTACGCAGGCGGTATTGCTGGGACGAGCAGCGATTCCATTGATCAAACAGCACGTGGCACGCTTTTTATTGAACTGTGGGTCCGAGGCGGAGTAATACAAAATGAATTGGTTTATGTTTTTCGATGTATTAAAGTCTGAATATAAGGTTCGACGGAATATATTAAAAGAGTTATAACCACGTCCTGAGATAATATATAAGCTGAGGATGACGTCATTTATTCCGAGGGGGTCCCCCTCCGTTATCTTCCCGAGTCTGCTACCCCCTCGGAACTTTGTTAACGCTGTGATAATATATAAGTTGGAGATATGTGTAATGCATTCCGGGGGGGTCTCCTTCCCTTCTCTGCTCGAGTTTTCTACCCCCGCGGAATTAAGGAATGGTTCAATTTATAATACGAGCGCTGTGATATGATTGGTATATATATATATATTATATGATAAGACGCATTAGTCTGTAATTCCGGAGGCTTCGTATATCGGTTCAAGAGTTAGTCATCAACCCCCGTGGAATTTGAAAGGAATGGTTAATATATCCAAAGGTTTGGATATAGTTCAAGATTTTTTATATACATTGATATGTTACAGTACACATAAAGAAAATCGAAACATATATGTAATAATATTGGGTTTATTACAAAAGCCTGAAGATTGGGTTTATTACAAGAGCATGCGGGAACAAAAGAACTAGAGACAGCAGCAGAAATATGGAACAAAAGAAAAATTGAACTGAAATTATAATGTGAACTTCAAACAATTATGCGTAAACTCATGTATGAACAGAGAATGTTGACAGTTCGCCCGAGAACAGAAATGGTAATGCACACAAGTCTAGTGAACAGATAAATAAATACAGAGATGAACAAGATATATAACAGCCACTCGACAGCAGTAGAAAAAGACAAAATCCAGTAAAGCCAAAGTTCAGAAGAAGAGCTGAGTGATACTGAAATATATAATTGAAAAATGTAAATGTAAATATTTTTTATTGTTTGTGATGCAAAGGCAAATATCCTAAGAAAAGGACAAAATCCCACTGTAGCCTGAAATTGGTATATATTGTAGTAATTCTAAAATTAAGTTGGAAAAGGGAATAATAAGACAGAAGCCAAAGAGTCATGACTGATCACTCCAAATTCCTTGAGAAATACAAACAGTCATGTGAGAATCTCTATATATAATATCAATTTGATATGCACAAGAGAGAGAGAGTAAATAAAGAGAAGGCAGAATACAGAAGAGTGAAGTAGAGAAGATCAAGAAAAGAAGAGCAGAAAGAGAAGCTACAGAACAGAGCTGATATCAGAGGTAAATCAGCAAACATTCAGTTTGTTAAATTGAGGAAGTTGGAGCTTCCCTATCAAGTTGAAGCTTGATAGCTGTCAGTTGTAGCTGACTGAGGTTGGAGCCTCCTGTAGGTTGGTGCTTGCAGAAAACAGTGGTGAGAGGGAGTTGGAGCTTGCCTTTTCATCACAACAATAATAAGATGTGGTTTTCTCCCTTTATGGGTTTCCAATTACATCTTCTGTCTCTATGTGTGCTTCTTATGTGTTGATGTGATTATTTCAATCTGCTTAATTGCTTGCTGCTTTCAACTTAAGTATGGTGTCACAATAAATTAATATTGGCTGCAAATAAGATTGTTCACATATTAAGCTGTAAATAACTCTGGTGAAAATTTAAAAGGCTAATGCATGTATTAAACTGATTCACCCCCCCCCCTCTCAGTTTAATCAAAGATTCAACAGGTTCCTGGTGTATATCCTCTTATTTTGAAGTTTCTTCTTCATTTTATTCCTCCTCTTCACAATCTATGTAAAATAATTTCTTCTCAGCACTATTATGAACTTTAGTGTATTTTTTATCACAACTGTAGCAAATCCATTTTGCTCTTTTTTCTTCCAATTGTTGTGGTGTCAACCTTGTAGGTTGTGGAAGTCTAGGAGTAGCAACACTTTCATCTTTATAGATGTGAGTGGTAGGATTCCTTGTCACTATAATTTTACATTCAATTTTTCTTGCCAACTTGAATGCCTTCTCCAATGAATCAAGTTCCCAAACACGAATTTCATGTTGGATGTTATCCTTTAAAGTCCCTATGAAGACATCAATCCTGTGTTCCTCTGGAATATCAGTTACTCTTATATTCAATTTTTGGAAGTCTTCAATGTGTTCCACCACTGAACCCTTTTGTTTGAGATTTATCAATTGGCTAAAGAAGGTGTTGCTCTTTGTATCCTCATAATGTGCTATCATTTCCTCTATAAAAATTGACCAAGTGACAATTTTTTTACGGGAGCAAAGCCATCGATACCATACAAATGAATTTTTTTCTAAATGTAAATTTGCAATGCATACCATTTGTGTGTTTTGCACATTATTGAGATCAAAATATTGCTATATCTGTAGTATCCATGTTACGGGATCTTTGTCATCAAAATTCCTCATATCCATCTTTGGAATATGGTGGTTCTTCCATCCAACATTAGAGTTTATGAAATCACGATTAACATTTATTTTGTTCTCGTCATGAGTTTCCTCTACTATATTTTCGCCATTAGGAAACATTTCTTGTATCAACTTTGTCAAACCTTACCTGTATGTTTTTAGATCATTCTTCATCTTTTCCATGTTGTCTTTCATTTTTTCTTCCATGTCATCCATCTTAGCTTCCATTCCAGCTTCCATGCCATCCATCTTAACTTCCACGCATTTCTTCAAACCATCCATATTATTTTTCAAACCATCCATCTTCACTTCCACGCCTTTCTTCAAAACTTCCATTTGATTTTTTGTTGCTCTTTGCGAGAGCGAAATTTGGTGCACTTGCTCTTGTTATTTTGATAGATCATGTTGAAATTCTTCATCTTCATGAGTCATATTAGAGTATTCTGAGGGATTAATGGGTGTTGAATTCTTTTTAGGAGGCATTTTAGAACTCAATACTAATATCTATGCTCGATATGCCCTTGGAATCACTTAAAACTGATTTTTCAAACAAGACTTATTGAATTTGGAAAAAAAACACATATTTTTCTTGCTTTTGAGTAGCTTGATATTGAAACCGAATTATCTTTATAATTTCAAATCTTAAATATCTGAAATTTGGTCCTATAGTAGCCCTCTGAATCTTCTTTTGAATGCCACATGTCTGACCTGATTTGGATACTTCAAGACAAAGTTATGCCGAATCTCCCACAATGACCTAATTATGGACTGGTTCAGTAGATTGCACTTTTACGACGTGCCACATCTCACTGTTTCCTCCTTCAACTCTGAAATTGATACACATGAAACCAAATTCCATGTACTCGCAGCCACTTTTTACATAATTCCAATCCGATGCTCAGAGAGAGAGTGATGATGATTTTACCAAGGTCACCTATTCGAGATGAAATTCAGGAGCCTGAAAAATCCTTAACTTCCACAGATCATATATACAAAAATATTGCAAACCAAGATCTGAAATTTTTACAGGAAGTTCCTCAAGATTTCGGCTTCAGTCTATAACAATTTCAGCTTCTAAACCTTTGTAGAAAAAAATTTATAGCGAAAATTTGACAATGACCTATTTAGGTGAAATTCAGGAGCCTGAAAAAACCCTAACTTCCATAGATCATATATCCGAAAATATTTCAAACCAAGATCTAAAATTTGTATGTGACGTTCCTCAAGATTTCAGCTTCAATCTATAAAAATTTCAGCTTCTGAACCTTCATAGAAAAAGATTTAGAGCAAAAATTCCACAATGAACTGTTTGGAGCAGCGAAACCCTAGAATCCAAAGCTCTAATACCAAATGTTATGAAACTAGCTCCAAAAATAGAAGAAAAGAGAGATCAACGCCTTAGAAATAAGCCACTTTAAGAGGAAAACCTCCATACATTACATAAATGAATAATTCTTGGATGATACAAATGACATAACCTCCTTCTATATATACGAGTCCATGGGGTCACAATATAATCCTAGTCGACCTAAAAATAATAATAAGGGAACAATAGTAACAATATCGGGGTTAGATTGGTACAACAATAAAGATAAGGGGGCTAAACTAATAACAATAAGGGAATAAATTAGTTATATGGGGACCTAACACAATAGAAAGATTCATTTCTTTCTCCTTCTTGACCTCTTGCAGCAATTCCTTTCCACTAATCAGCATAACATTATTCCCAACTGCTCCTTTATTTGCTTCATCCTTCAAAGGTAGCAATGTGTGCTTGTTTCCATCCTTCTCTATGGTATAAGTATTCTTTTTCCATCATGAATAGATTTTATGTCAAATTTCCAAGGTCTTTGCAACAATACATGACACACATCCATTGGCATCACATCACACAATATGACATCGTTATATGTACTGATCTATATCTCTACTTTGCACTGTTCTGTCACCAAAATATGATGTCCTTTCTGTAGCCATGACACTTTGTAGGGAGTAGGGTGTACCATCTTAATCATCCCCAATTTCTCAACCATCTATGTGGATACAAGACTATCAGTGCTTCCACTATCAATCACAACTTTGCAGCACTTATCTTTAGACTTGCATATAGTCCTGGATAAAATATTCCTTTGAGATGGCTCATTTGCTTTCTTCTCTGCTTTAAGCAATATTCTTTTGAGCAATAATGACTCTCCTGATTTAGGTGGCTCCTCTTTTTCTGTGTCTTGAGGATTTTCTTCCTTTGCCTTAGCTACATTTACATTCTGGTGATTTGTTGGTTTGTTATGAGGTTAGTCCCATGATCCGTGTCCCCATTCTCCACATGTGTAACATCGGAATTCTCTTCCTCGGCCTCTACCTATAGGTGAAAATATTCCCCTACCAAAGTCTCCTCTTTGTGGTGGTCTACTACTCGAACCTCCTGCTTCATTCTGAGAGTGCTGAAATCTTGGTCTAAAAGTTCCTCTTCCTTTTGCTGGACTTTTACCTCTATTATTTTGACTTTGTTTCCTCAACATTTTCTCCTCTGCCTTCAAAGCTACTTGATAGGCATCCTCAATTGTCTTCAGAGTCAACAAACCGATTTCATCCTATATATCACACCTTAAACCATTTATGTACCTGGATACTTTCTCCATATCATCTTCAACATGTCCTGCTCTAATGCTTAGCTTGTAAAACTCCTCTGTATACTCCTTGACAATCATTCCTTTCTGTCTCAAATTTTGCAACTGTTTGAAAAGATTAAATTGATAGTCTTTTGGCATAAAATTTTTCTTTAACTTACTTACCATTTTATCCCATTGCTTGATCTTAGGCTTTCCCTTTCTAATCTTGGATGTCTGTAGTTCATCCCACCAGATAAATGCATGGCCCTTCAACTTGGTAGCAGCAAACTTTACCTTCTTCTTATCTACAACCTCTTCTAAGTTGAAATAATTATCCACTGAACTGATCCAATCTATCAGCTCGTCCACATTAAGGTTCCCCTCATATGAATGAATCTCCATTCTTGGTTTTCCACTAACCTTTGCCAATATGCGAAATCTCGCTAGGTGCAATTTTAAACTCCACCGTTGATCTCACCCAGAACTAATGGTCCTCGCTGGTCCCTTACTCTTCTGCTTCGCATCACAATTCAAACAAATTATTGGGTAAAGCCTTAATGCGTAACTCTAAAATCTGTGATGCGCGATGGCCAATGTACGAAACTTCTAAGTCTACACGAATCAATGGTTTCACTTGAACCTTTTACACAGAACTCTGCTGTGTCTTTGCTGCTCGCATCACCAATTGAATTTCGTGAATGTGATGTGTGATAAATGTGATATTTAACTTAATAGAGAAATAAAACAAACAATTTAAACTAGATAGCCAATTTAAACACAAAACACTTGGAATTTATCAGAGATGCAAATACATAGAGCCGAGCCCTTTGATGGCTGGATTTTTTTACAATGACTTCTCCTCTCTTTCCACTCCTTTGTCACACTTCTCGTACACTTCTTTCACACTTCACTCTGTCTAACCTACCCTATCACACTTCACACCTATTTATGCTTATCTTCCTAACTGAAAGCGGTTACACTCATCTCTATTAGCTTTCAAACAAACTCTATCCTATCCTCATAATCTAATCTATTTGGCTAAATATCCTCGCAGGGAGAACCAAGTTTCTATTTTTATTCCTATTTAATATAGGACATTAAAAAAAACTAACTTCTCACAATTATACCCTAACAGAATATTAATAATCAAGTTTTCCTCCTCTTGTTAGCCACAAGATGTGAACACATAATCACATTGCTAGCTAATTTCTGGATGCTCATGCATCATACATAAATTCTGTCACAACAACTAACAACTTCTCAAACTGACCACTGAACATCGCTTCTCAAATTGACCACTGAACACTGCACATCACTGCTCAAAGTGATCACTACACTACACCACTAGCGAATGAATAAACATTCAAGATCTCATAAATTAATCAACCAAAATCACTATACTAAACTACTTATATTGCGGCAAGTGTCAAGCACTGTTGTCAAATGATGTCTCAAACCCAAGTGCCTTATGTCATCCCTATGACCTGCTTGTAATGCTCTCAAAATTGGCCCAAGGAGGGATACCAACATATGCCTTATCACTACTACTATTTTTCACTTATCATATAAAGGATCATATGTGGTGGTCAAATCACTGCCATGCCCATCTTTAATTCGAGCCATTTTAAAAAATAAGGATAGAATTAGTTAGTTTGTTGTTTAAAAGAAAATGAATAAGGGTCTGCAAGCTTAAATGCACCCATGTAAATGAAGAAAAAATGTTAGGGTAGTAGATGGGTAGGAAAAAGCAGTTTTCACAAGCATGGATAGCAGAAAATGGTCATTTCATTACTAATTTCCTTTCAAAATTATTCCCCTTGTAAAAAAACCCCATCCCCTTTATTTTTACTCTTTCCCCTTATTTCACTATTTTCACCCTTTCAAAAAATCCCTTTTCCTAAGTTTAAAACACATTTTCCTTGGGAAAAGTAAAACCCCTTTACAAATTTCCATTTTCATTTAAAAATATACTAAAAATCCATAAAAAATACTTTATCCTAAGTTTAAATGATTACATTATTTATCGGGCCCCACTGAAACTATCCAACCCCGATAGTAACTTTACATTAGAAACTTAGTGTATTTAATCTCCCGCATTATATATATTACTAACATTTAACTTTATGTACTAAATCCCACATTAAACCTTTATCCTGTATTTAATTAAATCCCTCAAATATTATTCCCTACCCATTATTTTTTATATAAGCTATGGTTTAATTCCCCATGTTGTGATATATTTCGGGCCCACATATTACTACCCTGCCTGTTATAAAGCCCCACTTACCCAAACCCCATTGGTTAATATATTAAAACTCCACTTATTACAAAGTCCTGAACCCATGCAATTAAACCATAGTTTTCATACAAATAACATATCACATTGGTTTAAACTCCCGAGTCCCACGCCTTTAAATCTCGATACTCCGTCGCATCCTCCCAACCGTCGGATCTAAACCAATCAAATCCGATGGCCCTAATCACCTTTCGCATATCCGATAGTCCGACCTTTACCTACCCCAAGACCTTGCGATATTCATGGTTTTTGGAGTTCCCCTCTTGGCTACGTGGCTAGTTTTTATTTGATCACGTCAATCCAAAAAATACCACCAACCATCTTTGGCTCATGCGAAAACCACTGAGTGGTTTTCTCCTGCCTGTTGCGCAAACCATCTTGTCAATTCAAATAGCCCCTTGCATTCAATGTAAACATTGTTTGATAAAAAATTCATATATGTCGCCCTTTGTTAGCCCTTTACCACTTTCTGTTATAGTTTTGCGCTGAAAGAGTGTTTCCGACCATTTTTTAAGCAACTAGATCACTTAACCGACCTTTTTTCAAGCCTTTTTCACCATAAATCGAGACTATTTGCTGATACAGTCATTGTAGAACTGAATTGAAGGGCTATAAAGACCAGAAGCTTCAAAGAACCTCCATTGCTTCAGAAACCCTTCTATGAAACAAAATCTTCATTTTTCCCAAGTATTACTCAAAGAAAAGGCATGTTTCTTGATCTAAAGAGAAAGTAATTAAATAATTGAATCATTTAGGAGCCTTTGTATACCTGAAGGAAACCTTCTGTGCCTTTCAAACCTTTCATACAGACCCTAGGCGTCCTTTTGCAGAAATTTCAAGTCCTGAGATTGCTTTTTGTCACAGAAATAACATTTTTATTAATTGAATCATTTGGAAGCCATCTGCAGAACTGAAGAGAGCCTTCTTGCCTTCCCAAATCCTTTTCTGCAAATCTTGGACATATTTTCACAGAAATTTTGAGGCCTGAGACTATTTTAAGCACAAAGAATATAATTTGAACTAGTTTATACCTTTGCAGACTATGGATAAGCCCCTTTTTCATCCTAAATCAATCTGCAAATTGTAAAAATATTTCTGAGGTTATCCTATAGGCCTAAATAAGTTTTTCTAAGTAAATGATTAATCAATTGAATAAATTTAAAAAAATAATGGCTTCTAAAAGCATTGTATCTGTCAATCTTCTACAACCCCCAGTTATAGATCTAGAACACAATTTCCTGGATGATAAAGATTTCAAGATTAATGACACAATCACTGAATTTAACCTTCTTGAGCTCCACTACTGGAGCCATGAAAAATCCATTGACCAAGCAGATGAAGTTTTCATTTGGGAATCTAATCTGCCAAAGTATGTATTCCCACAAAATTTCCAGTGCCCAGAAGTGATCAGGCCTTGTCAATCTTGTTATTTCCCTAACCAGAGAGCCATAATAAACCCTGAAAAATAAATTCTGATTACTATTACTGCTAAATCAATCAATCAAATGCTCCAGATTGAATCTAGACTAGATGAAACCACTTTGTCCATTAAGGCTCTTACACAATTATACCTGAATCTGGACTTCCACAAGAGGTTCCAAATATTTCAAACTTTCATGCCTTCATATGTAGAAATTCCCAAGATAAATCCTCCTTATCCATTTGCAAAATTTTCTGAAAGAACTAGACATATCATTAGCATGCTGTCTTTTATTCTTGGTTATTTCACAGATGAACATGTTGATGTTGTAGTACTAGGTTTTTTGTCTACCTTTACTCCTAGTCAGCTTCCTGCTACCATTTTCAATTTTGCACAATACCTAGCTGATAATATTCATGAAAAATTGGTCAAAATGCTTGAAGAAGGTGTTTTTAAGTATTCATTAGTCCTATTTCATATGTTTTTGTACTTTCAGTTTGATAAATTTTCCATCAATCTTCAGAAGCTTGATGTTGAAGGAAACCCACAATCAGTCATATTTTGGACTCCTTTAATAAGAAACGATCCCACACAGTCCACCTATATAGAGTTTATTGATTCCTTCATTCATCTAATGGTCAATATGCTAAACAGCAGTATGCAACCCAGAATCAATGAGGAAATTAAGAAGGTCCTGCAGTTGTTAGAGCATAATAGAATAGGAGACTGGTACTTGTACCAAAACCATACATAGATAAGGGTATATGGATCAAATCTCATTCCATATAAACTGCCCAAATACCTCCCAAGGAGGTTATTTTCCCTGAGTATATAAGACAAATTCTTAATTCTTGTTTAATCAATTTCTTAGCAGCTAAGAAGAAGACACAGTTCAAAATAAAAAATCAGGTTGGTCCTTTCATTTGTAATAGTAGAAATGCAGGTCCAGAGGCTGAAAAGTACTTGCAGGAGTTTAAATTCAGTAAGAGTTTTCTATGGTATTATGATCCTCTAGTACTATAAGTAAACTAAGAGTTAAATGCAAACTAGCTCCTTATGTACATGAGAAGAAACCAGACATTGAGAAATACTCTAACCAACCTGAATGGTTGGAGAACACCTTGATTGACGCAGAGACACAAGGTGATACTAGTCAAACTTTACAAACTCCAGCTCAAGAAGATAAAAGATCAAGAGAATCAGAGGGGAAGGATCATACACTATAGAGACTACAAATAAAACCAAATTTAAATTGATGTACAGGAAAAAGCCTAAATTAAATCTCGTCAATGAAGGAGTAGAAACAATAGAAGTGATTGATACAGAAACAGTAGCAAAGGACAATGCACCTCCTATAGTGATTGAAGAAGAACATCAACATTCAACTTCAAATACTCATCTTATTCAGAAGAAAAACAATGTTGAAGTATCTTCTTCTAGAAAATCAACAGAGAAGGAGATGGACATTATGCAGAAATACAGAGAAATAAAGATGAAAAATGAAGCCTTGAAGACTGCTACATACAACCAGTATTGGAAGCAGTCACCCAGTGACCAAAGAAGTTTGCTTTCTTCTTTTGACTATAAGACCAGGAAGATGTCGATGACCTTCCTGCAGCCTAAAGTAAAGCATCCTAAATCATCAGATGATTACAAAACGTCATCATATGAAGTTCAAGCAGATGATCTTCATCCTATTGATTAAATAGAATTTCACAAACAAGCTGGTGAAATGATTTACTCCACAATGACAAATAAGGCCATACAGATGAACTAAGAAAACTAATAAAAGCTATGCAGGACATGTATATTCAGACAAATGAAATTAACAGACTTAAATAGCAGCTAAAAAGTTTGGAATATGAAAAGAAACTTGCTAAGATAATACAAAAAAATGAAGAACAAAGAGCTAACAGGTTGAATGAGCAATTAAAGAAGTTAGAGAAAGATCTAACATTGAAAGAACCCATGGCACAAACCAAGCAACATCTTTGGGCCAATATCATTGAAGCTGTCAATGATATTTGGCCATCCATACAGGTTATCTATGAATAGAAAGACTTAGTTAAAGAAGCAAGAGAAGCTATCTAGAAGATCAAAGAAGAGCTTGGTAAGAAGCATGAAGAGGCTAATGAAATCATCAAATTTATTAATTCCAAGAATAGGCAAGAACTTGAAGAGATTGGAATCAATGATAGAACATAAACCATCCTAGATGTTAGGAAGGTTATTTCTAAAAAGAATTTGATGATACAACTAGAAGAAAAATGCCAAAACATGGAGGTTGTCATCACAAGATTCACGACGAAGTTTGATATTATTAGATGAAAAGACCTTCCAAATCCATTAGTTATTCTTGACAAACTAATGAAGAAGGATGATTATGATAAGAAAATAAGAGAAGTGGCTAAGGAACAAACTAATAATTCAACCATGCAGGGCATTCCAACAAGGAAGGTACTTTACAAGAATTTTGAGAATCCGTTTTACCTGCAATATGAGGTGAAACATCTATTTTTCAACAAGCCTACATTCTCAAAATACATAGAGGTTGATGAAATATTCAAGAGGATAGTGAAAATTAAGTTACCAGAGGTCTACAAGCCCCTCTACATGCCATGCCCCAAGACTACCAAAGAAAAATCTTTCAATTTGATGGTACTATTCATTACACTGCCCAACAACATGTTAAAAAAATGAAAAATTACTTTGAATTGCATGAAATAGATGAAGCTGATGTTCAAATGAGACTTTTTGCTCAAACTTTATCTGGTGATGTAAAGAAGCGGTTTAAAGGTTTGCTTGCTGGTAGTATTGCTGATTTAGCTACTTTTCATAGGATGTTTCTTAATAGATGGGAGAAAAATAAGAATCCATTACAAATCTTTTTTGAATTTGAAAACATAAAAAGAGCACCTAATGAAACAGTTCAGGACTATTTTACAAGATATAATAATATTTACAATGCAATCCCTGCTAATCTTAAACCTCCTCCAGACTCTTCCCTGATCAAATTCCTTGATGGATTTGATACAGATATGGCTTACCAACAGAGAGAGAGAAACCCAAATTCCTTAGAGCAGATGCAAAGTAATGCTATAAGTGTAGAGGCAAACTTGTTAGCCAGGAAAGCTAGATTAAGAAATGAAAGAAGAGTAACAATAAAGGAAGAAACATCAACTTCAGATTTGAAAATAATAACTTATCAAAAACATTAGAAAGATTGATGGATAGGTTAGATAATATGGAAAGGAAGCCACAATGGGATAAACAACAACAAGTCCCTCAAATAAGAAATCCCAATTTCAGGAAAAACACCAACATTGGTAAATCTAGAGAATCAGCACCTGATCCATTAGGGGAATTTTGAGGTCTAAAATGGGCCTCCTAAGGAAAATGTACAATCAAAATTCACTTTATGAGAACCAATCACATTTTAGGGGATGACATAATCCCTAATGGTTGAGGTGGCATTTCTTGAGTTAAAGATACTTACTTGTCACATTCTCAATGGTGGATAGAAACTCATGGTTAACCATGGTAGTGCTCTAAGTACTTTTAAAGTCAAAGTAAAGTACCCATAATAAATGTCATTTCACACTTTTTGAATAAAAATATATTATTGTCATTTCATATTTCTTGAAAGAAACAATGCAAATCCCTATACATTTATTATATTATATTATATTATTTTTATATAGTATATTAATTACATGTTATTATACAATTTAAATAATATAAATTTTAATTAATAGCATATAATATAATTAATAATTTATAAATTTATATTTATATTTTATTTTATGTTATTTAAGTACAAAGGACAAATGCATTAGTTGTTCAATGATAATGACTTTTTTTCGAAAAGCTCATTCTTATTTATAGTCACATCAATACAATTTTTTTATTAATTTTATTTTGGTACAACATTTGAATTGAATTTAACTATGGTTACATGGATTGTGGTGCAAAAATGAATTTCAAATTCATAGATATTATTTTATTGGTTTAGCTATTATTTTATTATTTCATTAGGAGGCTCATTTTAGACCTCAAAATTCCCCTAATGAAACAATAAGACCACCTTTCCAAGAAAACTATGCTGAAATTTCTCACCAAAACAAATGTGATGAAGACACTCAGATTAATCTCATGGGCATTAATGATGATAACACAATTTTTCTTAAATAGGAAGAACATGAGTTATATGAATTACAACAGTTACAATTTGAATTTGGTGAGTCTTTTGATTACAAGCAAGGTTATGAGTTTCCATTAATGAAGTTCATAAGAAATATAACCTTAGGAGAAAGAAAAATGTAGAAGCCCCTACTAAGAAATCTGCCCAAACTCAAACAAAGAAAATAGTAGAAGCTCCTACAAACAAAGTACTGCAAATTCTTCCTAGGGAAACCCAGCAAAACTCTAGTTTTGTTGGGAAAAATACTGAGAGGGGGGGGGGGGGGTGAATCAGTATTTAGGACTTAACCAAAAATTTTACTGTTCAACTCTCTAAAACCCATACGCTACTCGATGAAGCCGCTTCGACGTATACACCGGATATCCTTCATAAAACTCGCGTATACGAGAGATCTAATTATGTCATTAATTCTTCACTTATATCATTCCATCATTCATTCATTATATGTTGAATAAACGGTAAACATGCAGAATAGAGCAGAGTAAACCATCACACATAGCATCACACATGAACACTAGGATTTTAGGTGGAACCCCAAGTCGGGAGAAAACCACCGCTGTCGTTCTCTCAGCCTTCAATATTTTGTTATAAAGAAAACATCTTACAACAATGCACTGGCGCAGACTCATACCGGTACGCACGCACCCACCTGCGCTTGTTTACCAGCCTCTCCTGGAAGGGAGCTACGACCCCTTGCTCTCGTTTATCATCCTATCCTAGAAGTGAGCTACGACCCCCTGCTCTCGTTTACCAGCCTCTCCTGGAAGGGAGCTACAACCCCCTGACTGAAGGCTACAACCCTCAGCACCTCTATGGACCCACGTTTCATCAATCTTTTCACCTTTGGATCCAACCCACACAATTAAGCTCAAGGAAAATTCATCAAACCAACCACTTGCTCTATAGCAGCATAACCAATCTTTGAACAACCCAGATCATCATAGACAGATAGCAGTAACACATCAGAAACAGATATCAGCAAGACAGCAGAACAGATCAGACATCTCACAACTTCAGCAAACCCTAGTTTATCATATGCGCTTTTCTTTCACTGATCCTGCATATATACGCGCCTTCATGCATATAAAACTGCGTATACCTCTGCACATACTTTAGAAGACCCTAACTGGACATATGCGCTTTTCTTTCATCAGATCCGCGTATAAACACGCTTTTACCGAAACGAACCAGCGTATACTTCTTCAGACATTTCAGCGCAATTCTTCAGAACAGATGCATAGCTCAGATATTACCCTTTACTTCAGAAACATGTTCGCCTCATCTCAGATCAGAACATTCCATAAACAGATCTAGAAGATACAACTACATTTCAGATCTAGATTCACTTCTTCATCATTTTCTTCATAGGTGCATCACAGATTCAGATCATCAAACTATTACCCTTTCCATACAGATATACTTCATAATGAAGTACACATTTAATCCCAGACTCATGCACACCCCTTGCACAATGATTTTCTTCTCCTTATATAGGTTTACCCTTTTTCAATACCATGAGCCAAAACCACATTATTTCCAATGGTATTCCTAGACGGGATCAAATAGATAATCTAGCGCTCAATACAATGGGCCAATACCATGGTAATTCCCCTTGGTATCATAATTTTAGAGCGCAAAAGGGCATACGCGACTTGGAGCGTTCGCTTCCGCGTGTATACGCAACTTCGCCTCATAAAAACTGCGTATATGCTAACCCTGAATGTATACGCGGGTTCCCTTCACAAAAGTAGCGTATAAATTGTATGTATACACGGGTTGCCTTCACAAAAGTAGCGTATACATTGTGACATATTATATTTATCATTTTTCTGGTACTTACTGGAATTCTTTTCTCTGTCATATCTGAACTGATCTGTAGATACATCATTCTTACATCTTTGACACATAGGTTTCTTATCATAGGCAACTCATCGAGTAGATTTCCATCAAGGACAACTTCATCAAGTAGGTTTCCATCATCTTCATCAAGTGGGTTGACATTCAAGGACAACATTCTATGAAGTGGGTTGCCATCAAGGACAACACTCTGCATCATATTGCCAACAATCTCCCCCTTTGGACTTGATGGCAACCACGATGGTGTTTGATCAATACAACAAATAGATACATTAAGAATACAATGACACCATGTCTCTCTCCCCATTCTTTGACACCATTCTTTTCCTTTATTCAAACACCATGTCACTCTCCCCCTTTGACATCAAGGGCAAAGGGCGGATCAAAACCAACACAAGGTTTTTCTCCTCATGTAGAAGGAAGCGTTCTGCAGATCTGTTGTACACTGAAGTGACCAAGCTCCCCCTGAGCTCATGCTGAATATTCAAACATAATTTTCAATGAATTACATGACTCTATGACCTTCCTATCACCAAATACTCATACTTACATCAAAGATCCAACCAAGTGGATTTACATATGAGACTCAAGTACCCAACCAAGTGGGTTTACACATTTTGACTCAACTACCCAACCAAGTGGGTTTACATATTTTGACTCAACTACCCAACCAAGTGGGTTTACAAATTAGAACAAGTCCTTACATGACTGAATATTACAATTTTACATCATGGGTCTCATCATGACCTTTTCATCAAATTACAAATATGGCTTTTCATGACAAATACCAGAAAGACCTCAAGAAAGAGATCATTTTTCAGAATCATCATAATGCCAACAATGCATTATACTCATCAAGACCAATGCTCCCCCTGAAGCTGTGCATCCAATGCACCCTTTCCATATGGCCAAGGCTCCTCCTTAACTTGTGCAACCTGAACACCTTCAACAGCAAGTCATCAGCAACAAACTCTGCATGATCTGTCCATATCTCTGAATCATAAGACTTCCATCTCATCCAACAGATACTCTTCATGAATCCGGGCTCATCCATGATCTTCAACATAAGAAACCAAGTATCATATCATCATTATTTAGAACTGAGAAAATATGTTGATATAGAGTCAATAATACAGTTATTAACAGTCAGATTGATGCTCCCCCTGAACCTCTGCTCCAGATCTTCAGCTATCATATAAATTCTCTTATCATTAATGCATACGTGACTGTGTCTGCTGGAACTCGCGTGTATCCGCGACTTTGTTTCATCTAACCCGCGTATGGAAAGTGACACATTTGAAATTTTCACTTTCCTTCATCTCCCCCTGAACTTATGCCTCCTGTACCTGTCTTCTTCACATCATATGCACTGTCAGAAATAAATATAACCAGAATCACCAAAAAAACCATGGGAATCACCATACATCGCTCCCCCTGTGACGATACATTACTAAGCTCCATAATGTATCTCACATCACTTCTGCAGTCATTAAGATAAGTAAGCTTCAGAAGCTGATGACTGCAGTAGGGTCAATATTCCCTACGTTTCTGACCGGTCCTCCTTCTTTCTCTAGCTTTGCTTGAAACTTCTTATTGTGGGCTGGAAATTGTCCAATTTCTCAGATCTATTCATCCTGCATTCTTTTTCCACATGTCCATATTTGTTACAGGCATAACATCTTGCATGACTAGAAAAGTAAGCATAAGAATCATATTGTGTTCTTCTATTCTTTCCTCTATTGCAATCAGCTGCTTTATGACCAAACCTGCTGCATGAAAAACAATATCCCTTAAAGAAACCAGAGTACCTATCTGTGTATAATATGCTTGTTTTTGACTGAAACAATCTGCTTCTGCAATTTGCTGCAACATGCCCATAATTATGACAATTAAAGCATTCAACATTATTGATGCTTCTATAGTTAGGAGGGAATGGTTTCTTTTGAGAGTTCATGATTGTCGGTTGACCTTTAGTTTCTTTCAACACTTCAGGTTTTGCTTTTACATCCTTTGAATCTTTAGCACTTCCTTGTGAACTAGATTCTCCTTTAACAGTTTCATGAAAACCAAGACCAAGTTTAATAGCAGGAGATCTTTGATTACTAAGAATATTGTCCAGAATCTTAGTACTATCTTGAAACCTCAAGAGTTTATCCTTTTCTTCTAATTTAACTGTGAGAATGTTTACCTCAACTTCAAATTTTTGGCATTGCTTCTTCATACTTTCTTCAACCCTTTTTCCTTCTTCAATTTGATCATTCAATTTAAAAATTTCTTCCTTCAACCAATTTTCGTTTTCTTCACATGTTTGCAGCAGTTCTTCATTCTTCTTATTTGATTTTTCCAGATCTTCTTTGAGGGATATGATTTCTGCTTCAAGAGCTTCCTTTTCAAATGATTGTAGAGGTTCCTCATTCTTCTTACTTGATGCTTCAAGATCTGCTTGCAGAGAGATGATTCCAGCTTCAAGTCCTTCATTCTTCTTGTTTGATTTTTCGAGATCTGCATTTAGATCATCGATTTCTGCTTCTAGTATTTTAATTCGATTGGATGCATAAGCATGGAACCTTTGATATTTGTCTACCTGTTCATTCAGTATTTCTATCTGTCCTTTCATTTGAGCGATCATCTCATTGTAGATAACTTCTTGCTTATTAGATGCTCTTTGTTGTTCTTCAACTTTATTCTTGAGAGTTTCTTCTAGATCCATAACATTTATTTCACTATCTTCACTATTACATGCACAAGAAGATGAATCACAAGAACAACAATCAGTACCTGTTTTATCTTCTTTATTTTCTGCCGCACATGTTTTCTGAGATGTTTCATTTTGAGTAGCCTTCTTCTTTTGCTTCTTTGCCATGAGCACCTTCAGATCTTGGTCAGAATCTTCTTCATCTTCACTAGACACTTCATCATCATCTTCATTTGCATAATAACTCTTTCCCTTTTAGAATTGTTTCCCTTGACCATGTTTTTCTTTATAAGGACATTTAGTAGCATAATGACCAACTCTTCCACAATCAAAACACTTGAAGGGAAGCTTACCTTTGAATCTTCCAGTACCTAGTTGAAGTCTTCTCACAAAATTTGCTTCTTCTTCTTCGGATATATAGCTGGATTCCTTGACAACTTTCTTTTCTTTTCCTTTTGCAGATGCCTTAAAAGCAGCTTCTTTGATTTGAGAAGGACCTCCTTGTCTCATTTCAAAAGTAGTTAGAATACCATGTAGTTGAACAATAGTAAGATTTTGCAGATCTTGCCTTTCTTCAATAGCTGATACGTTAGAGTCAAATTTTGAAGTCAAAGATCTTAAGACTTTTTCCACTAGAGTAGTATCAGTTATGGTTTCACCCAAATTTCTCATCCGATTTACAATATCATCTAGACGTAAAAAGAAACTGGCAACACTTTCATCACTATGCATCCTTAAATTTTCATATTCAATTCTGAGAGTTTGGAGTTTTGCACTTTTTACCTTTGTATCCCCTTCATAGCTCAGAATGATTTTGTCCCATATTTATTTTGCTGAATTTAGCTGCATCACTTTAGCAAATTCTGGTTCAGAAATGCTTCCTAACAAAACATTGACTGCTTTGGCATTGACTTCATATTTCTTCCTTTCTGCTGCATCAGTAGGAATACTTGCCGGATACTGATAACCTTCTTCCACGATTGCCCACACTTCTGCACCAAGACTTTGTAGATATGCTTTTGTTCGTACCTTCCAGAATATCAGATTGCTTCCATTGAATAGAGGTGGCTTTATAGACATTACTCCTTCTTGACTTCCCATTGCGACGGATCTCCTTCAAGCGATCAAGCTTCTGCAGAAGGACCACGCTCTGATACCAATTGTTGGGAAAATACTGAGAGGGGGGGTGAATCAGTATTTACTGCATATTCAAAACTTTCACTTTTTCTTGCTTCTAAAATGCATACGCTACTTTCCTGAACCAGACTTGCGTATATACGCGGATACCCTTTACGAAACTCGCGTATACACATATATCTATTTATGTCATTAATTCTTCACTTAAATCATTCCTTCATTTATTCATCAGATATTCATTAAGCAGTAAACATGTGCAGTAAGAACAGAATAAATCATCACACATGAACACCAAGATTTTTAGGTGGAAACCCAAGTCGGGAGAAAACCACCGCTGCAGTTGCTCAGCCTTCAATATTTTATTATAGAGAAAACATCTTACAACTTATGTGCTGGCGCAGACTTGACCAGCACGCAGGCACCCACCTGCGCTCGTTTACCAGCCTCTCCTGGAAGGGAGCTCCAACCCCCTGACTCGTTTACCAGCCTCTCCCGGAAGGGAGCTACGACCCCCTGCTCTCGTTTACCAGCCTCACCTGGAAGGGAGCTACAACCCCCTGACTGAAGGCTACAACCCTCAGCACCTCTATGGACCACGTTTCATCAATTTTCACACTGGATCCAACCCACACAATTAAGCTCAAGGAACATTCATCAAACCAACCACTTGCTCTATAGTAGCATAATCAATCTTTGAACAACCCAGATCATCATAGACAGATAGCAGTAACACATCAGAAACAGATATCAGCAAGACAGCAGAACAGATCAGACATCTCACAACTTCAGCAAACCCTAGTTTATCATACGCGCTTTCCTTTCACTGATCCTGCGTATATACGCGCCTTCATGCATATAAACCCGCGTATACCTCTGCACATACTTCAGAAAACCCTAACTGGACATACGCGTTTTTCCTTCATCAGATCCGCGTATACACGCGCTTTTACCGAAACGAACCAGCGTATACTTCTTCAGACATTTCAGCGCAATTTCTTCAGAACAGATGCATAGCTCAGATATTACCCTTTACTTCAGAAACATTTTCGCCTCATCTCAAATCAGAACATTCCATAAACATATCTAGAAGATACAAATACATTTCAGATCTATATTCACTTCTTCATCATTTTCTTCATAGGTGCATCACAGATTCAGATCATCAAATTGTTACCCTTTCCATACAGATATCCTTCATAATGAAGTACTCATTCAAACATAGACTCATGCACACACTTTGCACAATGATTTTCTTCTCCTTATATAGGTTTACCCTTTTTCAATACCATGAGCCAAAACCACATTATTTCCAATGGTATTCCTAGACCGGATCAAATAGATAATCCAACGCTCAATACAATGGGTCAATACCATGGTAAAGCCCCTTGGTATCATACTTTTAGAGCGCAAAAGGGCATACGCGACTTGGAGCATTCGCTTCTGTGTGTATACGCAACTTCGCCTCATAAAAACTGCGTATATGCTAACCCTGAATGTATACGCGGGTTCCCTTCACAAAAGTAGCGTATACATTGTATGTATACGCGGGTTGCCTTCACCAAAGTAGCGTATACATTGTGACATATTATATTTATCATTTTTCTGGCACTTACTGGAATTCTTTTCTCTGCCACATCTGAACTGATCTGAAGATACATCATTCTTACATCTTTAGCACATAGGTTGCTTATTATAGGCAACTCATCGAGTAGATTTCCATCAGGGACAACTTCATCAAGTAGGTTGCCATCATCTTCATCAAGTGGGTTACTCAGGGACAACATCTTCATCATGGGTTGCCATCAAGGACAACACTCTGCATCATATTGCCAACAAGTTTAACTTAGAAAAATTCAAATCCTAATCAGAAATTTAGTCCCAAATTACACCAAAATTTCAAGATTGTTGACATTGGCTGTGATATTGATGCTCCGCTAAACATCAAACATTCTCAAAAAGAGGCCGTCAAGTAAGACAACAAATGCTGCTAAAACAACAATTTCAGATCCAAAAACATATGCTGCTGATCCAAAATAAACTAATCTTAAAATAGCTACTACCAAAATAGTTGTTGAAACTTCCAAAATTGCCAAAGTTACCATTGAAACTCAAACTGTCCCTAAAAAGAAGATAAAAAGCAGTAAAACAGTGGAAACACAAACAAAAAATGAAAAACCAAATGTAGAAAAAGAAGAGAAACATACCCAAACTGCAGTTACAAAAGAAGAAATAATTCAGTTAGGAAAAACACAAGCACCATTCAATATCCAAACCGAAATTTCCAAACTGAAGATACCTATTCCTTTAACAAAATTGGTAAAGCATGATTTATACAAATCACAGATCACTGACACATTAAACATAAATGAAGGAGAAGACTCTATCAAATTGAGTGATGACCAACCAAAATTAATATTTGGTCCTGAAGTAAATGGAAAACACCAAGAGGGAGGAGTTCCTCCTTTCTACATTAGCTTGACTGTTCATGATCAGATTTTACATAATGCTATACTAGACTCAGGAGCTTCACATAATTTAATGCCAAAAGAAATAATGGAAACTTTGAATTTAGACATCACTAGGTCTTATAAAGATATTTTCTCATTTGATTCCAATAAAGTGAAATTTCTAGGCTTAATCAAAGATTTCAGTGTCACTTTAGTTCAATATCCTAGAAAAAGCATAGTCATGGATATTGTAGTAGCTGATATCCCTCCTAAGTATGGAATTTTGTTATCTCGCTCATGGGGAGAACAACTACAGGGATATCTACAATTAGACATGTCTTATGCCACTATTTTAGTATTTGGCCAACCCAAGAAACTTTACAGAGAGACACTAATGAAGTAAATAGTTAGTAGTGTAGAAAGACATCGAAATTATCCCATTTATTCTACACCTACTGATATGGACTCCTTCATTTTATGTAATTCTGAAACTAGTATAGAGAACAACATAGAATTAAAACAGAAAGAGAAATACCCAGACAGTGAGAACATATTTCATGAGTCAATGTGGCACCTTGATTTTGATGGATCAGTGAACAAATTAGGAGCAAGAGCAGGAGTTTGGATTCATAACATGGAAAACAATCACGCAGAAGGTCATGCCTTTAGATTGAATTTCAAATGTACAAACAACATGGCTGAATATGAAGCTTTGATTTTAGGATTGCAAATTGTTATGAATTTAGGAGGCAAAAGAGTTTCTATCATGGGAGAATCTGATTTAATTGTAAAATAGATTAGAGGAGAATATTTTGTGTATAATCCTAGATTAAGCCAATATAGAGAAACGATATTAGATCTGATGAAAGAATTGTTTGAATGTGACTTTGCTGTAATTCCTAGAAAACAAAACATACAAGGACACAATTTAGCAATTTTTTCTAGTACCTGTAATCTGCCTTTTCAACCAAATCATCAATATACAAGAGAAGTTAAACACAGGTCTACAATACCATATAATCTAAAATATTGGCAAGTTTTTTCACATGATGAACAAATCTATCATTTCATGAATGCCGAGGGAGAATTTCACAGTTGTAACATAGACACAGATTTTACAGTACATGATAAAATAGACAATGAAATAGATGTAAATAACTTAGATTTCACTAAACCCACTAAATTCACTCAAGTAGAAATAGATAATTTAGAAAAGGTAGAAATTGAAGAATTAAAAGATGATGATTCTGACATTTTAAACTTTAAGAATAATTTTTTACCTAAGGGATTAGCCCCTTTAGAAGATCTTTTTGATTCAAATGACGTTGCAAGAAAACAAAAAAATGGAGCCATTAATATCAGATATAGAAGAATGCAATATAGGAACAGAAAAAAGACATAAACTCATCAAAATTTTATAAGCCTTACCTCAAGAAGAAAAATTGAAATATATAGCTTTGTTTAAGGAATTCAGGATGTATTTGCATGGAGTTATGATGACTTAAAATCCTATGATACTAGCATAATACAACACAAAATACCTATAAAAGAAGATAAAAAAACCTTTCAAATAGAAGCTTAGAAGAATCAATCTAGTTTTAATGCCTTTAATTGAAAAAGAGGTTAAGAGAATGTATGAAGCTCAAATAATTGCACCTATCCGATATTCTGATTGGATTTCAAACCTAGTTCCCACTAGGAAGCAGACAGGGGAAATCAGACTTTGTGTGGATTTCTGGAATTTAAATAAAGTGTCCTTAAAAGATAACTACACTCTCCCCAAGATGGACCATATTTTACAGAGGGTGGTTGGTTCATCCAGGATTTCATTGCTTAATGAATTCTCTGGGTATAACTAGATTTTAGTTCAGCCATAAGACCAACCAAATACTGCATTTACTACTCCTTGGGGTACTTTCATGTATGTGAAAATTCTTTTTGGATTAATGAATGCAAGAGCCACCTTTCAAAGAGCTATGAATATAGCTTTTGCTAAGGAAATTCATGTTTTTATTGTGATCTATCTAGACGATATAACTGTATTTTCAAAAACTGATAATGAACATCTAGATCACCTAAGACTAGTGTTTATCAAATGCAGGAAATTTGACATTTCTTTAAATCCCATAAAGACTCTCTTTAGACTTGAAGAAGGAAAAATACTAGGGCATATTATATCAAAAGAGGGAATTAGGATAGATCCAACTAGAATAGAGGCCATTTTGAACATAAGCCATCCAAGGAATATTAAAGAATTGCAGGCTTTCTTAGGTAAAATAAATTTTCTCAGAAGATTCATTTCAAACTTAGCAAAAATAATTAGAGAACTCAATAACACGTTGAAAAAATATTCAGTACTTAAATGGACTGTGGAGGCCAAACAATCATTTGTATCAATCAAGCAAGTCTTAACAAGAACACCAGTCCTAATAAGTCCTGATTTCAAAAACGATTTCATTATTTTTTCTTTTGCTTCAGAACATACTATTGCTGCAGTTTTACTGCAGAATTATGATCAGGGCTATGAACAACCCATTGTTTTTTTCAGCAAATCACTTAGAGATTCCACTTTAAAGTATAACATAATGGAAAAGCAGGCACTAGCATTAGTGAAGGCTATCAAAGGATTTAGAGTATACATATTGTATTCACACATCATTGCTTATGTTCCAAATTCAGTTGTGAAGGACATTCTAACTCAGAATGGGCACGATGGTAAAAGAGGAAAATGGATTGCCACCATTTTGGAATATGACATGGAAATTAAGCCCACCAAACTCATTAAAGGTCAAGGTTTAGCCAAACTCATGACTGAATCGAATTGTCATGCTTTAGACATTAATTTTATTGCCCAATTGGATGATCAAGAAGAGGTGGCGACTCCACAGATCAGTGAAGCCTTTTCAGACTCACCATGGTATGCAAATATCATATTTGTATTACTAAATTTACAAGCTCCTCCTGGATTGTCAAGAACTAAAGCTATATTTTTAAAGTTAAAGGAAATGAAATTTTGTATCATAGACAATGCACTGTTTTGGAAAGATTATGGTGGAATTTTATTGAATTTTTTGCTTAAAGATGAAGCCGATAAAGTTATGGAAGAGTTTCATGCAGGTGAATGTGGAAGACACCTTTACTGGAAGTCAACTGCAGATAAAATCTTGAGAGCTGGTTTTTACTGGCCTACACTGTTTGCAGATGTGAAAAAGTATATGACCTCCTGTCAGAAATGCCAAATATTTGAAGGGAAGAAAAAGCTACTACCTTTACCCCTTAAACCCATCTCCATAGAAATTCCATTTCAGCAATGGGGTCTGGAATTCATTGGTGAAATTCACCCACCATCCTCAATCCAACACAAATGGATTTTGTGATCAGGAGATCAAGTCTCTTGTAGAAAAATGCTCAAAAATGAAGTTGCTCAGAATTGGTCCAAACCAGATCGACTGGAAAGAGCTCGAAAAAATGATCTTGTAGACGTGAATGGCATTGAAAACCGACACCGTATGAGAAAGTTATTCAGCTTTGAAGTTTGCCAATTTCAGTAAAAAATGGCCAAAATTGACTTTACAAAATATTTTTATTTAAAAAAAAGAATATTCCAAAGAATATTTTGGGAATATTCCATGGAATATTCCACAGAATATTCTGCAAGCGGCCAATCACGGGGCGCCACGTGGCCAGCCCGGAGTCCTCCACGTGGCCCCGAGATTCAACGAAATGGAAATTAAAATTTTTGTGTTCGCGGCAGGGTTTGACCCCAGGTTACGGCAGACAAATTCAGGCGGCTCAATTGCTGGGCCATAACAGTGGTTCTTGTTAAATGGTGGATCAAACATATATTTAAAGTCTGGTTTTAAATTGGGCGGGGCCCGAAAGGGGACCAGCCCCCTCAGCATTGGACCAACCACTCGGAACATAGGCTTAAGCGGATTGGCGCGTAACACGTCGGGTCATGGTCACAAGGTGCAGAGGTGTTATTAATATATGGTTGCAACCTTAATTAAATCCACGTTAAACTCCAAATTTTATAACTGTTGGCACGATGGGTGCGGTCCTATGGACCCGCGACCCTATCCTTTAGCACCCACGGTTGGCGGTAAAAATGGCGGAGGTGCCAAAGATAGCGCCGGACCCCATATTTGTCGGGGTTAACTGGAGTTCCACCAGATTTGGTGGAGCTTTCCTAGCCCTAACTGGGCAAAACTTCAGTTAGCCATAACTTTGGCTACGGAAGTCCAATTGAAGCGATTTTTTTTTTGATTTTGGGGTATTGAAGCATTCTGGAGCTGTTGGGATAGGTTGCAGAGCCATCAGGACACTCTTTCAGTGATTTTACTAGCGAATTTGATTGTGGAGCCACTAGGGCTTGGTGAAAGATCAGCTGTATTGGACTATACTCATCCATTTGAGGTGAATGAATAGTCAATTTTTACTATTTTCAGTCCTCTGTTTCTGAATTTGCAGCTAATTTAGCCTTTTGAGGCTTTCTTCACAGTGTAATTCTTATTTTGAGCATTAATAAAAGAGGGAAAAGCCTATTTGGAGGCTTTTGGACCCAGCAGAGGTAGCCCAAGAGAGGGTTGAACTGCTTAAAAAAATGCTTACTATTATGTTGTGCATTTTTGCTGCTATATTCCAGATTTTACTACATTAAACAGTAACTTTTAATAAGTCCACTTTTCACAATGAGACTTATACAGTGATCAAAACTCATTTGTGTCACTTCAAACCACATTACTTCCATATCAGAATAGTTGAACTTGCTTATTCACACATAAAATTTTGGTTAATGAATAATTTGCATACATAAACAAATACTTTCATTGCCAGATCAATTTAGTGTTTACGTTATATTTCTTTAGGTAGAGCCAGTAAGAGGGCCAGAAGCTTCTGGTTTCATCCTTTCTAGTAAAGGTGAAATAACCAGTAAAAGCCCCTACTGTCTATCTCTGTATAAGAAATATTTTGTTCACACATTTCAGATCAGATTGGTATCAGAGCCAGGTTTTGCTTAAGATTTTGTGAAAATTGTGCAAGAAGATTGTGTTATTTTGCAAAATTTGATGCTTACTAGGCTGAAATTGAAAAGAGGGGAAGGTCAATTGGTTAGAGAACAAGATAATCCTCAACCAAGGAGGGCTAGGGTGCCATTATCTCCACCTTCCATTTCATCCTCATTAGCCTTAGAATCAGCCACAAACATGTCTTCCAAAGAAGGAGAAGTACATGAGGAAGTGGATCCCAAGGAAGAAGAAAGAGTCTTTAGAAAAGATTTATTGGACATGACTGAGATGGTTAGAATCCTATACCAGGAGAGAAATGATAGGATTGCTGGAGAAGGGTCTAGAAACCAAAGAGAAGAAGGAGATTCTTCAAGAGGGAAGAAAGACAAGGATGAGTCTAAGAAAGGGAATGGAGGAAATGGTGATCCACCATCTCCATCGTCATCCTCTTCCTCCACATCATCCTCTTCAACTTCTGTTAATCAGTCACACAAAACAAAAACATCTCTTAAAAATACTTTGTTAAAGCTTGATGTGAAGTTTGAGTTGCCGATGTTTAATGGTGATGTGAATGTAGAAAATTTGGATAACTGGATTAGACAGCTGGAAGTCTATCTAAGGATTCAGAATTTGCATGATGATGAAACAAAAATCCAATTAGCCTCTTTGAGAATGGATGGAGCAGCTTTGGTTTGGTGGGAAGCCAAGACCAAGGAGGAAATTAAAAAGCATGGTAAGATAACTCTAACATGGAATGAGTTTATTACTGCTATTAAGAAACAGTTTTATCCTCTTGCTCATATTCAGAAAGCAATCATGAATTGGAAAAATTTTAGGCAACTTAAGGGTCAAAATGTGCAATATTATACCCAAGAGTTTAGAAGGAGAGCACTTCTACTTGGAGTAGACTTACAAAGTCAAGACACCTTGTTGAAATACATAGGAGGTTTGTACAGTTACCTTAAACATACTATCCTTATGTTCAATCCTACCAGCTTAGATGAAGTCTGTGTGCAGGCTACACATTTAGAAGTTAGAGGAAAGAATACTTTTGATGCGGGTAGAAACAAGACTTTCAAAGGAAAAAACAAAGAGAAAAACAAAGGAAAAGGCAAGAAAAATGCATCTATCAAACAAGAGGGTGAAAAGGTCATTTATAAACATTGTTCAAAGAGTGGCCATGAAGAGAAAAACTGTTGGAAACTTCATCCTGAAAAAAGAAACTAGTTTAACAAAAACAAGGGAAAGAAGAAACATGCAGCTACTACAACTACACCACAAGATTTAGGTGATGATTCAGGTGACGAAACAAAAATTGCAGCCATGGGTTTGAAAATTTTGAAAGGGAAGGAAATTTAAGCTCAAGTAAGTGCTAGTTCTTCAAACTGTCATACACAAGCTCCTAATGAGGAAGAAAGAATTGAACTGTTCCATGTGAGGGTAGTTTCAAAACATACCGAAATTGACACACTGTTTGACAGTGGGTCACAAGCTAACCTCATTTCTGAATACTTGGTCAAGCAGCTTAAACTTGAGACCATTCCACATTCGAAACCTTATCCACTTGGGTGGATATGCAAGGATGCCAACTTGCAAGTCTCAAGGAAGTGCATATTGCGCTTCACAATAACTGCACACTTTTTTGACACAGTTGAACTTGATGTGGTGCCGCTTGATATAGCTGGTATTGTTTTGGGAAGTCCTTACTTATTTGACAGGAAAGCAATCTTCTATCGCCATGAAAAAAAATATCATCTTTTCAAAGATGGCAAGGAGTTTATTGTCAGAACTCATTGCAAGAAGACAAATGTAGCAATGGTAAATGCAGGACATGTAAAAAGGCTAGTCAATTCAAGCAAGAGTTTTGTACTTCTTATGGTCAAGCCAAAGGTTGATGTGAATCATGAGTCATTTGAAAATTGTGTTGCAAAGCTTAAATCTGATTTATATGATGTAGTTGACGCACATCATGAGATGTTTTAGGAACCAACAGGTTTGCCTCCTAAAAGGGAGATTCAACATGAAATCCATTTACATCCAGATTGTCCTCTTCCTAACATAGGCATGTATCGCATGTCTATTATGGAGAATGCTGAAATAAAGAAGCAGATTAAAGAGTTGTTGGACAAGGGTTTCATAAGGCCAAGCAATTCGCCATGTGGGTCACCGATAGTGTTGATTCCGAAGAAAGATGGAACTTGGCGTATGTGTGTTGACTTTAGAGCTTTGAAAAAAATAACGGTAAAGAATCGTTACCCACTTCCAAGAATAGATGATTTGTTAGATCAACTGAAAGATGCAAGATATTTCACTAAGTTAGACTTACGAAGTGGTTATCATCAAGTGAGAATTGAAGAAAGCGACATTTGGAAGACAACTTTCAAAACCAAACAAGGACTCTTTGAGTGGCTTGTGATGCTGTTTGGTTTATGCAATGCACCTGCAACTTTCATGTGGGTAATGGATGATGTCTTATGTCCTTTTCTTGATGATTTTGTTATTGTCTACTTAGATGACATCTTGATTTTCAGCAAGACAAGAGAAGATCATGTCATGCATGTCAGTAAAGTACTTGAAGTTTTGAAGAAAAATCAGTTATTTCTTAAGATGTCAAAGTTTTAATTTGGAAAGACTTCTTTGGTTTATTTGGGACACATAGTAGGTGGAGGCGCTTTGAGAATTGATCCTTCCAAAGTAGAAGCTATTGTGAATTGGCCTACTCCCAAGTCCATTACAGAGGTAAGAAGTTTTTTGGGTGCAGCTCAGTATTGGAGAAAGTTTATTGCTAAATTTTCTGCCATAGCAGCTCCTATGCATGCAGTGACAAGTGTGAAGCATGCTTTCCAATGGGGAAGTAAGCAAAAAAAAGCTTTCGAATCTTTGGAAGAAAAGATTAGTTCAGCTTCGGTTCTTGCATTACCAGATTTGAGACAGCCATTCGAGATTCAGACAGATGCTGGTGATTATGCCATGGGTGCAGTTCTTTTACAACATGGTAAGCCTATCACTTTTCATTCTGAGACATTTAATGGTGCTGTTGTGAATTATCCTACATATGATAAGGAATTGTATGCGTTGGTACAAAGCGTCAAAAAGTGGAAGCACTATTTGATGGGTAAAGAAACAATTATTCATACTGACCATCAACCTTTACAGTATTTGCAGTCGCAAAGTAAATTGCAGCAGTCACGACATTTCAGATGGATGGGTTTCCTACAACAATTTCACTTGGTAATAAGGTATAAGAAAGGTATTCTAAATAAAGTTGCTGATATGCTTTCAAGGCCTATTATTAGTGCTAGTATTTTGCTTAATAATGATTCTATTGTACATGAAAGCTACATAGAACAGTATGCATCAGATGAAGATTTTAAAGAGGTGTATGCTAACTTGAGTAAAGGGAATCATGTTGAGGAGAATGATTATCATTTGCATAATAATTTGCTATTTCACTTGGGAAATTTATGTATACCACAGGGAGAGAGATTAAGCATTATGAGAGAAGCTCATTCTTCTCTTATTGCTGGTCATTTCGGTGTAAGCAAAACGGTGGCACATCTGCAGAGGTATTTTTATTGGCCTCGCATGGTAGATAGTGTTACACGTTTCATTAGAGTTTTTTCATTATGTGCTACAAGCAAGCCTAGCAATAGGAATCTTGGATTGTATATTCCATTTCCGGTACCTTCTAGACCATGGGAAAGTGTTTCTATGGATTTTGTTGGGGGGTTACCATTATCTAGAAAGCAGCATGATTATCTTTTCGTAGTAGTTGATCGTTTCAGCAAGATGTGTATTCTTATGCCATGTAAGAAAACTATAACTGCTGAACAAACTGCTGATTTATATTTTCAACATGTATGGGTTCATTATGGCTTGCCTACTTCTATTTTTAGTGACAGGGATTCCAGATTTGTTGGGAATTTTTGGTCCAATCTATGGAAGATGATGGACACCAAGTTGAAGAAGAGTACTGCTTTCCATCCGCAAACAAATGGCCAAACAGAGGTAGTGAACAGAACCATTGTGCATCTCTTGAGAGGGTATTGCAGCAAGCATCCCAAGCTTTGGGATGAGCATTTGCATTACATTCAACATGCTTACAACTGGGCCAAGCACTCTTCTAAAAATACTTCGCCATTTGAAGCTTGTTTTGGATATTTGCCTAAGTCACCATTAGACTTCATTCTTGAGAAGGATATTTCCATTGATGGGCATAGTGACATTGACAAAGCTCGCATGTTCATTGAAAGAATTCAGCTCATTCATCAGCAAGTTCAAGAACGACTTGAAAAGAGTCAAGGCAAGTACAAAGAAAGAAATGACAAACATAGAATTGATCACAAGTTTCAGGAAGGAGATGAGGTATGGTTGCATATAATTAAGGATAGAATGCAAGGAGAAGGTAAAAAGCTGAAGCCTATTCGTTATGGTCCATTCAAAATCCTTAAACAAGTTGGAAATAATGCTTTTCAACTAGATTTTCCTTCATACATGCAAATTTATTCTGTTGTTAATGTGGAGAATTTACGTTTGTATGAACCTCCTCTTATTGATGATTCTGAAAATCATGTTCAACTACCATCCATAGAATATTTCTTGCCAGAATTTTTGGATGAGTTGAAAGAAGATGCAATCCTTGACAGAAGGACACACACTTCAAGGAGGGGAGATGTTGATTATCTAAGGGTTGGTTTAAAAGGCAGTAAACCAAGTAAAGCAAAGTGGATGGAGTTGGAACAGGTGAGGAGGCTGTATCCTCACCTTCTTAATAGGTAATTGAAAGCTTTTGAGGGTCCAAAAGATTCCGATTTGGGAGGTGTGATCAGGAGATCAAGTCTCTCGTAGAAAAATGCTCAAAAATGAAGTTGCTCATAATTGGTCCAAACTAGATCGACTGGAAAGAGCTCGAAAAAAAGATCCTATAGATGTGAACGACACTAAAAACTGACGCCGTATGAGAAAGTTATTTAGTTTTGAAGTTTGCCAATTTTAGTAAAAAAATGGCCAAAATTGACTTTACAAAATATTTTTATTTTAAAAAAAGAATATTCCATAGAATATTCTATGGAATATTCCGCAGGCGGCCAATCACAGGGCGCCACGTGGCCAGCCCGCCGGCGCGTGGCCCCAAGATTCAACAAAATGGCAATTAAAATTTTTGTGTTCGTGACAGGGTTTGACCCTGGGTCAGGCCGGACAAAGTCAGGCGGCTCAACCATTGGGCCATAACAGTGGTTCTTGTTAAATGGCGGATCGAACATATATTTAAAGTCTGGTTTTAAATTGGGCGGGGCCTGAAAGGGGGCCAGCCCCCTCAGCATTGGACCAACTACTCAGAGCCCAGGCTTAAGCAGATTTGCGCGTAACACGTCGGGTCATGGCCACAAGGTGCAGAGGTGTTATTAATATATGGTTGCAACCTTAATTAAATCCGTGTTAAACTCCAAATTTTATAACTGTTGGCGTGATGGGTGAGGTCCTATGGACCTGCGACCCTATCCTTTAGCACCCACGGTTGGCAGTAAAAATAGCAGAGGTGCCAAAGATAGCGCCAGACCCCATATTTTTTGGGGTTAGCTAGAGTTCCACCAGATTTGGTGGAGCTTTCCTAGCCCTAATTGGGCAAAACTTCAGTTAGCCATAACTTTGGTTAGGGAAGTCTAATTGAAGCAATTTTTTTTTTGATTTTGGGGTATTGAAGCATTCTGGAGCTGTTGGGATAGGTTGCAGAGCCATCAGGGCACTCTTTCAGTGATTTTACCAGCGAATTTGATTGTGGAGCCACTAGGGCTTGGTGAAAGATCAGTTGTGTTGGACTATACTCATCCATTTGAGGTGAATGAATAGTCGATTTTTACTGTTTTCAGTCCTTTTTTTATGAATTTGCAGCTAATTTAGCCTTTTGAGGCTTTCTTCACAGTGTAATTCCTATTTTGAGCTTTATTAAAAGAGGGAAAAGCCTATTTGGAGGCTTTTGGACCTAGCAGAGGTAGCCCAAGAGAGGGGTGAACTGCTTAAACAAATGCTTACTGTTATGCTGTGCATTTCTGCTGCTATATTCCAGATTTTACTACATTAAATAGTAACTTTTAATAAGTCCACTTTTCACAATGAGATTTATACAGTGATCAAAACTCATTTGTTTCACTTCAAACCACATTACTTCCATTGTAGAATAGTTGAACTTGCTTATTCACACATAAAATTTTGGTTAATGAATACTTTTCATACATAAACAAATACTTTCATTGCCAGATCAATTTAGTGTTTACCTTATATTTCTTTAGGCAAAGCCAGTAAGAGGGTTAGAAGCTTCTGGTTTCATCCTTTCTAGTAAAGGTGAAATAACCAGTAAAAGTCCCTACTGTCTATCTTTGTATAAGAAATATTTTGTTCACACATTTCAGATCATTTTGATAGCCACAGACTATTTCACTAAGTGGATAGAAGCCATTCCTTCCGGGCAAGCCACTGATACTGTCATAATCTCATTTCTAGAAAACAACATACTGTTGAGATTTGGATGCCCCCAAAAGCTCATTACTAATAATGCAACTGCTTTCAAGTCTAAAAATATGATTGAATTTTGTAATAAATACCACATTACCCTTGGCCATTCCATTGCTTATTACCCTCAAGGTAATGGTCTTGCAGAATCTTCCAATAAAAGCCTTGTTAATATCATCAAGAAACTACTAGAAGACAATAAGAAAACCTGGAACAAAAGGCTAGTTAATGCCTTAAGGGCAGATAGACTCACCACAAATAAGTCCATTAGTACATCCCCTTATCAGCTTGTTTATGGGATGGATGCTATTTTTCCATCCTCTTTAGGAGTACCAGTGATGAAGAGGATCTAAGAACTGCAGGTAGAAAATAATGATATCCAGAGAAGGATAAATCAAACCATACAATTGCAACAAACCAGGGAGGAAGTATATCTCAAATCTCAAGTTGTTCAAGATAAGGTTAAAGATATTTCATAAGAAGACTAAGGAAGATGATTTTTACATAGGTGACAAAGTTCTTAAGTGGGATTCCAGGAGAGAAGAGAAAGGTAAACATGGTAAATTTGATTTCCTGTGGAAAGGTCCCTATGTCATTTATGGTTACAGAGGTAAAAATGCATTCTTTTTGAAGGAATTGGATGGGTAAGATATGCCAGGTAGACCTATCAATGGTAGAATGCTGAAGCATTACTATTTCCAATTACTATTTCCCAGAATAACAATAGTTCATTTTGTTTACTTTACTCATTGTACATAACATTGCAGAGTTTAGATTTGATTGGATGTTTTTCTAGCAAAGTTGAAGCTTGAAGAGAAAGCCCTAAGCTTTGAAAGACAAAATATCATAAGTATGAATAATGGAGAGTTCATAAAAAAATTTCAAGGCAAAAGCACAGTCAAAATTCAAGGCTACTAATCTTAAAGTTCTTGACATTTCACTAGGAAATGTCATCCCCATGTGGAGCCACTGTTAGGGTCCTATAATAATAGGATTCATAATTTTGAATTGACTTTGATTAGTCTTGTAATATGTATATACTTTGCTTTCTGCAAAATTGTTTTCTCATATTAGAAAAATAAAAAATGTAAAGAGGGTAAAATTCCTAAAACAAAAATCAAATGACTTGAAAGAAAAAAGATAAAAATGAATAGAAAATGAACCATAAATAAAAAAGAGATAAAAATAGATTATGAAAGTGATGCAAATTCAAATGCCACTACTTTTTACTTCACTTTGAAAAATAATATTGTGTGCAACTTGTCAAAAATTCCACAATACATAAAGGTCAAATTGCTTAATCTTGACCTTTCATGCTTTAAATTTCATGTTGATAGATAGCAAATAAATATCTAGCCAAATTGTTTAATCTTGGCATATCAGTAGTTAGGAAGAGAATAATAAGGAGCGCAACAGTTTAATCCAAGCCCTTGTAAGAAATAAGGATAGAATTAGTCATTTTGATGTTTAAAAGAAAATGAATAAGGGTCTGGAAGCTTAAATGCACCCATGTAAATGAAGAAAAAATGTTAGGGTAGCAGATGGGTAGGCAGAAGCAGTTTTTACAAGCATGGATAGTAGAAAATGGTCATTTCATTTACTAATTTCCTTTCAAAATTATTCCCCTTGTAAAAACACCCCATCCCCTTCATTTTTACTCTTTCCACTTATTTCACTCTTTTCCTTGCAAAATATCCCTTTTCCTAAGTTTAAAACACATTTTCCTTGGGAAAAGTAAAACCCCTTTACTAATTTTCCTTTTCATTTAAAAATATACCAAAAACCCATAAAAAATACTTTATCCTAAGTTTAAATGATTAAATTATATATCGGGCCCCATTGAAACTATCCATACCTGATAGTAATTTTACATTAGAAACTTAGTGTATTTAATCTCCTGCATTATATATATTACTAACATTTAACTTTATGTACTAAATCCCACATTAAACCTTTATCTTGTATTTAATTAAATCCCTAAAATATTATTCCCAATCCATTATTTTTTATATAACCTATGGTTTAATTCTCCATGTTGTGATATATTTCGGGCCCACATATTACTACCTTGCGTGTTGTAAATCCCCACTTACCCAAACCCCATTGGTTAATATATTAAAACTCCTCTTATTATAAAGTCTCAGCCCCATGCAATTAAACCATATTTTTCATACAAATAACATATCACATTGGTTTAAAATCCGAAATCCCACGCCTTCAAGTCCCGATACTCCGTCACATCCTCCCAACCGTAAGATCTAAACCAATCAGATTCGATGGCCCTAATCACCTTTCGAATATTTGGATAGTATGACCTTTACCTACCCCAAGGCCTTGTGATATCCATGGTTTTTTGAGTTCCCCTCTTGGCTATGTGGCCAGTTTTTATGTGATTGCATCAATCCAAAAAATACCGCCAACCATCTTTGGCTCATGCGAAAACCATTGAGAAATTTTCTCCTGCCCAATGCGCAAACCATCCTGTCAATTCAAATAGACCCGCGCATTCAATGTAAACACTGTTTGATAAAAAATGCATATATGCCGCCCTCTGTTATCCCTTTACCACTTTCTGTTACAATTTTTCACTCAAAGAGTGTTACCGACTATTTTTTAAGCAACCAGATCACTTAACCGACCTTTTTTCAAGCCTTTTTCACCAGAAATCGAGACTATATTATGATACATTCATTGAAGAACCGAATTGAAGCGTTATAAAGACCAGAAGCTTCAAAGAACCTCCACTGCTTCATAAACCCTTCTGCAAAACAAAATCTTCATTTTTCCCAGGTATTCCTCAAAGAAAAGGTCTGTTTCTTGATCTAAAGAGAAAGAAATTAAATAATTGAATCATTTAGGAGCCTTTGTATACCTGAAGGAAACCTTCTGTGCCTTTCAAACCTTTCATATAGACCCTAGGCATCCTTTTGTAGAAATTTCAGGTGTTGAGATTTCTTTTTGTCACAGAAAGAACAGTTTGATTAATTGAATCATTTAGAAGCCATCTGCAGACCTAAAGAAAGCCTTCTTGCCTTCCCAAATCCTTTTCTGAAAACCGTGGACATATTTTCGCAGAAATTCTGAGGCCTGAGACTATTTTAAGCATAGAGACTATAATTTGAACAAGTTTATACCTTTGCAAACCATAAATAAGCCCTTGTTTCATCCTAAATTAGTCTGCAAATTGTAAAAATATTTTTGAGGTGCTCGTACAGGCCTAAATCAATTTTTCTAAGTAAAATATTAATCAATTGAAGAAATTTAATAAAAGAAGGGCTTCTAAAAGCATTGTATCTATCAATCCTCTACAACCCCCAGTTGTAGATGTATAACACACTCCCCTGGCTGATAAAGATTTCAAGATTAATGACACAGTCACTGAATTTAACCTTCTTGAGCTCCACTACTGGAGCCATGAAAAATCCATAGACCAAGCATATGAAGTTTTCATTTGGGAATCTAATCTGCCAAAGTATGTATTCCCACAAACTTTCCAGTGCCCATAAGTGATCAAACTTTGTCAATCTTGTTATTTCCCTGACTAGAGGGCCATAATAAACCCTGAAAAATAAATTTTGATTACTATTACTGCTGAGTCAATCAATCAAATGCTCCAGATTGAATCCAGACTAGATGAAACCCCTTTGTCCATTGAAGCTCTTACACACTTATACCTGAATCTAGACTTACCCAAGAGGTTCCAGATATTTCAAACTTTCATGCCTTCAGATGTAGAAATTCCCAGGATAAATCCTCCTTATCCATCTGCAAAATTTTCTGAAAGAACCAGAAATATCATTAGCATGTTGTCTTTTATTCTTGGTTATTTCACAGATGAACATGTTGATGTTGCAGTACTAGGTTTTTTGTCTACCTTTACACCTGGTCAACCTCCTGCTACCATTTTCAATTTTTCTCAATACCTAGCTGATAATATTCATGAACAATTGGTCAAAATTCCTGAAGAAGGTGTTTTTGAGTATTCATCAGTCCTATCATATGTTTTTGTACTTTCAGTCTGATAAATTTACCATCAATCTTCAGAAGCTTGATGTTGAAGGAAACCCACAACCAGTCATATTTTGGACTCCTTTAATAAAAAAAGATCCCACACAGTCCACCTATACAAAGTTTATTGATCCCTTCATTCATCCAATGGTCAATATGCTGAACAATAGTATGCAGCCCAGAATTAGTGAGGAAATTAAGAAGGTCTTGCAGTTGCCAAAGCATAATAGAACAAGAGATTTGTACTTGTACCAAAATCATACAAAGATAAGGGTATATGGATCAAATCTCATTCCATATAAACTTCCCAAATACCTCCCAAGGAGGTTATATTCCCTTGAGTATATAAGACAGATTCTTAATTCTGATTCAATTAATTTATTAGCAGCTAAGAAGAAGACACAGTTCAAAATAAAAAATCAGGTTGGTCCTTTCATTTGTAACAGTAGAGATGTAGGTCCAGAGGCTGAAAAGTACTTGCAGGAGTTTAAATTCAGTAAGATTTTTCTATGGTATTATGATCCTCTAGGAGTAATAAGTAAATTAAGAGTTAAATGCAAACTAACTCCTTATGTACATGAGAAGAAACCAGACATTGAGAAATACTCTAACCAATCTGAATGGTTGGAGAACACCTTGATTGAGGCAGAGAAGCAAGGTGATACTAGTCAAAATTTGCAAACTCTAGCCCAAGAAGATAAAATCTCAAAGAGAATTAGAGAGGAAGGATAATACACTACAGAGACTACAAATGAAACCAAATTTAAATTTATGTATAGGAAAAATCCTAAATTAAATCTTGTCAATGAAGGAGTAGAAACAATAGAAGTGATTGATGCAAAAACAACATCAAAGGACAATGCACCTCCTATAGTGATTGAAGAAGAACATCAACCTTCAACTTCAAATACTCAGTTTATTTAGAAGCAACACAGTGTTGAATTATCTTCTTCTAGCAAACCGGCAGAGAAGGGGATGGACATTATGTAGAAATACAGAGAAATAAAGATGAAAAATGAAGCCTTGAAGATTGATACATACAAAGAGTACTGGAAGCAGTCACTGAGTGACCAAAGTAGATTGCTTTATGATTTTGACTATAAGACCAAGAAGATGTAGATGACCTTCCTGCAGCCTAAAGTAAGGCATCCTAAATCATCGACTGATTACAAAAAGTCATCATATGAAGTTCAAGCAGATGATCTTCATCCTATTGATTAAATATAATTTCACAAACAAGATGGTGAAATGCTTTACTCCACAATGACAAATAAGGCCATACAGATGAAGCAAGCAAACTAATAAAAGCTGTGCAGGACATGTATATTTAGAAAAATGAAATTAACAGACTTAAAGAACAGTTGAAAAGTCTAGAAGATGAAAAGAAACTTGCTAGATAATGCACAAAAATGAAGAACAGAGAGCTAACAGGTTGAATGAGCAATTAAAGAAGTTAGAGAAATATCTAACATTGAAAGAACCCATGGCACAAGCCAAGCAACTTTGGGTCAATATCATTGAAGCTGTCAATGATATTTGGCCATCCATACAGGTTATCTATGAACATAAATACTTAGTCAAAGCAACAAGATAAGCTATCCAGAAGATCAAATAAGAGCTTGGTAAGAAGTCTGAAGAGGCTAATGAAATCATCAAATTTCTTAATTCCAAGAATAGGCAAGTACTTGAAGAGATCGGAATCAATGATATAACAAAAACCATCCTAGAAGTTAGGAAGGTTATTTCTAAAAATAATTTGATGATACAACTAGAAGAAAAATGCCAAAACATGAAGGTTTCCATCACAAGATTCATGATGAAGTTTGACATTCTCAGAAAAAAGGCCTTCCAAATCCATTAGTTATTCATGACAAACTAATGAAGTAGGATGATTATGATAAGAAAATGAGAGAAGTGGCTAAGGAACAAGCTAATAATTCAGCCATGCAGGGCATTCCAACAGGGAAGGTACTTTACAATAATTTTGAGAATATATTTTACCTGCAACATGAGGTGAAACACCTATTTGTCAACAAGCCTACATTCTCAAAATACACAGAGGCTGATGAAATATTCAGGAGGATGGTGAAAATTAAGTTACCAGAGGCAGAACTTTGGGAGAAATTGACTGATTTACTATGAATATCAAAGTAGTCAAACAGGGCAATCAAAAGAGGAAAATATCAGTCAGAAAAAGATAAAACAGAGCATGTAGTTTTACAATTACAATGTACAGTAAAGAACAACTATAACAGTGAAAACATGACAGTGAAAGAATATCATTTATAGTCAAAGAGTATCAGTAAAAGTCAGAGTGAAAGCTGCCAGCGTAGAGGACACTCCACTACCTAAAAAACAACCTACGTTGAGCAAACAACAAAGAGAGAAATTAGCAACAAATCAAAGACATCAAGCATTAAATTCAATAAAAGCAGGGACAACTTGCATTAGTTAGATAACCGTCTCTATCTTCTTGCATGAAGATATTTATTTTTCCTTGAATAATTCCTAAGTTGTTTTAGGATATTTTGTAAGAGTTTTTGTATAAATACTTCACATTTTGAAATATTGAGTGTGGATGAATTGTTGAAAATTTCTATAGTTGTACTATTTTGGAACCTAAGAGTGATTGTACCAATTTCAAGTCAACAATCTAGATTAAAGCAATAAAGAGATTATATTACAGGATTCATGTGTTGGTCCATTATAGTGAAGTAATTTCTACTTGTTCAAATGTTTATTTCTGAAGTTTTCACATGCTCATATGTTTGCTTAAATCTAAATGATATAACTGGAATGTTATTACAGAATATGTTTAATTACACTCTGTCTTGAATTGTTTGTCATTTATATGTTTTTCTTCTAATATCCAGATTAGGGAATTCTTAATTGCTCCCTTATTTTGTTTGACCTCTGTCTTTTCACTCATTATCTAGATTTGAGAACCCTTAATTTCTATCTTACCCTGATTGAAACCATTTTCACCATCAACCTAAGGATCCGAAGTAACCAAACTATTTTTCCCTATGAATACTTCTCTTTAGAACCTTGATCTTGCTTCTGCTACTTGACACTTTGACTCCATTAGCCCAATGGAATACAAACCTACATCTATCCATCCGATTAAGTGATTTCACCACCAAACCAAATCCAAAATCAAATCCCAAGTAATCCTAAATAAACTAGCCTAAAATCAAATACAATCAACAAAGATAAATCATATAGAGATAGCCCTCTTTGAGCATTAGGAAGGCTAGATCCTAAGGCTTAAAAGTATGTTTGTGGTTACCTATAATATTCTTTAAACCAAAAAATAATAACAACCCTTGAGAATTATTGGAGTGATAACACCCTAAACATACGAACCATCATCTTCATCTCTTCACGGGAACTATCTCCAATATTTGGGCTCATCCCCTTGGAATTTTTTACTCTATATGAATAGTAAGTACATCTACTAAACAAGGGATACCAATTGATTCCATGGTACCAATTGATGAAAATAAGCATGCAAAGTAATAAATTTCCTCACTATGAACACTTTATACAACTAAGAAATTAATCTACCAATTGCTTACATATACTCATAATTGCTAGGACTAATCATATTTTCTACTTAAATGAAATAACAATAAATCCCATAAGATGTGAAAACCTTTCCCTTCCCTCTTGCTTTCTTGAATAATCAACTCTTCCTAAACCAATGGATGATGCATGCCATTTTTGTTTTTGCATCTCCCCATGATCTCATGCACTATCCTTCTTTTTTATTACCTAATATTTGGCTTCTTTATTTTTGCTTCAGAGTTGTTCCTGCAGAACTATCTTTTATTTAGGGTATTCTATCACTCCACACTTCTGTTGCAACTCATATTGAATTAATATTCACTTCATCTTTAATTTTGTTGCATACTCCCCATGAGACCATGTTGGCTTCATTTTCTCTTTCTTCTGCAATGCTATTATATACAAGTAAATGAGTTCATCGCAACAATAGAAAAATAAGCTCGACTTTAACTTAAACATTTAGATGCACAACTATATATATTTCTTCTTGTCTCTTGCATTTGATAGCTTTGGCTTCACTTGAATCCATCTTCTTCTTTTCAGTGAAGATAAACTATGGATCTACTCCCCCTAAGTAGATTTTCTTCCTTTTTCTTTCACACCTTGGTATGTTGAATCCTGATAGGGGCATCCTCTCCTAATTTCTTGTTCAACCTACTCTTACTAAGTTATTTCTCTTGTTTGGATTATCTTAAGGAACTGAGTAACGTACTCCTACAATATTTTTCCATGTTATTTGAGCATTTTCAGTCTATATTCCATTGGATCTCTTCATCTTGTCTATATAGAGCCAAATTACACATCTCCTTTATTTCCTCTTTCTTCATCCAAATATTCTTTCTTTATTTTCACTTGATATGTGTTGGAAAATTAATTTGGTTTTTATTAATTTCAATTGCTTGAATTTTATGGTTGTTGCAATTAATATTTTCAAAAAGATCCATTATGAGAGTAAAATAACAGTATCATTAATATTACTCTGATTTTGCTTAAGAAAAAAAACAACTATATGTTCATTCCTCGTTCCTCTTAGCATGCTTCCTTAGCCCTGAGCATTGAAATAAAACTTATTCCTATACTTATTTATTTATTTTTACATTCAATGGTTGAGTTTCTTCTTTTGTTTACACATTTTGTAGGGGAGACCTTGTCTTTCCATATATGCATTCTGCTACTTTGTGCCTAAAATTTTCACACTTGTAGCATTAAACATGATTCAAGAGAGGAGTAAAGGAATTGTAATTCCTAATAGTATTATCACCATAATATTTATTGTTGCTAACATATCCATTCCTTGGGAGATTATACACTCTCTTGTTTTTTCTATTCAACATATTCTTATTTCTTGCATAATATCTATAATATATTATTTTATGTCCATAATTATTGCAAGAAAAGCAATAGTCATTAAAAAAAAGTTGATACCTGGGAATATTTTTCCTTTAATGATTTTGTCCTTAAGGGGAAAATTACATCTACTAGTTCTCCACTCATTCTATGTAGTTTTTCAAATTGTTGTTATGGACAATTCTTTGCTACTATTGATACACATTATTTCCTTTTTCTTTGTGTTGTTGATTTCTACTTCCATTTATTTGTTTTTGTTTTTGTTGTCTGACACTTCCTTTATCCTTCTTTCTGATAGATCCTTTGATCATTTGAACGTGGCTGACTAATTCTTCCACTTTTTCTTTCTTGGAACTTGATTCTTCTCTATATCCAAGTCCAGTATTGATGAGAGGAAACCTCTGGATGCTAAGAATATCATCCAAGATCCTGGTGCTCTTTTCAAGCTTAGGATATCAAAAGAGTCTATCATTGGAATATTTTAAATCATTTCTTAATGAAACTATCTAAGCTTCTAATCTCTAACAATAATCTTCTCATTCATTCAACTGACTCTATCAATACTTCATTCATTCTATTGACTTCTTCTAATTGGGTCTTCATATCAACAATTTTTTTATTTACATCTACATGATATTATTCCTTTTTTGAATCTAAATATTCTTTAATGGGCATAAAAAGTATTCCTTATTCATCACTACTAGGGATGCACCCATTTTATTCTTCATCATCTAACTCATCATGAGATCTAGCAAGTTCACATACAAGGTCTATTTCACTTTCAACTCTTTCTTCACCACTACTAGATGTAAATCCATTAACTTCTTGATTGATGTCTTTAATTTCCACTGCTATGTTTGTAGTGACTTCATTACTACTATATATATCTCTTTCTTCAGAAAATGCATATGATCATCTAGAAGATAGATGATCTATTCTACAAATATAGCAGAATAGTAGTTTAACTGTAGATTACATACCCATAGTATATTTCTTTCGGGATTCCTTCTTCTTCTTCTTCCTTTTCTTTTCATTATCTCCAACTTCATTTTCTGGATGATGATTAGAAGCTTGTGGATTTACTACTAGGGGATATTCTTTAAGATCTAATTCATTACTTGAGCAACAATTATCTTCAATCTTCCTTGTGTATTTTTATTTCCTTCTTCATATATACATTGCAACTTATCTAGCATTTCTTTTGCAGAATCACAATGTATCACTTTATCTGATTCTGGACCTGATAGTCCTTTCAAGTTAATCTTCTTCGCCTCAATATCATTTTCATGATTTACTCTGTTGACTACAAATCACCACACATCCTAGTTAAAATCCATTAAATAGACTTTAATTCTTACCTTCTAGAGTTCATAATATGATCCACTAAAAAATGATACTCCATTTGGTGTAAGCCAATCCTAGATAGCCATGATTATTTTAGATCTACCTTCCAACAATTAAGTTGTTCCTGAGTGAATCCACTTTGAAACCAATTGTTGGAAACTAGCTTAAAACTAGGGAGGCGGGGGGGGGGGGGGGGTGAATGAGTATTGAGGCCAATTTTAATTTTTATTTTCACTTTATATATTTAAATTTAATTAGAAATCAGTCATGCAAGAAACACATAAATCAACACAAGAATAACACAACATCATCATAATCAACATTCACATATGCACCACATAGCGACATCATATGTACGTGGAAACCCATAAAGGGAGAAAAACACCAATATTTTTTTGTTATGATGTAAACCTTAAGCTAATACTAGGCTAATTACATCAATTTTTTTCAACACCCACTCATAGGAGGCACCAACCCCCAATTGTTTTTATTGGAACCAACTAGTAGGAAGCATCAACTCCCTAATTTACAAGAACCTACTTGTAGAAGGCACTAACCCCCTATTTGTTTCTTAAGAACCCACTTGAAGGAAGCACCAACTTCCTAATGTGTAAGCTCCATTGCAATAAACCTTGCAATCCCCTTTTTTATTAATTTTCAAACTCAAATCCATAGGTGCTCTATTACATTAAACATGTTTCTCTCTATGATTTAGCTCTCACTTAGCCGGATATTTCACATTATAGACAACATCCCAAAATCTCTTAGTTCTACATATATCCTCACACTTAATTCTGATCGTAGCACTTAGATTTGCTTCATTCTTTAATCATCTTGTCCCATACTGACACACTACAACAACTTCCACTTCTCTTTCCTTTAATAGTCTTGACGCATTCGCACACTCAAGCCACGCAACTATTCATCCTACATCATATGCTCAAGCTCACCCAACCTTCCTCATTCCTTCTTCAGGAACACATAACCTCTTTCACACTCTTGGCCTCTACAAAAATCATCCCATTCACCCATAGCCTCAATAGCTCTTATCCTTCCTCGTCCATTGAATACCTCACACTTACACAACACATGGGAAGTGAAACTACTACCCATCAGTCTCTCATGCTAATACATATTCAATTGGGTGGATGACTACTTTTCTCCAATTATTTTTTTTGTCTAACTCAGTACATTAACTTCAGCTATAGTAAAATCACACACAAAACAAACAAAGACTTCATTAACTCTCCCATGGATCGAGGAGTAATTCCATTAATTCTTGCAGATCTCAAGGAGAAACTTATTTTCCAGTTGAATCCTCTCCCTCTCATAGAGTTTTGCAGTTTCAGCTTCACTTCATCTCACACTTCTTGAAGAATAACCCCCTAATTCTTAGAAAACTAGAGGAAATTCATTAATTATTAGATATATCCCCACTGCTTTAATGTGTTGCTCCATATTAAACCACCTATAGTTTTTTATTTAATTTATCAAAGCTAAATTCAATGTTATGTTTCAACGTCTAATATTTAATATGATAGCCATGAATTTCAATCAATCATCTCGCCTTTTATACACCATGTATGCCAATACTATAGGTATAAAAATATGTTCTTATCCTAGTAATTTCTCCATTTTTTACCATATCCATAGGATTCAGTCGTTGCATCAAAACAATGATTTTCTTCAACTATTGATTAATTTAATTTGGTGTTTGGAATTCAAAATTTTAATTACACAACACCTTAATCTTCAGTGCTCTTAGTAATAAGACCACGACCTCAAGACCATGCACTAACCATTAAAGACTAGTAGAGCTCCTCAGTTGTTAGAAATCTTCCCATATGTCCCTGATCCATGACTAGTGGCTTAAGTGTGAAGGGAGCTTAACTAGGGAAAATTTCAAGGATGGAAGTTTATCTTAAAGTTTAGAGACCTTGGTGAATCGTACTAGTCCCCAATATGTAAATTGTAAAACTTTTGATGTTATTTTTGTGAAAATATTTAGGTTTATAATTAATTTATACTAGTATATATAAAATTTTGGCGATTTTTAGGGTAAAATAATCTTATACTATAAAATTTGGGCGAATAAATTTAAAAAAAAAGGAAATTGGCGAATCTTTTTTTTGGAAAAAACATGGAAAATTATCCCACCTGCGAATATTAGCCCCTAAAATTTTCCCTGAACTTAGCTTCATCATAGATTTAATAATAATCTCCTTTACACTTCACATCTTATATCCATATGAACTTGAGATAGAACCCACTACTTAATTATTCAGGTGCTTACCTCTATATCTAGTATCCAAATGATTTGTCTGTTTGTCATTCGAAAATAGTTTGAATTCCTAACTACCTAGATATCTGGATTGCCTTTAAGCTTGGTTTGGGCTCATTTTCCATTCCTCCTCCATTGCATTATCTTATTGTGTTGACCACCATATCAAATCCCCATTAACCATTTAGCTATTTCCACTCTCCGTTGTTCAACATCAAAATTTCTCTCTTGTCCCACATCAAAAATCATTAACCCTAACAAATGTTAACAAACTGGACCCTTGTCATGAATCTCAAGAACATTCCATGTCATTTTTTGATGTCATCACTCCCACTTGTTGCACAATTGAGGTGCCACGTCATCATAGTGGCCCAATTGTTATCACCAAAAACTTATCACCTAGCCATTTCTAACTAGCTGGATCGAAATATACCATGTGAGTTCAATTTTACCATAGTAAAATCTCTTTCACTATAAGAAACAATTTAATAAATCATTTTTATTAAGTTATTTTCGATTAAAACCCATGAAAATAATTAAATAAACCATTATTTATTTAATTTTCTCTAGGAATAGTATTAAATCATTATTTAATAAATATTCCCTGTCACATTTGACTAAATCACCCAGGAATAATTAAATAAATAATTGTTTGTTCATTATTCCTTATTTCCATATTTGAAATATTATATATATATATATATATATATATATATATATATATATATATATATATATTCACACCTTTCTTAACATTCGAAAAATAATTAATAAATAATTTGTTTGTTAATTATTTCTAAATACATGTATTTAACCATTTTAAATATCTTTTCCCTCTCCAAAAATATAATAAAGTATTCTAAGCGGTTACATCTAGATTTTAGTCAATAATATTTTACTATTCTCCATTTTCACGATCAACCCAATATTTTGCTTTAAATAAGAGGGGTTTTCATTAATTTCTCACTATTATCATTATCATTTTCATCATTATTGTTACATACCATTCGAGCTCCCATTTTTGAGTTCTACATTGTTTGGGTTTCACACATTTGAGAGAGAGGAAGATCCAAATTCTGAAGCAACAAGGACATCAAAGGACCCATCCCATTGAGGGAGACTTACGACCCTTTATAAATCTCCTTCATTTGGTGTATTAATATAATTATTTTCTTGCAAAAAAATTTCCAAGATTGGGTTTTTACATTGGTTTTATATCTGCTATTTATTCTTTTAGATTTGCATACATCCATTATTTTTGCAGGTTTTTCTCACATATTTGTTTAGATATGAAGTATAAGCAACCACAATTGTTGTTACTGTCACTAGTCACATGTGACTTAAATGAGATATTTTTGGTACACCTTTCAAGAATTTTCATACTAACAAATGATGAATCCACTGGTGTAACAACTTCAGTTTCGTGGATTTTCCTTCAAAAACAGGTCAGAACCTGTGTTTTTAGATTTTTCTGGAAGTTTTTATTTTTTATTTTTTAGGGTTTGCTGAGAGTAATATTTTTTGATCTCTGTTTCAGTCTTCCTTAGGCCTGTATCTATTGAGTGTTTCTCTTTGACATAGAAACAAGCCTCTTAGGGTTTCTAGTATAATTCCACCTTTCTAGAAAGGGATCATCTGAGTTAGGAGTCTAGGGTTTTCAGTACTTTCAGCCATTTTTCAAGGTCTGATCCATTTCATTACAACCTCTTTGGATAGTTTTTTAGCCTTCATAACTCCAGTTTGAGTTTTCTTTTTCCTTTCCCCCCTAGGATCCCCTTGAGTATCCTTGGTTTGTTGAGCTTCTTACCTATTTGTTGCATCATATCTCACCTCTGTTTTTTTTTTTATTCTGCACCATTTTTAGTAGCATAGAGCCTTAGATCCCAATACCATTAACATTAGATATTGTAGGTCCTTTTCATGTGTTTTGAGTAGCTTGTTTGCCTATTTTTTTCCTAACTGTTTGAGATCCTTATTTGGGTGTGGTTTGTGCTTGATATATTGTTTATTTTTCTGCCACATTTCAACAATATTTACAATATTTCAGCATTTTATTTCAACAACATATGGTATCACAAAACTTGCTTAATTTAGTCATCCACTAAACACATTTTTTCACACACATACACACACTAAAATAATGTGAACTTGGTTAACATTTTCAAATCAAGACTTTAAATACCACACTTAATAATACAACACACATAGATTAATCCCACTTGGGCATCATGGCCAAAAAATTTGTGTAGTTAGGTGTAGGATTTGTGGGATAGACTTCCAATAACACCCATCGATCATTTACATTGAGACAAAGAAGTTTAGATTTTAGGGAGCTTAAAGCCCTTCACCATCCCACGGTCAAAGTCAAAGTGCGTTAGAAACATGATTCAAAAAGGGTTAGGCTAGGACATCGTGTGAGCAGTTATGCTCGGGGCTACCCAACCCGTGGTAGGGAATTACATGCGTTGTATGATTTACCAAGAAGCTCAAGACTAGACCACCCCCATGGGACGAAGGTAACTATAGTGATAAATCTTAGGAAAACGCCTTATAGGACTACCTGTGGGAATAATTTGGTTCTCTACCCTACCTTCCTCTTTGGAAGGCCATATAAAACAATAGATTTAGGATTGTTTGAGGAATTAGTTCACCTTTAGGCTAGAGGTCATTTTATTCAATAGAACAGTTTTTCTTTGATTAGAGTAGCATCATTATATAGTTTGTTCACACTTGGCATCACTGCACTAGGTATTTTCTTGTTGTTTGTTACTCTAATTTTTCCTATAACCCTTTACTCCTTTAGTTTTATCTTTGTCTTGACATCATTTTTCCACCAAGGCATTTGTCATGGTGAATTCGAGGTATTCATCCTCAGTTCTTGTTAGTACGTATTACTCCTCCCCGTCGGGTGCGATTTAATCCTCGCAGTCCTCCATCAAGTCCTTCTGACTCTGAGTCTACTAATTATTTTTATTCCGCGTTTTCTCTACCTCATATTTCCACCATGTCAGGCACCAATGCAGGTGTGGGAAACTAAGGTGGTACCTAGGGTCCTACCTCGGGTAATACCACTAGTGGAAACTCAATTGGTACAGTCACTCCTACTCCATTGGTACCCTTTATGGTTGTTTTGAATCTCTCATATTTTAATCAGCTTATTAACAATCTCCTTCTCCATAACCCAAGTTGGCCAGTTATTCCTACTAAAATTCCTTAAGACATTTCCAAGTTTGAGGGAAATCCTGGAGAATACCCCACTAATCATGTTCTCTCATTTCACATTTGGTTTTCCTCTAATTCTGTTACTGATGACTCCATCTATCTTCATTTATTCCAACGCTCGCTTACTGGATTTGCGACTAAGTGGTATCTTGACCAACCTCGTGCCTCTCATTCCACTTTTGCGACTCTCGCCAAAGCTTTCTTATCATATTTTCAGTTATGTCTTTGTTATGACACCAGGACGGAACTCTTGACTTCATTTCATCAAAATTTTGCCACCCACCTTTCTGACCATGTCCATAATGGCACAAAAGGAGGAGCACATGTAGGGCTCTTGCTTTTGAATATCATGTCTATATGAATTTGTTTCTTAGATCATTGTTGGCCTCCATAGGTAAAGATGTCGTGTCACACTTCCATCAGACAAAGGAAGATGCACTCCAAATAGCCTTAAAATATGACTTGATTTATGCCCAATATAGTTATATTTATATTGTTATACCATACCTCCTTAGGGCTGGTGGTGCCAATGCACCCAAGGAATCTCATGTTGTCGACAATATCATTGGATCTCTTTCAAACCCTTATCAGAAACCATATGTTGTCCCTTATATGAGTTATGGTAAACCCTGGGGGGAACCAGTACCTCCTATAATTATCCCCCTCCACCAGGTAACCCTTATCCAAGTCAAAGCATACCATACGCATTTCCCCAATCGCATCAGTAGATAACAGGGCTAGTTGTTTCTCAACTTTTTTATAACAATGTTTCCCCTCCTTTATATGTTCCTTATGGAATACCTAATGCTCCGGCCCCTTCGGCACAAGTACCTTAGCCTCCCATGCCTCCCAAACCTCTACCAAAACAACCACCTCCTCCTTAAGGTCAAGTGTATGCTCAACAAATCACAAAAAATCACCCAAAAACTGAGAAAAATAATAAGGGGAAAGGTAATAGGAATCAACCATCCCAAGGTAATGAGGGTAACCAGGGTGATCCACCTAATCAACCTTAGGGAAATCAGTCTAATCTCGCAACCCAGCAATAGGGTGGACAACACAAGCAGAACAAGGCTCTTCGTACGAATAAGCCTTGTGCATGTTGAAACGTATATGGACATTACACTCATGATTGTCCCATTTTAACATAGATGCGTCAAGTATGGGAAGCCCAAGCAAGTAGTTCTAGAGGATAGCAGCCCATGGCTCAGCTTCCTTAGGCCCCTATTACCAACCCATTTCCTCACTAAGGATATGTAGTTTCCCAATCCACACAAGGTTAGGAAACGCCTCAACCTCCACAATCTGGTCCCATCAATTATTGGATTCTCATGATGGATTCTGAGGTCGTAAAAACTGAACATGTCAATCTTCAGACTTGTTCATGCCAGTATGACAGGGCACTCACTAAGTATATTACTGAGTCCTTTCCGTCATCAATGGGTACCTTACAGATCCATCAGCCTAAGGCAAAGGTTATCACCAATATCCCCAAAGGACCATTACATCATAATGTTGCTTTAGCCAAATTTTCCTATACATACATCATAGTAGATGACTTGGCGTAGTCTCTTGCTGCCATGTCAATGCTGGAATTTATCCAGTTGTGCCCATCCCAACAGAAAGCTCTACTCAATTCCTTGGGATCTATGGATCCTTCAGATGGTCGCATGATCGTCTTTGACATTGAAAAATCATAACATCCTCCACTTCCTTCATTTATTTCCTTCCAAATACTAGTCTCAATAAGAAACACCAGTGTACAGTAGCATATCATTGACGAAGGCACCTCCACTTGTGTGATGGATTCTAGTTTTTGGAAACAAATTAACTCACCAGACCTATCCCCATCCACCATCACTCTCCATGTAAGGGATGGTTATATATCTCAATCCACTGGCTTACTTTGCAATGGTCCTATCACTGTTTCTCGCAAGATGGTCTTCATTGATGTTGAAGTCATCAACACCCCACTAGACTACAACATCCTTCTGGGTCGTAGTTACACCTATGCCATGCCAGCTGTCACATCTGAAGTTTTCCGTAAGATGTGATTTCCCCATAAAGGAAATATTGTTAGAGTTGATCAACTCACTTACTATGATCCTAAGACAAAAAATTATCCTCAAACCAACATTTCATCCATGAATAATGACACGATTGTCTAATCCATCACTAATGTATCAACATGAGCTTGTAAATATTATGCTTTGCTTGGTGCCTACTATGCTCCACCACCCACCCCTTCTGAGCTCAGCTCGTCCATTGTTTGCATGTTGCAAGCATCACGGGCTGCTCATAAGCAGTGTGGTACACCCATCGAACAACCAACACCTTCGCAATTTGTTGTCCCAAACTCAACCTAACATACAGGTATAATTTCTCAAGGACCACCTCCTTCTTCTAGTGTCTCTCTTAATCCATTTCAACCATGAACAGTTCCTCTAGGCATTAACCATTTAGGAGCAGTTCTACCAGGTCATTATCCTTTGGGTCAGATACCTTTCTTATTCCCCCTGCCATGAATTTTATTTATCCCTGTCATGGCTACATTGAGTTTATCCCCCAGCAAAAACTCCACCTGATCACCTTATACCTTGCCCAAATTTTACCCCGATGCAACTGGTTGTACCTTCTCCTTCTTTTTCTTCAGTTCCACAACAACCTTAGTAGACACCTACACCTGTTGTGAAAGCATCTAGTGAGGGGGGAAAAGGCCAGAAAAAGGGAAATAAATACAAATCACCCCAAACAACTCCAATTCCTCCCAAGCCTCTAAAGTCGACACCTCTATGCGCTTTGTGTGATGTTGTTGGGCATGCTACCAATAATTGTCCTCAACTCCCTCATCTCAAAGAGGTGGTCGACGATACATTTCCTGACTCTAACATACCAGAGTTCCATGTTACCTTACCTAAGTCAACAAAGAAAAAAATCTTTATGCACGAATCACCCTTATGCTTTATGTGAAAACTTTAGTCATTATTCCCATCACTGTCCTCGTCTCGAATATTTTCGCAATACCCGTCATGAACATTTTGAAATAGAGGATGCTCCTAATGAATCCACCACTTCTTTACCTGTGGATTTTGGCACCATTGTTGAGACATAACAGGAAACGCACATTGTGATTCCTCCTCCTCATGTCAAGATGACCGATAGCATGGCTCCTATTTTATACATGTCATCATCCATGAGATCCTCGTTTGGAGACTCTTTTGAAGTCCTCCATACTTATTTGGTTGAACCTTCTTCATCTAATACCTAGGTCTCAACATCGGTAGGTATTCCATATACTGTTCATTCATCCCCTCCTGTTGTCGATGCACATGTGAACCTTTTCTCTCATAACGATGCTTCAGGTAGCCCCTCCACATCAAGTGGTTCTACTTCCTGTAGCCTTCCCATATTGCATTCAGATGAAGACATCATGGAAGCCATGACCAACCCTAATTATCCTTGGGATGATATGCACCATTATGCACATTTCATTCCACAACAAACCCATGATAAATATGTTGTGGAGTCAAAAGAGTTCATCCATGGTGAAGTCGATTGGTTTGGAAATCCCATTCCTACACTAGATGCTTTTGAAGAAGGAAACATGGCCAATATCTCTCCTTCCATTAACATTAACATTTTGAATAAACCAAGGATTGAAGAAAATATCACCTTGGGGGAACATTGTACCAAAGAATAAATTTATGCTTACACCAAGTTATTCAAAGAATTCTATGATTTTTTTTCCTGGTCTTATCCTGAGATGCCTGGACTTGATCTTGCCAGTGTTGAACACCATATTGACACATGGCCCGATGCCATTCCTATCTATCAAAATTTGAGACCCATCAATCCTTCCATATGTGAGACCATTAAAGTTGAAATCTATAAGCTCAACTAGGCTAGCTTTATCTATCCCATTCTCACTTATCCATGAACCCAGAAATTCGCCCCCCCCCATGTTAGTCGTAATGATTGATGACCTATTCGACATCAAGCCCCTCGATATCTCCTCATTGCTTATGATCTCTATCATCGCGATGTCGACACTGTCCTTTGTCATTGTATCACACATGCTGAAGCTGAGAAAGTACTCAATGGCTATCACAGTGGTGATTGTGGTGGTCATCTCTCCGAAATGGCCATTTCCCAAAAGATCATGCGCGCTAGTTACTTTTGGCCTTCTCTCTTTAGCGACTGCATTGAGGTAGTCAAACACTGTACCAATTGTAAGTTATACGCCCCTAAGGCGTGATCTCCTCCTGCTCCCCTCCATCCTTTCATCACAACTGGTCCTTTCTGTAAATGGGCCATTAAATTAATGGAATGTCGACCTCCATATGCTAATAGCCACAAGTATTTTATTGTGGCCATCGACTATTTCACCAAATGAGCTAAGGCTATGCCAAAATTCAATAATATAGTGGGCACTTCAAGCTTATTCTTTTTCAACCATGTTATCGTTCAATTATGGGTTTTGAAACAATTGGTTTCTGACCACGGCCAAAATTTCGAAGATGAGATATGGTGTGAACTATCCTCTCTGTTGGGATTTGAGAACCAATATTCATTGTCTTATTATCCCCAGGGAAATGACCAAGTTGAAGCGGTCAATAAAATCCTTAAAACCATGCTTCATCGTACAGTGAATAAGCACAAGACCAACTGGCACCTTATTCTCTTCTCTGCTTTTTGGACCTATAGAACCTCTATTAAAACTGCCACTAGGTTTACTCCTTTCCATCTTGTTTTTGGTGAGGAGGCAGTCTTACTAATCGAGTGTGAAATCCCTTCCCTTCACCTTGCCGTCAAACTCCTCTCGAACACCCAACCTTTAGAAAGCATGAAGACCATCATGTTGCATTGCAAACAATTGAAGCGGCCAAAAAGTGCACCAAAGCTCAATATGACCAGAAAGTCCACCCTTGTACCTTTCATGAAGGTGACCTTTTTCCTGTGTATGACTAAGCTCATGATGTACTGGGGCATGCGAAGGTTGAATGATTATTACTAGGACCTTACATCATCCTTAAGTGTTTGGAAAAGTGGGCATACCTTTTAGAGGATTTCAAAGGTCAACTCCTTCCTAACCCTTGTAATGCACTCTACCTGAAGAAAGTTTACCCATATAATTTTCCATCGAGATGCATGTATCTATTTTTTTTTGCATTTAGATAACTTGCATCCCCTCCCATCATTTCATACATTGTCTTCTTGCATATTTAAGATGGATTCATCATCCACAACTCATATCGGTTATGTCGATGGTGTGAGTCACTTCTTGAGGAATATTTCCTCGACAGCCTCGACCATTTTCACCCGTCTACATTTGTTAGTTCATTCCAACGGTGTATGAATTGGATCTTTGGCCAATAACCAGGTTGAATATGATTTTGCGATAGGTTTGTTAGCCAATTCCCTTGATCATCACATCCTTCATCTTCATGTTCATCTAGATTCCTTGCTACTTGTCATGCAATTGAATGGTGTTTATCATGTGCATAATCATACCTGCAAGTGAAGCTTTTGGAAACTGGCACATGAATTTGAATTCATTATATTCAGTAATTTTCTTAGAGCCCAAAATCAATATGTATATTCCATTGCAAATAACATTCTAGATTGAAATTTATCACATACAAGAAGGAAACCATAAACATTAACAAATGGCGAACCACAATTGTCACAAAATATGCATAACCAGATTATGTATCATGATATCAAGACATATAAATGTTTGGAGTCTGCTACTCTAAATACATTTGACATGCCCATAGCATGTTACATAAAAAAAATGGGAACCATACATCCCTATCCCTAGTCACTATCATCTAGAGGCTCTCAATCCAATGGATCCATACCACCAACTCGTATATCTCAAACTGCCTGACCAGCCATCGTTATGCGCCATTTGATACCTTTCTACTCTGATGGAAGACCAATGCACTCATGGAAAACTGATCTTCTAACTCATTCCATCCATGCTCAATCACCCCGGTCAGTATCACGTCAAATATACAGCGAAGGTCCTCTAGAAGAACATCACTGTCTATTATTTATCGTGACATTGATCCACCTTGATCTGCAGTCCCAAGCGCTGCGGCTTAGCCTCCATATCCTGCCGGTTTCATCAGTGCTATATCTGCATCACACAAGTTTGGAAATCAATACCACATATACATCCTTTCTAAACTTTAAATGTAACCAAAAATATTGTAAAATTCACTTACCATCTGGACCCCATGCTCATCTTGATGGTAGGGGAAATTCAGGATCACCCTAATAGTTCATGCCACTATATGGATAGTCATTTATGTATAATGGCATATGGTCCCAATGTACAAAAAACTCAGGTCGTAACACTCGTCTGACTCCCCTTCCTCCACCTTGTTGTAGTAGCTTCTCCCAGTGGCTCATCTTGGGCTTCGTGGGGCCCCATCATGGATTTGTACATGTGGACGAATGGTAGGGATCTTATCAAAGAATAATGAACATATAACGGTCCCAAATGAAGTTATCATTGGTCCATCACCTGCATAAGGTCAACTAGCGTTTCAATGACGACAACATCATCTGGGCCCACCCATAGTAGGTCCTTGCCAGCACATTCTCTACTAGCATCATCTGCCCTACCACTGTTGCATCTGTAGCTCGTGTCACCAACCTCTCTATGTCATTAATATGAATAGTCGTACCCTTTACACGAAGATCCGGAATACAATGAAAATCAACAAACTTACCTATCTACCTCCCATGAGGCAACAATGGATGTATCTCCCCTACCATCCACAAAGGGGGCCAATCCTATAAGAAAATATTTGTCCTCGATCGTCAAATCGATCCTATGGGCATGTACCATGAATGCCTCCTAGTAGCTCACTATTCTCAATAGCAAGGGCTCACTGATTCTTCAATGGGTTCTCCAAGAACTTAAGAACTCCATAATGAGACAAAACCCCTTTGACTGTCAGATTCCCATGAATCTCTGCATGAAGAGTCTTTAAGTCTCATTTGTGCCATGACACTTTCAGCTCTGCCATACCTGCATGACACTATCATTTTTTTTTCTTCAGTTTAGATTTAAATGAATGCATCACAAGTCCTAAGCTTCAACTTGGCACATGCCACCCATACTTCCCTCCCTCCTTGTCCAAAACATAGTTTCCCCCCTCAAAACAATGTTGAAAGAGTTTTTCAGCCCAATTTTAGCATTCCAAAATGCATAACGGGCCCAACAAAGTTCATTGCGACCGTAAGGAAGGGTAGGGATCTCCCATAGGTAGATGAGGCCCTAATATATAAATATAAACCAATGAAATTAATAAGTAAGGTTAGGCCACCTACCTCCAACTCACAGTTCTTGATTCCGATAGTCAGTATGTCCACTATGATCTCCACAAGATTTAGGGCCTTCTCCTCCTCTCCAATTTCTCCATAACTCACTTAGAAAACAAATTGGATTTGGAGGGAAATTGCCATTTTATAGATTACACACCTCAATCCAAGTTTCCCTTCAATACAGGGTATCAATGATAGTTTGGAGGTTTCTGTGGCGTGAGTTTTGACATAAGGAATTCAGAATCTCCACAGTATTAATTTTTCTATGTACGTTTCGAGTCTAAAATAAGACTCATCTTGAGGACAAAACCTACTAAGAAGAGAGGAGAAAATAAATATCAAATGGAGAGAATGGAGTGAATGATGAGAAGGAAGGAGCCGACCAACAAAATACCGGAAAAGACAGAGATTTGCTGAGTTGGTCGAATGCTCTATGGGTGTGCTAGTTGTGTAACTTGTGTTTGATGGAGGTGAAGGATGGAGTAAGATCTAAATCATGACATTGTTTCAGAAAAAAACATATCAAATTCTCTTCTTTGAATTTTTACCCTTTTTTTTTCGAGATTACGCACCTCAATCCAAGTTTCCCTTCTATACAGGGTACCAATGATAGTTTGGAGGTTTCTATGGTGTGACTTTTGACATAGGGAATTAAGAATCTCCACAATATTCATTTTTCTGTCTATGTTTCGAGTCTAAAACAAGACTCATCTTCAGGAAAAAACCTATCAAGAAGAGAGGAGAACCTAAATACTAAATTGAGAGAATGGAGCGAATGATGAGAAGGGAGGAGTAGACCAACAAAATACCAGAAAAGACAAGGATTTTCTAAGTCGTCTGAATGCTATATGGGTGTATTGGTTGTGTAACTTGTGTTTGACGGAAGCAACTGATGGAGCAAGATCTAAATCACGACATTGTTTCAGAAAAAAATAGATCACCTTCTCTTCTAATTTTTACCCTTGTTTTTTCGAGATTACGCGCCTTATTCCAGGTTTCCCTTCTATATAGGGTACCAATGATATTTTGGAGGTTTATGTGGTGTGAGTTTTAACAAAGGGAATTCAGAATCTCCACAGTATTAATTTTTCTGTGTATGTTTCGAGTCTAAAACAAGACTCATCTTCAGGAAAAAACCTACCAAGTAGAGAGGAGAACCTAAATACCAAATGTAGAGAATGGAGCGAATGATGAGAAGGGAGGAGCCCACCAGAAAATACCATAAAATATAGCGATTTTCTGAGTTAGTTGAATGCTATGTGGGTGTGCTGGTTGTGTAACCTGTGCTTGATAGAAGCGAAGGATGCAGTAACATCTAAATCAAGACATTGTTTCAAAAAAAAACATACCAACTTCTCTTCTTCAAAATTTTACCCTTGTTTTTTTGAGATTACACACCTCAATCTAGGTTTCCCTTCTATATAGGGTACCAATGATAGTTTGGAGGTTTCTTTGGTGTGAGTTTTGACATAGGGAATTCAGAATCTGCACAGTATTCATTTTTTTGTGCACGTTTGGAGTCTACAACGAGACTCATTTTCAGGACAAAACCTACCAAGAAGAGAGGAGAACCTAAATACCAAATGGAGAGAATGGAGAGAATTATGAGAAGGGAGGAGCCGACGAGAAAAATACCAGAAAAGACAATGATTTTATAAGTAGGTCAAATTCTCTGTGGGTGTGCTGGTTGTGTAACCTGTGTTTGACGGAAGTGAAGGATGGATTAAGATCTAAATCATGACATAGTTTCAAAAAAAACATACCAACTTATCTTCTTCGAATTTTTACCCTTGTTTTTTTGAGATTATGCACCTCAATCCAGGTTTCCCTTCCGTACATGGTACTAATGATAGTTTGGAGGTCTATGTGGTGTGAGTTTTGACACAGTGAATTCAAAATCTCCATAGTATTCATTTTTATGTCTACGTTTAGAGTCTAAAACAAGACTCATCTTCAAGAAAAAACCTACCAAGAAGAACCTAAATTCCAAATGGAGAGAATGGAGAGAATGATGAGAAGGAAGGAGCCAACCAACAAAATACCAGAAAAGACAGGGATTTGCTGAGTCAGTCGAATTATTTGTGGGTGTGTTGGTTGTGTAACCTATGTTTGACAGAAGCGAAGGATGGATTAAGATATAAATCATGACATTATTTCAGAAAAATAGATAAAATTATCTTCTTCGAATTTTTACCCTTGTTTTTCAAGATTACGCATCTCAATCCAAGTTTCCCTTTTGTACAGGGTACCAATGATAGTTTGGAGGATCCTGTGGTGTGAGTTTTGACTTAGGGAATTCAGAATCTCCACAATATTCATTTTTTCTGTCTATGTTGTGAGTCTAAAACAAGACTCATCTTCAGGACACAACCTACGAAGAAAAGAGAAGAACCTAAATAAAAAATGGAGAGAATGGAGTGAATGACGAGAAGGGAGGAGCCAACTAGCAAAATACGAGAAAAGACATGGATTTGCTAAGTCGGTTGAATGCTCAGTGGGTGTGATGATTGTGTAACCTATGTTTGATGGAAGTGAAGTATGGAGTAATATCTAAATCATGGCATTGGTTTAGAACAAATTAAATAAGATTCTCTTCTTTGAAGTTTTACCCTCATTTTTTTGAGATTACGCACCTTAATCCAGGTTCCCTTCCGTACAGGGTACCAATGATAGTTTGGAGGTTTTTGTGATGTGAGTTTTAACATAGGGAATTCAAAATATCCACAATATTCATTTTTATGTGTAGGTTTCAAGTCTAAAACAAGACTCATCTGTAGGACAAAGCCTACCAAGAAGAGAGGAGAACCTAAATACCAAACGAAGATAATGGAGGAGTTGACAAAAAAAATACCAGAAAAGATAGGGATTTGATGAGTCAGTTGAATGCTCTGTGGGTGTGCTTCTTGTGTAACCTGTCTTTGACGGAAGAGAAGGATTGAGTAAGATCTAAATCACAGCATTGTTTTAGAAAAAAAACATATCAACTTCTCTTATTCGAAGTTTTACCATTGTTTTTTCGAGATTACGCACCTTAATCCAGGTTTCCCTTCCGTACAGGGTACCAATGAAAGTTTAGAGATTTGTGTGGTGTGAGTTTTAGAATAGGGAATTTATAATATCCACAATATTCATTTTTCTGTCTACGTTTCAAGTCTTAAACAAGACTCATTTTCAAGACAAAACCTACAAAGAAGAGAGGAGAACCTAAATACCAAATGAAGAGAATGAAGTGAATGATGAGAAGGGAGGAGCCAACTAGCAAAATACTAGAAAAGACAGGGATTTGTTGAGTCGTTCGAATGTTCTGTGGGTGTGCTAGTTGTGTAACTTGTGTTTGACATAAGAGAAGGATGGAGTAAGATCTAAATCACGACGTTCTTTCTGAAAAACAGATAAAATTCTCTTCTTCGAATTTTTACCCTTATTTTTTCAAGATTACACACCCCAATCCAGGTTTCCCTTCCGTATAGGGTACCGATAGTCTTAAAATTTTTAATTAAAATAGTATTAAAATTTTTAATTTGTTAAAAATTCTAGAAATTTTGATGAAAAGCTATTGTGAACATGTAGTTCCAATTTATCTCCCATTATGTTTTTCATACCCTTTAACAACCAATCCTAAAAACTATGATTGATTATCAACAAAGTCCTACCACCCATGAAATCATCTCATTTTTTTCCATGGTCATAATGATGTTATTCTATGCTTTCACCACTCTCTTGTTTAAACTTTATCTTCTTGTTAATCCATGCTTTCTTTAATGGTCCATCAACATGATGTTCTTGAGAAAAATAATTATTTTACAAATAGAAAAACTTGACTTCATGGCACATGTTTGCATCACATGATCAAAAGGTACATGGAGCACTTAAATTATGTGTCATATTGCTCATCTTCAGATTTTTATTGGAAACCAAGAAATGATGAGCATAAATCCACAAGAAGAAGAAGAGGATTGAAACAAGGTTTTGTTCACACACTCTTGAAATCACTTGGAAGCATATTTTAGGCTTTGATAAGTTGTATAACCCTCACTGAGAACTCTTATTTTGTGTTATGTGCAACTCATCTCGTAAAAAAATCACATTGGGAAGTCTTCTTCATTAATTAGTTTGTGAGTTCTTGAAGAAGATATTTGATAACATAGTTTAAATATGATTGGTTTATATACATGGATGATAAGAAGACAATCATTATGGGATGCAATCTATGATCATTTCCAGCCATACTAATGGGATGAACTTCAGAAGGATGGAAAGCACTTTCTATAGATGGAGTAAAAGTCTTGAAGTGTTTTTCACAATATGGTATTCTACCAAGGCTTGAACAATTTGAGCACAATTAATTAGTGACAAGAAACTTGGAAGTTGTTTCCAAGTTATTGAAAGAGTTACATTTACAAAGGCTTAAAATAGTGACAAGTACTTGGATATGCAATTATGTGGGCATCATTTATTTTCACAAAAGTTGCATATAATAAATAATTAAGGGCTGTTTTTATTAAGAAAATAACAAATTAGCAGGTATCACTTCTACCTTTATAGCATCCATGACCAACCTTGTATGTGAAGACTTCAAGTTGTTTGAATTTCAAAGGAGGATGGATAACTCTTAATTCTTACTCTAATGACACAACAAGCAAGTCTAGAAACAAAGAGTCATGCTACCATATTAGTAATCTTGAAAAACAAAGAGAGAAAAGTGCATATTATTGAGATAGTAGGTCAATATTGCTCTCTTGGAGCTTTGGTCAAGGATTTAGTTGAAATGGTAGAATAAAGGAACATAAGAAACTAGTTGGATTATGAAACTTTGCAATGCTTTGTTTGCATGAGGAAATGAAAAATCTCTAGTGTGGGGGAATGTTGGGCCTCTAATTTGTCATAATTTTGTTGATGTAACCATCAATTTCCGCATCATTCCATTCACCCATTTTCATAATTTTTAACCGTATTTCTTCATAAACACACCAAATTCCCACATACATGTTAACATGGTTTATTATTATTATTTCCATAATTTTTAATAAAATAAGGAGAATTATGCATGGTTTTACTAATGATAGTTTGATAGTTCAAGTTTCTACAGTTTCCGCAGTTGTCTCCATGGTTGAGGTAGTAGAACCACTCTAGAAGAAAATCTGACACATGGAAATTGTTTCTAAAGGTTCCAATATCGATTTTTATTTGTCAAATTCCACCCAACTCGCACTTGTGGACCTCCAACAAAAGATCATGGGAAAAACACATCATTTTTGACTAGTCAACTTAAAGCATGCTTTATAAGCAACTGAAAACTAATTTCTGAAAAGGAAAACATGGGTTTTGTTCAGAATGGGCCCAATTAGGATGTAGTAGAAGTTTTCTCAAATTAGTTACCATTTGAGAGGTTGTCGAAGTTATTTGGAGCCTTATTTTACATATTACGTGGATAAACACTTTTTTTTTTTAATTTTTCATTTAATGCACATTCAAAAAAAAGCCCCGAACAAGCTGCTCTTTGGAAAATTCGTGGAATAGAGATAAGTGTGATAAGATCTAGGCTGATATTTGATCCAAAAATCCATGAAATTTTGTTTAATTTCATCTCATGACCAAAACACAAGCAATAAAATTATGAATTTGTTAATTGTCTCAAAATTCTATAAATTGCAATCTCTTTAATGAGAGGAGAGATCAAAGATGTCAAGGATGACCTTAATTTTTAATTTTTGCTGCTTATTGTAGGGGAAGAACTCTATTTTTTTTCATTGAATACAATTTTTTTTATATGGCGCAACACCGAATGAAATTGGTGCCATTTAGATCTCTTCTCTTGATCTGAATTTTCAACACCTTGTAGTCCTTAGGAGGGCCCACTGGAGATCTATGAGAATGGTATAGATTCTTCCCATTTATTTCATATTCTCATTAATGGTTTTTTTTACATAGATTATTTGTTTATGTTTATCATAGATTAAAAAATCATGCTTTCCATAGATCAAGTGTTTATGTTTTCTTAGATTAAAATGTTCATGATTCCATAGATTAAAGTTTGTAAGTTTTAGAACAAAATATCCATGCTTTCATAGGTGTTGGAGCAGGGTCCACTAGCACTAGATTTTGATACATTTTTGATATATTTTTGTAAAGTATTTTTAAGTTTAGTCATGCGCAACACAAGTCAAAGGGATTTGGGGTGGGTCAAATCCCCTCATGAATTGTAATGGGTCAAAAGGGTCGAACTAGGGGCCACAAACCACAGTATGTAGAACTTAGTGAATGCAAACCAAAAGTATAAATAGGAGGCTAGATCGAGTAGATAGAGGATGGTAAGGTTATTGATGATAGAGATCTGACTGTACTTTGATATTCTAGTGGATTTGTCTGGGTTAGAAGGCTCTTGCTGGTTATGTGCGCAGAGACCTTAGTCCTGTTGTGTGCGGACCTCGCTAACTATGTGCGTGGGTGAACTAAAGGTTTTGTAAGGAAGATCTGAAATGTTAATGAATAAATATTTTGGATGATATCTGAGTATGAAATGCATCTGATATTTGCTTTATGATCATTTCTACATGTTATTTTTTATTACTGTGTTATTTGTATTTAGATCAATTGCACAACTGTTTCTGGATTTAGATGAATGATTATTGAATGGATCTAGTACTGTTAGGCCTAATAATATGTTTTAAGGGTTATTACATGGATTGAGGAATGTGTTTTAGCATGCGCCCAAGATATTATATATAATTGACCTAAATCTGTCTGGTTAGGGATTCTATTGCGGAGGTATGTTCATGGTTGTTTTAGATCTAAAGGCACCCATATCATTTAATTCTCTCTAAGGGCATGGAAACCTGGTTCCAGCACTCCCCCATATTTCTTTGGGCGAGACTCTGACTTGCGCAAGTAGGTCACTGCCGAAAGGGCCAATAGTAAGAGGGTTTTGTTGGTTAACCTCAACTCCGAACCTGGGTTAGGATCCCTCAAGCCAACAAATGTTTCCGTTGCCGAGACCAGGATAATTTTGAGAGAGATTAGATGTTGTGGAAACCCTTATATACTGAGCTAGAGGACTGGTTTGAGAAACAGATTCAGAAATTTTCCCTAAAAGAAAACAGAAGTAACAAGCTATCTACTAACGAGTGGAAGGACAAGCATATTTTCATAGAGGTTGACGAGATCTTCTTTGTGACCTTTGCACACGAATTGTAGGAGTAGTTTTCAAGATTAACAAAATTCCATACCTGTTGGAAGGACAACAAGGTCACGCAGTGGATGCCTGAATTGATCCAACAGTTGGAAAAGACTGATAATTCCATCACCCACACTGTAGATCACTGGCTTGACAACATCTTGGGTGGGTTTGTGACAGAATTTTCAGTAGATCAATTTGTGTCGTATTTTGAAGCTAAAAGGAGATTTTTCAAGGGATTGAGAGGTAAAATCTTGCAAACTTTGCCTCTGTTTATTAAGATGTTATTGTGTGAAAAGGGTGTTTTGTGTAGCCACATTGAGTGAATGACCCCTGATAAGATCGAAAGCACTATGCGCAGCGGAAAATATTATTAGATCAATCAGAGAGGGGAAAAATCTGTATACAACCCTCTGAGGAATCCACCTGATATAGAAGGTAGCGAGGTTATGCACACTGAATGTAGCCCTCTTTCTACGCCACAGTTGAACTCGCGCAGGGGTAAGAAATATCCTACCCCACCACCACCGCCACCTGCGGAAGATATGGCCGCGCATATGAAGCTACCCACCTTTAAGGGTGTGGGGAATGAGGATATGGATTAGTTTTGGTTTGTGGCTAATGCAGTGTGGATTGCGCAAAATGTTAATACTGATGCTATCAAGAGAGAATAGTTGGCTATGACATTCGAAGGTCACACTTTATATTGGTTCATGGGATATTTCACTGTTACACAGCATTTTGTCACCATCCCTGCAATCCCTCGCCCTGCATATTGGAGGGTCTTTCCCGTGACCTGTGAGGAGTATCATACTCTGCAAACACCTTATTTGCATCCTTATACATACGGAAATCATTTCTCCTATTGAAAATTTCCTCAAAAAGCACACAAAAAACTATGTTTTGGCCTTGGTGCGGGTAGCCAGTTCACCCCTCACGCTAATGTGGAAAATTTTCATTAGAGCCCGTGCCACCTGGTGCTCTGTCTCTGTGTAGTGCCCACGCCATCTTTTTAGGAATGTTTTAAAAAAAATAGAGGTGGAAGTTTCCTTATAACTACCTCAAGGATGACTCATTAGAAGTGGTTAAAGTTGATAAGCCACATATCTCTCTCTTTAGGTAGTGGTTTTTACCTCCCATGGAACACTCTTTGAAGATAGGACTCCCTTCCATGATTATAGGGATCCTAACCTCTCCCTCTTCCTCTATATAAACAGGTCTTCTCCCTTTATGAAAGCTAGCTGAACATATAGCCAAGAAGCTCAACTTCGAGAAGAGATACTATAGCTGAGTAATTGCTATAGAGAAGGTAGAACCAAGGAGAATTCTGTAGAGAGAACCTTGTCCGAATTCCCGACGAACCTTTGTGAGACGCGCTCCGCTGGAACCCTATTGGAGGAGACCGCAACGTCGAAGCTTGGTTGTACTCTTCTTTTCTTTCATTAATATACTTGACTATGGTGTTGGTTCCATCATTGTGTTATTTTTATTTTAATGCAATTGATTTAGTCTTCTTCGACTGACTGATAGTTACAAATGTGAAATAGTACATTGTATATCGTCATTGTTTCTTATGTGTGTGCAGGTGTCCAAGCGTGAAAGCGAGCGGATCGTAATCTGTCAAACCAGGAGCGAGAGGCAACGAATCTTTCAATGACAACAATAGCGTGGGACCTCCGGTAAGTCATCTATCGAATCTTCGTCCATTCGTTAACTAGGAATCGATATTATAGCTTGTCTCGTTTGTGGTTAGACCCACTCTAGGGCTAGTGGGATCGCCTCTGTCCGCAGAGGGGATTTACCTCACCAACAATCGCTCAAAGCGTAGATCCCACGGTTGCACAGATTAAAGAATCCCTGAAACAACAATTCAGGAAGTCAAAGTCCTATTCACAGTGCGTAATAGAACTAAAAGTTATCAAGCAAGGGCCGAAGGAATCGGTTTGGGAAGCTGACCAAAGACTTAAGTAAACCATCAACGACGAAGGATTTGTTTACGATGATAAGCAGCATAAGGAATGGTTCATTTCCATGCTGTTGCCACATCTGCACGGGCCTAAAAGATTGATTCTCAGGCCGAAGCCCTGGAAGTTGCTATGAAATTAGAAGTTGCGCCTAGAGAAGATGCTCAAATCAGAGTGCTACAAATTCAAAGCCAACTGAAAGCTATGCACTTAGAAATTCAAAATTTATGCAAAATATCGGGGTAAAGAAGTTGGCGCAGATGTCTAGTGCATACGCTGCAAAGGTGTTGGCCACACCAAAGATTAGTGCCCTCTGTTCTCGGATTAACTGCAAGTGGGGGGACCAAAATCCGTTGCGTCCCAGGGATGTTTCTCGGCCAAGTATCCCCACACTTTGTTTCACTGATTGTAGGGTAGCTGGACGACATGATACATACCATTGCCATCGACTAGGAGACTATGTGGCAAAGCTAAAGTAGCAATGGTGCAAATTTTTCTCTTAAGTTGGTCATGATGAGCATCACTGCCAAACATTCGATCTAATGATAAACAATGCTAATATTTATAGAGTGAAGGCCAACCCTTCGTCACCATCATCTCCCTTTGGATGGGGAGGATCTCTAGCAAGAGGAAGGGGAGGGGGGAGAGGTGGAGGCACAGGTCGGAGAAGAGGGTCATTAATCTGATATATTTGTGGGGACGCGGGACACTATGTGCATGACTGCCTAATCTTACACGACAATCTTGCAGGTACTGTAGGCAATTTGATCATGTAATTGAAGATTTTACTATGTTAATCGCTAAAATTTAGGAAAAGAAATAGCAGACGCCTACGAAAAATGTACAAATGGTTAAAGCCAAACCGCATGATGATGGTCCAAGTGTAAATGTAATTACATGCAGTGCTTTTTCCATTGGAGGAAATGAGGAAAAGAAGGCCGATGCAAAGCTAGTGATAAGAAATGTGTCTGACAAGAATGAAGGACTCAACCTGTAGAAGGAAAATAAGACTTTCATCGAAGCCAAGAAGGATTTTGCTGCTTCAGGAGCGTCCACGTCGAAGTCTATCATGGAACTGAAGGCTGATGATGAAGTCAAACCATTCCTACAAGCCTGCATTAAGCTACTGCACAATCATAAGGCAATAGATAATCTTCAGGCCATGATAGACAGCTGTGCGGAAAAAGAAGTACCTCGAACAAAGTCTAAGGTTGTGAACAATATTTATAAGAACAAGAAGAGAACTGGTTGGGAGATTCGCATGAATGTGTAGATTGGAGAGTATAAGATGGATACAGTCATCCTGGATCTGAGGTCTGATGCAAATATTCTACCTAAGAAAACCTGGAAGAAGATTGGAGAAACAAAGCTAGAATGGTCCACCATTCAGTTACGCATGACTAATCAACATAAAGCCAATTCCACTTGGAAGACTTCCACAGGCCCTGGTAGACATTGCTAGAGTGAAGGTGTGCGCAGATTTTGAAGTGATACAAATTGTGGATGATGCAGACCCTTACCCTACGCTGTTAGGATTAGATTAGGCCACTGATATGGGAGGCATTATCAACCTGAAGTGTAGGAGCATGATCTTTGAGAATGATGGTACGCGGGTGATAGTCCCATTAGATCCAGCAGAATGAGAAAGATACACAGAACCAGTACGCGAAGGAGATGATGTTGACCATATTTACAAGCTGACTGCACAGGACGAAGATTGGATAAACCCTACAACTGATGGGATGCTGAATTGGGAGAAGGATAGTTCATGTTTCTCATATTTGGATGGAAATATGGAGAACTGGAAGAATCAGTTGCACGATGTTTCCACTTTGCGTCACCTAAAGATCACTAATAACTTCGGGTGCATCTCCTTCGAGGTAAAAGAAATACCCTATTTTTATAGTTCTGGTAGTGTCAAAGTATTTATGGAATAATTGAAAAAGGCTGTCCCAGAGGAACAAAGGTTCTGGGCGCTTGATTTGGCTATGCGCACAACCCCAGCGCATTGGTGGGATACACACAAGGGTGTGTTTAAGGATTGGGAGGAATGTAGAAAAATGATGAAGTTGCATTTTGAACCTCTCGCTACCCTGCCAATTGATATTTTCTATGGTCAGGGAGATCCGTGCAAGCACCTGGCCATATGGATGGAAGTTTGGAAGGAAAGGACTTGGGACGAGTGGGTTCATATGTTTATTCATTCGTTTGGGTCGGTACCTACAACTTGGTATCTGCATTAGGGGAATTTTGAGGTCTAAAATGGGCCTTCTAGGAAAAATGTACAACCAAAATAAACTTTATAAGAACCAATAGGATTCAAGATGATGATGTAAACCATGGGGGATGATTCACCATTTTTTAAGTAAAAGGGTAAAAATATTAAAAAATAATAAAATAATAAAACTACTTTTTCAACTCGTATTTTCAACTTCTCTCTCAATATTTTTACTCAAATTTTGAGCGGAAGTACTTGCTGGATGAAAAATTGAATTATTCATCCAAGGAGTACCCATTTTGCATACTTTTGATGGACCCTGTGACACGAAAAACGAGAATTACATGAAAAAACGTGATTGCAATCACCTTTTTCATGTATTTCTCATTTTGCGTGTAGTAGAATCCATCGAAAGTATGCAACATGGGTACTCCTTGGATGATGAATTAAATTTTTCATGCAACGAGTATTCCTGCTCAAAATTTGAGTAAAAACTTTGGGAGATAGGTCAAAAATATGAGTTAAAAAAAATAGATTTTCTTTTTCCCCTCTAAAATTTGATAATATAGGCCAATAATATTTTATTATTTCCACTATTATTTTATAATTTCCTTAGGAGGCCCATTTTAGACCTCAAAATTCCCCTAATGGAAACGGAGCTGCATCGAGGAACTCGCCATTGGATTACAATGACTGATCATTTCCTATCAACCTTCGGCTTGGTTGAGGGTTCAAAAGAATTGGATGAAGCCTTGTAGGACATATATGCCCTTGTCTTTGATGAATCCCGACCTTGAAAGGAATGTGTTGCACTAGCATGGGACGTATAGATACAAGACACTGTCAACTGTAGGAACATGTCAATAGAGGATGATGAGGATGATCCAAGAAATGTCAACATTCCTGAGTCTGAAGGGGAGTGCGTAGTTGCAGGTCCCTCATTGGGAATGGTAGATGTAACTAAACCTCTGATGTTAAAGGAAGTCAACATTGGGATATAAGATCAGCCCAATTTGGCCAAAATTTGGGATTACTGGGATGATGATACTGTAGGAAAGATTGCGGAGCTGTTGACAAAGTATTAGGATATGTTTCCTACAAATTTCTCTGAATTCAAGGGAATTGAAGGATACCTAGGTGTTATGAATATCACGTTGAAACCAAATGCATGCTCTGTCAAGTAGTGACCATACCAATTGAATCCTAAATACAAGCAGAAAGTAAAAGAGGAATTAGAAAAGATGGTGGCTGCAGGCATCATTGAGCCTGTAGAACATTCTGATTGGGTAAGCCCAATGGTGGTTCAGGAGAAGAAGACCAAAGGAGAGGTATGGATTTGTGTAGATTTGCGAAAGCTGAATGATGGCTATGTGCATGATCCCTTCCCTGCTCCATTTTCTGATGAAATACTAGATAATGTGGGAGGATAAGAATCTTATTCATTTACTGATGGATTTTTGGGGTATCATTAGATCAGAATTGTGTATGAAGACTGCAACAAGGCCACCTTCAAAACCGAGTGGGGGTCTTTCTAGTGCACTGTCATTCCTTTCAGATTGAAAAATATACCTGCAATCTTCTCACACGTGGTAGTGGTCGTGTTCAAATAATTCATGCATAAATTTTTGGAAGTATATTTTGATGGCTGGACAATGTTTGGGTTGGTAAAGAAACACGTGTCAAACCTGTGCATGATGCTTGACACTTGTGAGAAGCACTAGATTTCTCTTAACCTGAAGAAATGTATATTCTGCGTGCCTTTTGGAATTTTGTTAAGGCATATAGTATGCCAACAAGGATTGATGGTAGACCCAACCGAGATCGCAATTATCATCAACCTAGAAGTTCCTACTAATGAGAAACAACTATGCTCCATCCTAGGACACACCAGATATTATAGGAAGTTCATTAAGGGCTATGCTTTGATCACTGCACCAATGGAGAAGTTACTAAAGAAGGATGTGTCATTTTTCTGGGTTGAGGAATGTTAGAAGAGATTTGAGCTGCTGAAGGAGAATATGTCATTCATTAGGGGAATTTTGAGGTTTAAAATGGGCCTCCTAAGGGAATAATAAAATAATAGCTAAACCAATATAATAATATTTATGAATTTTCATTTTACTTTTTGCACCTAAATCCATGTAATCATGGTTAAATTCAGTTGAAAAAATGTACCAAAATAAAATTAATAAAAAAAATTGTATTGATGTAACTATAAATAAGAATGAGTTTTTGAATAAAATATCATTATCATTGAACACAAAATGCATTTGTCCTGTGTAATTAAATAACTTAAAATAAATTATAAATATAAATTTATAAATTCATAATTGTATAATATACTATTAATAAAATTTATATTATTTAAATTATATAATAATATGTATTACTATATAAAACTAAAATAATATAATATAATAAATGTAATATATTATATTATGTATTTTTTTATATTACATATTGAATTGATTTGATATATAACATAAGGAAAGATAATATATAAAATAAAAAGGAATATAATATATATTCTATAACATTTAGAATATTTTCATAACATTATGTATAATAATATATAATATTAATATAATCATAATGAAATTAATTTAGTTGTATTTAAAATTAAAGAAAAAAAAAGTATTGAAATAAATTTAGTTTATATTTATAAGTATAATATAAGACTCATATACATTGAAATTTTATATCTTTTTTGCCCCAAACTATGCTGAACTTAATATATTTTTTTAACATAAAAAATTAATGTACATTTTTTCATCATACAAAATTAATATACCTTTTGTCTTTAATTTTAATATGTTTGTATTGTTATTAATATTATAATAATATTATTCATAGATTTGATTTATCATAAAATTACAAGGTTAAATTTTTATTTATTTTTATTTCATATGTATAATATTTGTATAGATATTAACCTATAATTTATTTGAAATTATAATATTAAATAAAATGAGATAAATATATAATTCAAAAATAAATATATGAAAGTATACAAATATAATATTTATTGAAAAATGTGTAAAGACATGAAGATTATGTAAGGATATGCATGGTTTCTTTCAAAAAATATGAAATGACAATAATAATATTTTATTCAAAAAATGTGAAATGACATTTATTATTAGTACTTTACTTTACGAATTTAAAAATACTTAGAGCACTACCGTGTTTAACCATGAGTTTTTATCCACCATTGAGAATGTAACAAGTAAGTACCTTTAACTCAAGCAATGCCACCTCAACCATTGGGGATGATGTCATCCCCTAAAATGTGATTGGTTCTAATAAAGTGAATTTTGATTGTACATTTTCCTTAGGAGGCCCATTTTAGACCTCAAAATTCCTCTCATGGCACCTATCTTGATATTCCCAGATTGGTCTAAGGTTTTTCATGTACATGTGGATGCATCTAGTATCGCACTTGGGGCTGTTCTAGCATAGCGACGAGAAGGAGACATTGATCACCCAATTTCTTTTTCTAGTAGGAAGCTCTCCAGTGCAGAGCGCAATTACTCAACAATAGAAATGGAAGGATTGGCCATGGTATATGCTCTTAAAAAATACAGGAATTATCTGCTAGGAGGACACTTCAAAATGTTCACTGACCATTCTTCTTTGAAATATCTGGTCAATAAGCCTATGTTGGGGGGGAAGATTTGCAGATGGTTGCTGTTATTTCAGGAGTATGACTTTGAAATTATTGTGAAGCCGAGAAGATTAAATTCTAGACCCGATCATTTGTCACGTATTGAAAATGAGGAAGAACTAACCGGTCTAGAGGAGGGGTTACCTGATGCGCAACAATTTTCTATCAAGGTGGTTGATGAGCACTTTGCTGATATTATTCACTTTCTGAATACTAGAAGCGCACCTGTTGAATATTCGATACAACAGAAGAAGGAGTTGGTTGTGCGTGCAGCTGATTTCATCTTGATTGCTAATCAGTTGTATAAGTTGGGAGCATATGAATTATGGAGAAGATATGTATTAGAACATGAGAGGCAGGATATCTTGGTTGAGGCTCATGGAGGGGTGGTAGGAGGCTACTATGTTGGGAAAGCCACTGCACAGAAGGTGTTGTGTGTTGGGTTATGGTGGCCCACACTGCACAGTGATGCATATGCATACTTTTGAGCTTGTGATGCATGTCAGAGAATAGGGAAGCCCTCGTGCAGAGATGAAATGCCTCTACAGCCACAGATGGCCTTGCAGGCCTTTGATAAATGGGCTATAGATTTTGTTGGACCGATCAATCCTCCAGAGAAGAAGACTAGAGTGCGCTATATCATCAATACCATTGATTATGTAACCAGATGGGAAGAAGCTAAGGAAGTCAAGGACTGTACTGTAGATACTACTACAAACTTCATTTTTGAACATATTTTGACCAGATTCTGATGCCCGAAGATACTGATGAGTGATAGAGGTCACACTTCATTAATGAAACCATTGAAGCTCTAACAAAGGAATTTCAGATCCATCACCAGAAGAGTACCACTTATCAACCACAAGCCAATGGCATAGTAGAGGATTTCAAAAAAATCTTGGAGAACATGCTCACAGAGATATGTAATGCCAATTGGAATGACTAGGACATGCACATTCCTTCTGTGTTATGGGCTTATAGGACCACATGCAAAAATTTGACTGGGAAAACACCGTTCAAAATGGTCTATGGGAAAGAAGTGATCATGCCAATGGAGTATATTGTCCCAAGCCTATGCATCACAACTTTCACCAATATGGCTAAGCTTGATATCATGGAGGAAATCTTAGCACAATTGGTTACCAAAGAAGAGGATCGATTCATCGCTAAATTCCATCAGCAAGTGCAGAAGGCACACGAAAAGGCCTAGCATGATATGCACATCAGAAAAAAAGTGTTTAAGGAGGAAGACTTGGTATTGTTATCTGACAGTAAGTTCACGCACCACCCAGGGAAGTTCAGGAAACATTGGCTGGGGCCATACATTGTGGAAATCACTGATGGAGGTGCGGTGTGCTTGGCCATGTTGTGCGGCGAGAATCTTCTTGGATATTTCAATGGAAGCCGCCTAAAGCCATATAGGGACAATCCGGTGTTGACCAAATGACTATATGGCTGGAGCATAAGACTCAAAGGGTATACGCGCGACACAGAGGAAAGGCGCAAACAAGTGTGACGGGAGTGCAGGGGTGATGTGTAGGAGAAGAAAATAGCTGTTGGAACAGGGAAACTGGGTGAAAAAGTAAATTTACCATTGGATGGAGCAGGTTTTATGCATTTAATGAGGTAATATTACAAGATTTTTGACCTCTTTTACGAAGGCAAGTTGCATTTAATGAAGATCCGACCTTTTTTGCCTTAGATTGCTTATAAAAGGAAGGGCGTGTGTCACAATTGTTTCTTTTTGAATACATTGCGCTATGAGCTTATCCATGATTTGTGTTGCAAATTTTCCTGTAAGTACCGTATTTTTGGCTGGGAGACCCCATATGACGTGAGAAATTCTGAATTTATCTTCCGCCCGAGAATGACGACCACCAATTCGGAGAGCGCACCTATTGAGGATCACTTTGTGCCCCTCACAACATTGACTAAGTTGGGATCGGACGATGTCCATGAAGTGATCCCTGAGGTTGAAAAATTCATGTCCATGCCGACTAAAGGAAATGCAAAAATCTCAAAATGGTCCACTTCGAAGCTGCAAACCTCCCCAAGGAATGTGACATCCCCACGTCCAGCTACTAAGGACAGGTTGCCTATTGGTGATCCCTCCAAGAGACCAATGAATGCCACAAAGGAGACTGCATACATCCAGCCCATCTCCTGGTGGCCGCCATATGTCAAGCCATGCATACCCTCTATGCGTGCGCTGAAGAATGTAGACACAATGTAGGACTACCTTAAAACACCTCTGTTCATGCAGGCTGTCCCCCTGGTGGATGATGTGTTTGGAAAGATACCAAGTGTCAATTTTGATGATCATGACTTGGCGAACGAAGAAAAATTCCCAGAGCTAGCATCGGAGTACTATATAGAGAGGGTGCTCTACGATGATGTAGTAAAAGTTGAGTTGATTCCGTGGGCGCGTGGGCTAGGCAACGTTGGGATCATAAATTTGCTGCAGATCCCATATTTTGGAAGATATCCGATCACTACTATTTGCGTGCGCCAGTTGCTAGCATTAGCTCATGAAGGATGTTTGTGGATCCGGGGACGTATTCGATTGATGCTGCATTGATCCACCAGATCACCAGCCTACCCAAGTAGGGTCCTCATCCAATGAGAAGCTTTGGAAAAAGCAGTGAGTTCAAGGTTGCGGAAAAAGTAAAGAAGGCTTACAAGGTTGAGTGGGACAAATGGGGTCCTGGTTCAAAACATCGCTAACCCGGGAATGCACATAGGAACTTTAGTCCTAGGCTGCAAGTTGATGCGGAAGTGTCGACCAAAGGCGGTCCCCGCGCATGTAATTGCACTGGCGGGACAATGTGAGAAGGGGGTTAGTTACAACTCGTCCCAGTACCTCTGCGAATAATTTTTTGAGAATTTGCGTGAGGCGCACTGGCAGGGGAAGCTATTTTGATACTCCTGGATGATATTACTCATTGCACTGATAGCATGGGAGACTCCGACAGATGCAGTCTTCCCGGAGCTAGAGCTGGGTGTATGCGAGGGGGCGCGTGACGCCAACTTGTGGGATTCCCCTGATCCCAAGCGTGTGAAAGAAAATAAGATATTCTGGGTATTATTTGAGGCTGGCTGTTGTAATCCACTCTCGACCAAGATTATCACCATCCGTATATGAAAAGTATAAGAGCATCGCATATTTTTAGATCACAATGCACCATGTGTAGATCCGGACGCACTGTGACCTAATATGGTATAACTTACCTTTTATGGTAACAGAGGCAGAGGTCGACTAGGTAATTGCGATCTGGCCAGCAACATGAAAAGTGGGGCTTGGCTCCACTCAGCCTGTTACAACCTCTACCTCACGGAAAGAAACAACTCTAGGAGAGAAAGATAAAGGGGTTAAGCCACACATTGACAAAGATGAAGAAACAGTCATGCAGAAGGACGGTGAGAAGGAGCCTGACGCCGAGAAGGATGCAAAGCATGATCAGGAAGGTGAGGTTGATGTGGACCCCAATGGCTTAGATGGGTTAGACGGTGATGGTGCCAAATCTCCGCACGACACCAAGCTTGGCACAGAAGCTTCAAAGGGTCTGCGAAAGAAGTGGAAGGGACCCAAGGCTGAAGGAGCAGAGGAGGTCACTCTGACAGAAGATGACATGGATAAAATCGCGGACGCATTCGCTTCAGTTTCACAAGATAAGTGGACTTCCATGGAAGAGTAGTACAAGACTATAGTGGAGGCCTTGCAATCTAGATTGCAGGTCTTTTAGCTGAAGGCAGACAACTTGCAAGCGAGCGTAGATCAAATGAGTCCGATTCAAACGAGCTTGCCGACAACCATGATCACCACAACATTAGATAGAAGAATCTGCCCCTTCTTGGGCGCAGCTGTGGTAGTGGAGCAGCCGGAGCTGCGTGTGTAGGTGCAGACCCGCCCAGAGGTCAGAATTGATCTGGAAAAGTTGCCAAGTGGAAAGCTACATGCTCTCTAAAAAATTATCTCCGATGAGTTGCAGTGCAAGGAGGCACGCATGCAACAACAGTAGAGTGAAGCAGAACAGACAACTACAACAAAAATAGAAGAATCGCTCTAGGCACAAACAATGCAGCAAGCAGCTGTGGCTCAACATGCAGAATTGGAAAATTTAATTGACAGACTGTGCAATGATCTTCCTTAAGTGGTCATCCCAACATTCGTCACTCTACAAGTCAAGCTTGAAAGCTTGGTTGTTGCATTAAAATATTCTCGAACAAAAATGCAGACAACGAAAGTCGAGTTTGAACAACAAATTGCAGCATTGCAGGCTAAGCTGCAACCCGAGACTTCCTCGGAGGTGCGTACGCAACGGGCAGCCTTAGTAAACATAGCATCAACAAGCATCTCAGCACATGTTGACTGAGGCTCTGCGCTGCTTGAGACAACAATGAGACTGGGGACCTCTGTGAAAATATATCCACTGGTCAAGAATATCAATCAGGAGCTGCGCGCCAAGGAGAAGACGTTCTATGATTTGCAAGAGACCTTACCCACTTTCATTCCTGGCCAGCGCATGGCCTGCTTATAGACCAACTAAGTGCTACGAGATGAAGTCAAGGAGCTCCGTCAAAAGAAGCAAATTGTCACTGAGCATATGAAGTTGTGGGTGGACGAGGTAATGAAGTTGTCTCAAGATCTGGATGCAGCTATCAAGAACCTAAATTAGACCCTGCAAAGTATCAACCTAGTCGCAGAAGGACCAACATCACAAAATATGCTAGATATCGCATAGAGTGCAGCAGATCAGAGTGTGGGTGTCCTGGTGCTCTTTTTTGCTGCTATTGAAGAGTTGCAGAACAAGATGAAGAACACAGTGCCGTTGTGACTCGGGACGAGTCAAAAGATTGTGTTGGGGGTTTGTTGGAGCGGGGTCCCCTAGGACTGGATTTTGATACATTTTGATATATTTTTGTAAGTTTAGTCGTGCACAACACAAGTCAAGGGGCTTTTGGGCGGGTCAAAGCCCTTCATTAATTGTAATGGGTCAAAAGGGTAGAACTAGGGGCTGCAAACCACAATTTGCGGACCTTAGTTAGCGCAGGACAAAAGTATAAATAGGAGGCTAGATCGAGTAGATAGAGGACGGTAAGGTTGTTGATGATAGATATTTGACTGTATTTTTATATTCTAGTGGATTTGTCTAGGTTAGAAGGATCCTGTTGGCTATGTGTGGACCTCGTTGGCTGTGTGCGTAGGTGAACTGAAGGTTTTGTAAGGAAGATCTGAACTGTTAATGAATGAATAAATGTTTTGGATGATATCTGAGTACAAAATGCATCTATTATTTGATTTATGATCGTTTATGCATGTTATTCGATTACTTTGTTATCTATATTCAGATCGATTGCGCAACTCTTTCTGGCTTTAGATGAATGATTATTGAGTGGACCTAGTACTGTTGGGCTCTAATAATATGTGTTAAGGCTTATTACATGGATTGTGGACTCTGTTTTAGCATGCAGGCAAGATATTTTGTATAATTGACCTAAATCTGTCTGGTTAGGGTTTCTGTTACGGAGGTCTGTTCATGGTTGTTTTCTATCTAAAGGCACCCACATTATTTAATTCTCTCTCAGAGTGTGGAAACTTGGTTCCAACACCCCCCATACTACTTCGAGTGAGACTCTGACTTGCGTAAGCAGATCACTGTCGAAAGGGCCATTAGTAAGAGGGTTTTGTTGGTTAACCTCAACTCTGAACCTAGGTCAGGACCCCTCAAGCCAACAATAAGGTAAAATCTAATGTTTTCTTATATCAATAATATTTATGTTTTTTTTTGTAGTTTAACATTAATTTCCCTTCCAAAAAATTAGTACTTTCATAATTTATATTAAAGAATCTAATTTCATTTTGAATTTTCCAATTCATTTCAATTATAGATAAATATTGAAATCTAATCTCCTAACACATATTAGTGTACTTTGAAAGCTCATGATTAACATATAAATATAAATACAAACAATTTAATAGTCAATTAAATTACCCAACATATCTATACATCTAAAATATCCAACACGACCCCCTCCTAAAATAACCTTCGACATCCACTTTTAATGTGATGGGTAAATGTAGGTACAGCCAATACTACTATTTGTTGGCATCCCTTCTCATCCAAAACCTGGGCATCAATTACGTGGGTCGCAAGGGCATTCACATGGCACATTTAGGTTTGTTGGATATTGTTCAACGATTCAGATAGCCAGGGAGAAATCAACGAAAGGGATTCATCTAGCAATACCTAATCGTTTGCTTTTCCCCTTTTCCATTTCCCACACCTTGCTATTTCATTGTTTTCTCCATGGTCACGATGTGGAGGATGTAGGTTCGCTCTAATTACAGGATGGAGTAGTGACTACCGTGGAAACCCTGCATATGGTCTCATGAGCTCCGCCTTCGACATTAGGTTGGAATTTCATTCACAGGGTTTCTTTATTTTTTTATTTTATTTTCTCCAGTACTCTTATCATGATTATGAATTTCCTTGTTTTAATTTGTTACAGCCAGGATCTTATTTACTTGTTACTCCTATAACTAATCCAATTCATGTTGAAATTGCACAGGAGTTCATTTCTTCCTGGGCTTCACTTCAACTGAAGTACCTTGGCGTATTCTTCCTCAGAGGTAATAGGTAACAGGGTTCAATTTCTTTCTCAAGAATTAATTATGGGCGATTTCTCGTTGACAAGTCTTAAATCTCATTACTTTACTTTGACAATTGTTTTTTTATTTATTTGTTTGCTCTTCACTGGTTCCAGGAAAAACTGGGAACCCTTCCAATTCAATTATTATGCATAGGACTCAGTCACGCGATAAGGATTACAACATCTATTCAACGCATTAAACACTGGTTTTACATCTACAGCTGATACCCTTATGCTAAAAAAGCCTTACTTGTTCTTAGATTTTCCTCACTACCTCACATTTCCTTTCATTACGTTTTTGGTTCTGTTTTTGCGTACTCAGGGCCCAGACAAAAATTGGGGTTTCCGCCATATGAGCAGGTAAAAAAATGTTCTTATCTCTATCGCACTTTCACCTTCTTTGTTGTTAAATGGTTAAACTGGATGGTGTTTTACTCCTCTTGGGTAATGGTCCCAGGAATTGAATTTTCTGGGTTTGTGGTTTCCTATTTTGATGTAATATCCTATGACATTTGTATTTTTCTATGCTCCCAGACGTGGCTGGAAAACCAATTCCTTTCCATCCATTTGCGCAGTACCTAACACTTGTTCAATGCATCCAACCACTATTTTTTCCAGTTCCAAGTAAAAAAAATTGTTTCCAATTATCAACATTGGTCTTTTATTTCACTCACTGCCCACGTATTTATGAGTTCTATTTTCTTTCCTTTGAACGCATAGGTGTCCAAAGCAAGTTCGGGATTTCCTCCACACTAACAGGTAGAGTTATTTTTTTGAGATGTAATGCTACTTTTATCCCTTCAATTCAATATTTAATCTACGCAAAATTCCTAAGGAGAATTTATTTTATGGCTGGTTTGTAAGTAAATACTTATTTGACTTGCTATGCGGTCCTTTTCACAGAAAGATAAAAAAACTGCTTCTATTCACACCCTTTTTCCTACTTGATGAGTATCAGGTCGGTGCACTCTTCCTTCTTACTAGTGATTAGGTGCAGAGGATTAGCACGTAGTTCCTAGTATTCAATGGTTAATTGGTTAACTAGAATTATTCTAGCTCGTATAAAGCTATGCGTCATATACAATTTTGCATGTACTTAAATTTGTGAGTTTTTTTGTTTTAATAGTAGCAACCAGTTGCCATGACTTTAGCACAGGTAGTATGGAAGCAGCATATATTGGTCTTGATGTGGAATAATTATCTTAATTCGCCCATATTGAATCTACTATATCATCTAATTTGAGACTTTAAATATAATGGATTGTTTTCTTGCTAAAATTTAATGCCAATTTTTTATTTTTTTATTTCATGAATAGAGTATCGAGATTTTGGGTTCTTATATCTATTTGGGAAACTTATCTTGAATTGATTAGTTCCACAAGTTGTTATGTACTTCAGATTATCTTAAAATGACTTAAGGTTTCCTCGTGCTTTTCGTAGACTAATCTGTGTAATGGAATGATTTTCTGATTGAATCTTTATTGTGAATTTACTCAGCCATGAAATCCATTAGTTTAGCACTGTTTCAAGGATTAATGATTTTATCTATATCTATATATATATAAAAGCTTACAGAATAGCATGCAAATTAGTCTGCGTGCAAGTATTATGTACCTTAGATCTATATCTCCCAAGTTTATTGGTTTTTCCTTCCTTACTCTAATGTAGTGTGTCGATCTACTAATAAATCCATTCCCCTCAAGTTGGATGATATAATCTCATCGAGAAAACAGACTTTCAGATGAGATTTGAAGTCTAAGATCTCTCAAAGGAGATTATGAGAGTAATATTCTGTCTGTTATTCATAACTTTTAAATCGATGGTGAAACACTTTAATTACTCCTAATGAATATAATGCATGTTGCCAATACACTACTTTTCTAATCCTTCAGTTCATCACTAAGGATAAAATATAGAAATACTCATTTCTACGCTTTGTATCACTCACAAACTACGTTTTATTTTCAATCCTCAACTTATTAACCAACAACTGTATACTTATAGCTTTTACAATGAATATCTTTATTTGGTAGATCCACACACATTGCACCTCAATCAACATACAATTATAATTTTATGTACCAGTACATATTTTCAAATTTAACATAAGAGAGAAACAAATTTACCACACACCATATCAAAATCCAATAACACTCTGTAAATGGAGCACACTGGAAATTAGGCACTGATTTCTACCCAACCATAGAACTCATTCCTCATAGTTCACCCCCTACTTGAGATTCAAATCTCCAAGAATCAACAACCTATTGATCCTAGCAATAGGCATATTTATGCCTTCTTTCCATGAAGGATTTTTCCCGTTAGCAGCGTCCCATTTTTGGCCTAAGCTCTTTTTTGCATAAAAAGCTCACTTTTGTCTCCCACAAAGCTTTATTCCAATCTCCACTTAGAATATATCTCTAGCTAAGCACTTAATGAATATTTCTCTCCCATACATTTTGTTTATCCATAATTCCTTCTATAATTCTTGTCATGGAAAATTTTTCTCTATTTAGAATCACATTTTTAAGCCTCTAATTTTCGAGTGTTTCCAATCCACATTCATTTATTGATAATTATTTATTTACATAATTACATTCTCATTATTCATGACTTCCATCATGCTAATGTCACCATTCAATTTTTTTACAGCAAACAAATATACAATAATAACAATAATAATATGTCGAATTCAAAAGGGTGTCACAATTAATATAATGGTTCATATTCCCAGGGTTTAATATTATTCACTTAGGTTTATAATCCCTTGGGTTTTTAGTATTAATCTCTAGGGTTTATTATTCCCTTGGGTTTATAATATCAACCATGGTCAACCGTGTTTTATAAATTCAATTATGGTCAATCATTTTTTATAAATTCAATCATGGTCAAACATATTTTATAAAATATGTGATGGTCAAAAATGGTTAATCATGGTCAACCATGGTCCAACGTCGCATTGTGACAAATATGGTCTCAATATGAAAATAAATCATGGTCTCAACCATGGACCCATGTCGCATTATGAAAAACATTGTTTCAATATGATAATCATGGTCAACCATGGTCAACCTTGGTCAATCATGGTCAACTATGTTTTATAAAATAAAACATGGTAATCCATGGTCAATCACAGGCAACCATGGTCGAATTTCACATTGTGACAAAGATTGTCTTGATATGAAAATCAAATATTGTTAAGCATGATCAAGTATGGTCCAACATCACATTGTGATAAGGATTGTCCCAATATGAAAATCAACCATGGTCAACCATGGTCACCCATATATATTGTAGTGTTTATAATATTTATCTTAGGGTTTTATATACCGTGGGTTTATAATATTAGTCCCTTGGGTTTAATATTATTCCCTTGGGTTTAACATTATTCCCTTGGGTTCATAATCCCTTAGGGTTTTAGTATTAATCTTTTGGGTTTATTATTCCCTTAGGTTTATAATATCAATCCCTTGGGTTTATTATTCCCTTGGTATTATGATATCGATCATGGTAAATTGTGGTAAATTATAGCCAACCATGGTCGAATGTCGCATTGTGATAATGATTCTCTCAATATGAAAATCAACCATGGTAAACCATGGTCTAATGTCACATTGTGACAAACATTGTCTTGATTTGAAAATGAATCGTGATCATGCAGGGTCTACCATGGCTCAACGTTGCATTGTGACAAGGATTATCTAGATATGGAAATTAACCATGGTTAACCATGTTTATTTCAAGGTTTATAATATTTATATTAGGGTTTATATATTTGTGGTTTATAAATTTTATCCCTTGGGTTTATTATTCTCTTAGGTTTATAATTTCAATCCCTTGGGTTTATTAATCTAAGGGTTTATATTTCTAGGGTTTAATATTATTCCCATAGGTTTATAATACATTGGGTTTTTAGTAATAATCTCTAGGGTTTATTATTCCCTTGGGTTTATAATATTGATCATGGCCAACCATGTTTAATAAATTTAATCATGGTACAACGTCACATTGTGACAAATATTGTTTCAATATGAGAATTAACCATGGCCACCCATGGTGCAATGTTGCATTGTGACAAAGATTCTATTGATATGAAAATAAATCATGGTTAACCATGGTCTAACATCACATTGTGACAAGGATTGTCTCAATATGAAAATCAACCATGGTTAACCATGGTCTAACTTCACATTGTGACAAGGATGATCTCAATATGAAAAAAACTATGGTCAACCATAGTGATGTTTATTTTAGTGTTTATAATATTTATCTTAGGGTTTATTTAGCTTGGGTTTATAATATTAGTCCCTAGGGTTTAATATTATTCAACCAATTTCAACCATATTTTATAAAATCAATTGTAGTCAACCATGGTTAATCATAATTAGCCGTGTTCTAATGTTCTATTGTGACAAAGATTGTCTGAATATGAAAATCAATCATTGTCTCCACCATGGTCAAACGAAGCATTATGACAATGATTGTCTCAATATGATAATCATGGTCAACCATGGTCAATCATGGTCAACCATAGTCAACCATGTTTTATAAAATCAAACATGGTCATCCATGGTTATTCATGATCAATGATGGTCGAACATCACATTGTGATAAATATTGTCTTGATATGAAAATCAACCATGATCAACCATGGTTCAACATCACATTGTGATAAGGATTGTCTCAATATGAAAATCAACCATGGTCAACCATGTTTATTTTAGTGTTTATAATATTAATCTTAGGGTTTATTGCCTTGGGTTTATAATATTATTCCCTTGGTCTCAATATTATTCCCTTTTGTTCACAATAACTTGGGGTTTTAGTATTAATCCCTTGGGTTTAAAATATCAGTCCCTTGGGTTTATGATATCAATCATGGTCAACCATAGTCAATTATAGCGAGCCATGGTCAACCATGGTTGAATGTTGCATTGTGAAAAAGAATGTCTTGATATGAAAATCTATCATGGTCAACCATGGTCCAACATTGCATTATGACAAGGATTGTCTAAATATGAAAATAAACTATGGTCAACCATGTTTATTTTATGGTTTATAATATTTATCTTAGGGTTTATATATCTTGTGTTTATAATATCAATCCCTTGGTTTTATTAATTTAAGGGTTCATATTTCCAGGGTTTAATATTATTCCCTTAGGTTTATAATCCCTTTAGCATTAATCCTTAGCGTTTATTATTCCTTTGCGTTTATAACATTGATCATAGTCAACCATGGTCAACAATGGTCCAATGTCACATTATGACAAATATTTTTCGATTTGAAAATAAATCATGGTCAAGCATGGTCAATCATGGTCCAATGTCACATTGTGAAAGGATTATCTCAATATGAAAATCAACCATGGTCCAAGTCACATTGTGACAAGGATTGTCTCAATATGAAAAATACCATGGTCAATGATGTTTATTTTAGTGTTTATAATATTTATATTAGGGTTTATATTGCATATATTTATAATATTAGTTCATTGGTTTTAATATTACTCAACCAAGGTCAACCATGGTAAACCATGTCTTATAAATTCAATTGTGTCCAACCATGGTTAATGATGGTCAAGCATGGTCTAATGTCGCATTGTGACAAATATTGTCTCAATATGAAAATTAGTCATTGTCTCAACCATGGTGCAACTTCGCATTATGAGAAAGATTGTATTAATATGATAATCATGGTCAACCATGGTCAACCATGGTAAATCATGGTAAACCTTGGTCAACCATGGCAAATCATGGTAAAAATTGGTCAACCATGGTCAACCATCTTTTATAAAATCAAACATGCTCATCCATGGTCAATCATGGTAAACCATGGTCTAATTTCACATTGTCACAAAGATTGTGTTGATCTGAAAATAAATCGTGGTTAAGCATGGTCAACCATGGTCCAACATCACATTGTGACAAGGATTGTCTCAATATAAAAATCAACCATGGTCAACCATGTTTATTTTAATGTTTATAATATTTATTGTAGGGTTTATATACATTGGGCTTATAATATTAGTCCCTTGGGTTTAATATTATTCCCTTGGCTTCATAATCCCTTAGAGTTTTAATATTAATCCCTTAGGTTTATAATATCAATCCCTCAGGTTTAGAGTATCAATCATGGTCAACCATAGTCAATCATAGAAAACCATGTTCAACCATGGTTGAATGTTGCATTGTGATAATGATTGTCTCTATGAAAGTCAACCATTGTCAACCATGGCCAATGTCGCATTGTGACAAATATTGTCTCAATATGAAAATCAATCTTGGTAAAGCATGGTCAACCATAGTCCAACGTCGTGTTTTGACAAGGATTATCTAAATATGGAAATTAACCATGGTCAACCATGGTCTACTATGTTTATTTTAGGGCTTATAATATTTATCTTCGGGTTTATATACACAATTTTTATCCATTGGGTTTATTATTCTCATGGATTTATAATATCAATCCATTGGGTTTATTAATCTAAGGGTTCATATTCCTAAGGATTAATATTATTCCCTTAGATCTATAATCTCTTGAGTTTTTAGTATTAATCCCTAGGGTTTATTATTCCATTATGTTTTATAAATTCAATCAGATCAGCCATGGTCCAATGTCACAGTATGATGAATATTGTCTAAATATGAGACTCAACCATGGTCAACAATTGTCCGATGCCGCATTGTGAAAAAAATTCTCTCGATTTTAAAATTAGTCATGGTCAAACATGCTCAACCATGGTGCAACGTCACATTCTGACAAGGATTGTCTCATTATGAAAATCAACCATGGACAACCATGTTTATTTTAGTTTTTATAATATTTATCTTAGGGTTTATATACCTTGGGTTTATAATATTAGTAGGTTTAATATTATTCAACCATGTTCAATCATGGTTAATAATGGTCAACCATTGTCCAACGATGCATTGAGATGTAAATATTGTCTCAATATGAAAATCAATCATTGTGTCAACCATGGTAAAAAATTGCATTATGACAAAGATTGTCTCAATATGATAATCATGGTCAACCATGGTCAAATGTCGTAGTGTGACAAAGATTGTCTTGCTATGAAAATCAACCATGGTTAAGCATGGTCAACCATGGTCCAACGTCACATTGTGACAATGATTGTCTTAATATAAAAATCAACAATGGTAAACCATGCTTATTTTAGTGTTTATAATATTTATCTTAGGGTTTATAATATTAGTCCCTTAGGTTTAATATTATTCCCTTTGGTTCACAATCCATTTGGGTTTTAGTATTAATCCCTTGGGGTTTATTATTCCCTTGAGTTTATTAATATAAGGGTTCAACCATGGTCGAGCATATTTATTTAAGGGTTTATAATATTTATCTTAAGGGTTAGTTATTAAATGAATGAATGAATTATTTAATATATTAATTAATAATGAATGAAATAAAAATGAAGTATTTGATTAATTAACATTATTTATGTATTGAGGGGTTTTCGCGGTGCAAGCCCTGAAAGTGACGATTGACATTATGTGATTATTTCACTAGTTTCAATCCCACTTCTTCACCCCTATGAGCATCACTTGATGCAATGAGTGCTAAGTGGACTATTAAAAAAATCATGAGAAATTAGTTAGTTATGACTACCTCTCATGGAAATGGTCATAGATGAATGACTTACTTAATCAAGTTGAATCCCAAAAAATGATATATAACAATATTTATATTCAATCCCACCCTTTAGAACCATAACTTCTTTATGTTATGACCACCTCGAAGAAAAATATGAATATCACTAAGATTAGAACTAATTATCATGAGCTTCGAAGTGAAATCGGGCAGTGGTCTACTCCCAAGACTCCCTGGGACAATATAATTTGTTAGCTTTGTGATACTAAGAGGGTGGAAGATGAAAAACACTTTCTTTTAGATTGTACAACCCTTACACACATTCGCTCTCATTTCACTAACATCTGTTACACTTCCAATCTTCTTGAATTGTTAAGTCAGTCCAGCTATAGTGATCTTAGTGCACTTCTTTCCCTTCTTTTTGAGCACATAAATACAATTTTAAAGAATTACAATTAGATTCTTCTTCTTCTTAAAGTTCGATAGACCGCATTGGTCTTAATGGATGTCAATGATGATGATCATCATAAATATTAATGTTAATATTTAATTAGCAATAGTTATATTAACAAATATTTATATTTAATATTTAATTAACAATAATAACAATATTTGTATTTAATTAATAATATTTAATTAGCACTATTTATATTAATAAATTTATTTATTTAATTGACAATAATAATAATAATAATAATAATAATAATAATAAAAAATAGTTAATTATTATTATTATTTATTGATTATTAATGAATTAATGTTAATATTTGTTAATTAACCATACTATTAAATTTAATTAACAATAAAAATAATAATATTAATTAATAATAGTAGTAATATTAATTTATAATAATAATTATAATTATACACCTTTAACTTATGTCAACCACATTTATCAGTTGTACTAATAATATTACTAATAATTATTCACATTAAATACCTTGTAGCAAACAATTTATCTATTAAATTTCATCCCATAATATTAATTAATAATAGTAGTAATATTAATTATTAATAATAATTACAATCATACACCTTTAACTAATGTCATCCACATTTACTAGTTGTGTTAGTAATATTACTAATAATTATTCACATTCAATACCTTGTAGCAAACAAATTTTCTATTAAGTTTCATCCCTAAATCTCATGGTTTACTTATGAGTATAAAGTGTAAATCAATAATGGATTTTCTACCCCTCACATAAGATTTTAACCAACCAATATAATAAATAAAACAAAATCCCTACAACAAAATGAAACAAAACAAATATAAATTACACCCCAACCAGGGATTAAATTTAACGGGCATTTTTCATGTATTTGACGGCTAAAAATAAATTATGCCCTTTTTTCCAGATGTGTTTGAAATTCAGAAAAAAACATTTTTTTGACGAGAAACCATTTTTTGAAAATGATATTAATTCTTATTTCTTTCCACTTTGTTTTCTACCTACCAGTGAACATTACCTCATAAATCTAGACATTGGCCACTTTCCAACTTAGCTCGACTTACCAGAGAGAACCTTATTTGAGTTATATATTCACTTGCTTTAAATTCAAGATAACGAGCCTTTAGTGCCATTAAGTGTGTAGAGGGTGCTATTTTGATGACATTATGGCATATTTCTCATCACTCAAAGACGCACCACCCAAGGGCAATAGGTTACAACACATAAATTCGAAATTTTATATATACATTATATGTTGCCAGGTACACAACAAGAAATAAAAAATAAATAATCTGAACTGAAGCTTGGAGGCTAGAGTAGCTGAGTTGAATGCACACATATAGAACTACAAAGAGGATGATTAGGGTTTGGAATCCACCTGCAGGCTGCGAATCCACGATGAATATGAGGTTTTGGGGCCTTTTGGATAGTAGAGACTTAGAGAGTCAAGACTGATTCTCCTCCATCTGACCATCAATTTATTGTTCACTATCTAACCATCAGTCTGTCAATTTTCATCCACATTACTCAAACGCTTATGAGCACCCCAGGTTAGCTTTCCCCTTCAACTTCATTAATTGAATTTGAATATTTTTTTTTTCAAAATGAGAGCCTGAAACTCATTAATAAAACACAAATTCTAATATTTTCTGAAAATTAGATGTCGGTGGTGAGTTTATATTTATTAATTTTTTTTTTTTTTTTAATAAATAAGAGAAGTGAACATTCTAAAGGGGAGTCATTTTTTTTTATTGAATTAGTTTGAATGCTTTAAATGAATTTAAATTGTTACTTGTTCTCTCCTTATTAACCCTTTTAAGAGACCCACAATCTCCAGTGACATAACATTGCATTCATTAGATTTTTATTTTTTCAATGGCTACACTTGGGGAGAAGTCGTTGATTAGAATCATATATGTTTAACCCTTTTCATGGTTATGAAGTTGGCATTATTGTAGCAATGAGACTTATTTTACTGTGTTGAGGTTTGGTGGAGTAGGTTTTCCTTTTTATGAAGAGACCATTTTGTTTTAATTTGGTGTTTGTTGTCATTTATATTTTTACAAATTTTAGTTGAAATTTAATAATAATTAATCATTAGAAGGCACGAAAAACACAATGCACTGTACATAAGACAATTCAAAACATAGAGAAGTTTACAGGTCAACTAGAAGTGTGCATACTTAGAGAGTCCAAACAACTTCCCTGACGTAAATAAAAGTTGCATGAAACAGGGATGTAAAGGATTTTTCAAACCAACACAATTATTAAGCATGAATTCTCAAATGCTTAAGATAACAAGAAAACAAATTTGCTTTGTATGTGTGTGCAGGTGTCTTTGCACAAGACGTGAAAGACCCACAATTACCTTTTCGCATTCTAGATATTCTCTTTGATTTTACATATTGAAAATAAGATTTAAAAATAGGAAGAGACAATCATTCCTTGATCTAAGGACAAAAACAAGTGGAAAATTATCCAACATGTAAAATATTTCCAAGGAATTTTCTCACTATAAAGTATTAACACTAAATAGAAAGGGTGACATACTAGTTAATTAAATTAAGAAAATTATGCAACATGTAAAATATTTCCAAGGCATTTTCTCACTATAAAGTTTGAACACTAAATAGAAAGGGTCACATACTAGTTAACAAGAAGAAAATGAATCAGAATAAGAAATACTAGATTAAATAGGAGCGTATGTTGTCATTTTGTGGAATATTTGAATTTTATAAATTTATGAATTATTTTTGTAATTGTAGTAAATTTTAACTATATTTTGAAAATTTTTAATTAGAAAATATACCTAGAAAAATGTCATAACGTATAACATTTAGACCATTTTTATTAGATCTATTTATTAAATCTAATCTAATCTATTGGTAATTTTGTTTTTTTTTCTTATGATAAATATGTGAAATTTTTTAACATAATTATGCTATTGAAAGGTAAATTTTTAATCAAGTATTTATTGGTGAAGGGTTAATTTATTATGAGAACACCATTATTGAAGGGAAAAATTTTAAACATAACATTTCTTGACAGGAAACTTAAAAACCCAAAACTTAAAAAAAAAAAATTGTATGACAGGGGAAAAAAATTGTATGACGAGTAAAAGAAAATCCAAATTCCAACCTGGATCCCAACATCCAAAAAGTATTTGATTTTAACTAACCACCAAATAAAATAAAATATAATATAATAAAACAAAACAAATACTAGGAATGCAAGGGAATGCAATTGGAACTAGGAAAGCAAGGGAACACAATCGAGGAAAGCAAGGGAACACAATCAAGGAATGCTTAAGGTTCGGGGAATGTTAGGGTTTGGACATCAGTGAAACCTGACAGGGGGGATCACGAGGTAGGTGTATTGGATCAGAGCTACCTTTGAGAGATTGTATGGTAGCTTCTTTAGGGGGGGAGAGATCCCCTCCTACTGAAATGTAACAGTAGGGGAGCATAGCAGCAAACATGCAGGGCCCCAAGGGGGGTCTACCCCTAATGTAGGCCCAATAATAGGATCATAATGGAAGGGTAAAACATGAGGGAAATGCCTTTCACAAGCACTGAAAAAGCCAAATTTGTTATCCCTACAAATAAACTAGATGAATACTGGATTTATATGAAATACCATGCATTAATATGCAAATTCATAGGCATTTGGCCAACAGAGAAATATCTACTAGAATGGATATAGGAAAAATGGCAACCCAATGGTCATATAGACTTGAAATTTGGCCCCAGAGGGTTCTTTACAGTCATATTTTCCAATCTTCTAGACAAAGAAAGGATCTTTGAAGGAGGCCCTTACTTCTATTACAATGTAGGGTTATTTTTGCGGCAGTTGGAGAATGCTACAACCCTGATCAAGAACATTTTCTGGCTGCACCAGTTTGGGTTAAGCTATTTTCACTTTTGATGGACTTCTGGGACCCTGAAATTTTGGAAGGCATCAATAACTCTCTTGGTAGTTTTTTCAAAATTTTTGAAACAAATCGTCGAGGTCGGTATACTTCTTTTGCTTGTATATGTGTATATATGAATATATCTAAACTGCTTCTAGAATTAATAGAGCTTGAATATGAGGGGAAATTCTGACACCAACTTCTTGATTATGAACATATTTCGTTCCGTTGCCGCAGATGCCATGAATATGGTCATATTTATAAAACTTTTCCTTTGAAAAATCCTATACAGATGCAAGGGAAGCAACCAGAAGAAATTGAAGGGTCACCTGAAAAAGACGACAGATTTAAAAATGTTACAAGTAAAAAGAAGAATAATAAGTTGCATGCAAGCCAAATCAATAACTCAAAACAGAAAAGCACACAAAACAGATATGAAATATTGCAGGAACTGGGGGAAAAATTGAAGGAGGGAGAACAAAGTAATGAATAAGGGAAGGGAATGGTAACTTATAAAACATATAAGGCTAAAAGGAAGGCACCACAAGAATCAAATGAAACAGAAGACTATGGACAACCCATGGAACAATTGCCAATGGAGATAGAGACGAAGAGGGAGGATTTAATTACAGATGAAGTAGTCTTAAAATTAATCTTGCAAGAATGGAGGAATCTTGATGATTGTGTCATCCCAAATGACCAAAAGAAGTTGTATAAGGAAACATTTGAACAATATTTCACATCTAAATCTCAAAAACATATAGTTTCCTCAGAAAATACCACCTCTCAGGACCACAACACCCAAGCTAAAGGAGGAAAAAAGAAGGGCCACAAGAACCTACAAGAATCGATTCATATGGTGGGGGAAATGTTAGTTAACTCAGGAAAGTTAATACTGTTAACAACGATATTCCAACAACTTCACAAAGTTCATTAATGAAAGTGATCTCCTAGAATATAAGAGGCTTAAATAGCAAAGGAAAATAGAGGTATCTAAAATACATATTAAGAATAAAGAAGCCACAAGTGATGCTGATACAAGAAACTAAGGTTTCAAGTAAAAATTAGAAGACATCCTCAAACTATCCAAACCACATTATGAAGTAATGGCGATAGATTCGCGAGGCAGAACTGGGGGAATAACTATTCTATGGAATCCCGCGGAGATTATGGCATAAGATTGGATTGGGCTGCCACTGATACTAACAGGCCTATTCAGGAAAATTGGAATGAAAAAAAATCATAATTTCCTCTGTCTATGGTCTTCATATTCCAGGAGAAAAAGAGGTGTTCCTTAATATTAGAAGAACACTTAGTAATATGCATACTGAGAAGTACTTGTTGATGGGAGGGGATTTTAATATGATCGTGAGTTTGACAGAGAAAAAATAAGGTTTAAGGAGAGAGGAGCCAAAAATGGAATTCTTTAGAGATCTGATCACAAATTTAAGGCTATTTGATATACCCATAGTGAACTGTAAATACACTTGGAATAATAGAAGAGGGACTGCTCACTAGGTGGCTTCAAGATTGGACAGATTCCTCGCCTCATAAGCTCTAGTGAGCACTGATGTTTTTTATGAAGCTACTATCCTCCCCACCTTGGGGTCGGATCAATGGCTGATAAGAATGGAGATCGACATGAAGGAATGTAATAAAAAATGCCCATTTCGATTTGAGGCCTTTTGGCTATGAGACACAAACTTCTTTGAAAAATCTAAAGGGTGATGGGAAGCAAGTCAAGTCTAAGGCTGAAACAGGAATGAGATTATAAAATGGAAAAAAAATGAGTTTGGAAACATTCAATAGGACAAGGAAAGGTTGTAGGGAGAAATGAAGCGGATACAACAACAAATTATTTCAAATGGAAGGACAGAGAATCTAGTCATAGAATAAGGAAACCTTCTAAGTAAAATTGAAGAGCGCAGGAAAAAAGAGGAAATCTTATGGAAGAAAATCCCGTATTCAATGGCTAAAAGAAGGGGATAAAAATATGAACTTCTTCCATAAGGCTATGATTAAGAGAAGACAACATAACCGGATCTTTTCCCTAAAGGACCCAACAAGAAATAGAGTATTCCAACATAATGAGATGGAAAACTTGTTAGTCAATCATTTTAGTCATATCCTAATAGAACCTGATCATAATAGATCAGAATCTATTGAGTGCATCACTCAAAACATACCTCCAATAGTTAGCATGGAACACAGCTTGGACCTCCTCAGAGAAATCACAATAGAGGAGGTTGAAGAGGTTGTTAAAAATCTTGCAAAAAATAAAGTCCCTGGCCCAGATGGATTTACGACGGAATTCTATCAGGTTGCTTGGTCTTTTATGGGTAAAGAAATATGGGAATTAGTCAAGGAGTGCTATTGTTCATGACAGGTCTATCCAACCCTCAAATCTACCCTCATTTCTTTAATCCCAAAGCAGGAAAAATTTGATGTTCCAGTAGGGTTTAAGCCCATTGCTTTATGTAATGTAATATACAAGATTTTATCTACTATTATGGTAAAATGGTTGAAACCTATCCTCCCGGCCCTAATTTCACCTGAGCAGACAAGCTTTGTGAAAGGCAGACAAATCTTGGATGGCATAGTTATGACGCAGGAAGCAATACATTCTCTTCGCACCCTTAAAGAAAAAGATATGATGATTAAACTCGATTTATCTAAAGCATATGATCATCTTAGCTGGAATGATCTCAAAGCTATTCTTCAGGCTTTTGGCTTTGATGTTATATGGATTCATTGGATAATGTTATGTATCTCTTCCCCTAACTATTCCATATTTCTCAATGGCGTTCCTTCCAATCCTTTTAATGCTACCCAGGGGCTTCGACAAGGAGACCCTCTCTCCCCATTTCTCTTTATCATTGTAGCTGAAGGCCTTGGTCGTCATATTAAAAACAATATTAGTGGTGGTAAGCTGAAGGGATTGAACCTTTGGGGGGCTAGTCTAACCCTCTCCCACCAGCAGTTTGTCAATGACATTATGCCTTTTTGTCAAGCTACTATGAAAGAATATAAGGCCATCTTATCTATTCTAAAAGACTTCATGGAAGCCTCTGGAACTCTCACTAACAATGAAAAATCAAATGTTTATTTTTTTTTAATACTAATTTGATGTCCCAACGCTTCCCATCTCAAACTATGGGATTCAACATAGTATCCTTACCCATGAAGTATCTAGGAATTCCCTTAAGTCTTATTTCCCTTCGGGTTTCAGGATGGAAAGGTCTCCTTAACCGTATACAAGCTCGACTCCAAAATTGGGCTTTAAGGGTCCTTAATACTCCCAGTCGGGTTGTCCTATTGAGATTAGTCTTACAATCCATTCCTATTTACCAGTTTTCAGGACTGGTAGTGCCTAGAACTAGCTGTACTAATATGGTCAAGATATTCAAAAAATTTCTTTCGTAGGGTTCTCAAAAAGCCCATAAGTGGGCCCTTATTTCATGGGATAAGATTACCAAAATAAAGAGAATAGGTGGATTGGGATTAAGAGTCCATATGTGATGAACCAAGTGATGGGAGCTAAAATTTGGTGGAGATGGCTACAAGGGGGTGGGGATCTATGGAAAATAACTTGGGAAAGGAAATATGATATACCTCACACTACTGCAGGAAAATTAAAGGTGAAGACAACTCCGAAAGGATCCAACATTTCAAATTTGGTAGCCTTAAATAGAGATCTCATTTGTGAGCATAGTGTTTGGGAAATCAGAGGAGGAAATATTGCCCTTTTTTGGGAGGATTCCTGGCAGCAACGGGAAAAAATATTCAATCGATTAGACCTAGGAGAAATCTTTCTATTCACCAATCAACCGAATACAAAGTATGTAGAAAATTTATGGAGTGGGGAGACTGAGATGCAATGAAGACAATGGAAATTAAAGGACCACTGGCAGAATGCCCCAAAAACTCGCCAATGGGATAATTATAAAAAAGAACTCAAAACCAGAAAATTGATTGCAACAACTAGAGAAGATATACTGAGATGGGGATACCATAATAAAGGAATGTTCACTATACAAGAGGGTTATTATGTAAAATCAAATAATTTACATAGTATAACCGTTCCTCTCCGGCACAAAATTTGGACGGCAAAGAATTGGCTGAAAATCGAACATTTTCTATGGCTTGTTAGTCACAGTAAAATTCTCACTTGGGATCAGTTGCAGAAGAAAGGGATGCATGGTCCTTTGTTATGCACACTATGTAAGAAGCATGAAGAAACTATTTAACACTTGTTGAATACCTATGGTCTGGCGGAGACTCCTTAGATGAACCTTTCCACCCTCTTTCAAAAAACTGGCAGGGATAATATGAGCATCAAACATACCATTGAAACTCGGAGAAAAGGTGGATACACTAGTGCAGTCCTTAATAGAGCATCGAGGCTATCTATGGGGTTTCTTCTATGGGGCATATGGAAAGAAATAAACTGCAGAATCTTCAGAGATGAGTATAGGTAGAAAGAAGAAATATGACAATTGATCCTCGATAATATCAGAGAGACCATCATAGCTGAGAAATGGAATGAAGACGACTGGAAAAAAAATGGGAATGAGGCTCGAATTCTAGCTATGCTCAACCTAAAATCTCAAATGATGGCCCCGTCATTGTGGAAACAAAAACCACCAGGGAGAAACCCACAGGACAAATTCCAGGTTCCTCAACAAGGGTTTTTGAAGCTTAACTATGATGGGGGCTCTAAAGGCAACTTGGGTCATGCAGGAGCAGGTGGAATATTCTAGGATTCACAGGGTTTTGTTGGTAGAATAAATGTGATGGACTTGGGGTTCACTACAAATAATGAAGCTAAACTTATGGCAGTTAAACAAGGGTTGCTGATAGTAGTGAGAGAACAGTACCATAGAATCATAATGGAAGGGGACTCTGCTATGGTGATAGGGGTTCTGCAGAAGATGTAGCAGGGGACAGGATGGGAGAAAATTAGCCAAAACTAGATAATGACATGCCTAATCCATGAAATCAGTACCATCCTCTCTGACATAGGTTGCCTCATTCCATGGCATGTTCACAGAGCAGGGAATGAAGTGGTCGACTACCTGGAAAACTGGGGGTGCACTCATGCAGGATGACATTTGGACATAAACCAGGAAGAAATGGCTCAAGAAGGGGAACTATAGTCTCTACAACTAATTGTGGGTAGAGATAATGAGATTTCTTGGGATCCCCAATCGGGATGCCATGCAGGAGACGGGAGGTGTGACGTGGCACACAATGGCATGTACCACACGGCCACTTGAGAATAGATGACGACATGCGTTTTGAGGAGAGGTACTACCACTCACATGATATAATGATGGGAGAGGAAGATAATGGAGGCCAAATAACCATGTCAAAGTTGTATGGGAAACAATGCCGACGTGTAAAGGGGGTTATAAAGGCCGATGAGGGGAAAGGTGGTATTGTTTTTTGGAACATTTCAGAGGAGGGAAGAGTAGATGCGCCGTGCGGGAGAAGGTCGGAGCCTTGTGATTGCACCCTCTCAACTGGTATGTGCTTCGTCTCTTCACTATGTATGCTGCGGTGAATGAGGAATGGTCCATGGTTTTTAGCCTATCAATATATCTTGTCTATTACAACTCATGTATCTTCGAGGAGATGTCTCATCTTTTGTCTAGGTTCTATAATTGGAATTACAATGTTAATTTTCTGGTTTGAGATTAGGATGATGGTTGTATAAACATTGTGGGTTTTCATGTCCTGTTAGCGTGTCTGCTGTTCGAATCTATAAAATATAGACTTTGTTCAAATTTCGCTTGTTTAGTTTTCTGCATGGCTTCGACACATGTGGACTCTGGTTGTTTTTCTTTAGAGCCCCTCTGTACCAAGCACTCTGTTTTCGAGCCCCTATGCACCATGCATTCTGCTTTTGAGCCTCTTTGCCCCATGCATTTTGCTTTCGAGTCTCTCTGCCCCATGCATTTGACTTTCAAGTCCCTATGCACCATGCATTATGCTTTCGAGCCCCTATGTACCATGCATTCCATCCATCACCTTGAATGCAATGCTAGTGGTTCGTCGTCCCAAACATATGAATTATATTGCATGGCTTTGAATGACCATCCTGCAAATTGTGCTCGACACAAATGTCTATCTGGAACTGTTCTCACTTAGTCATTTTGTCATGTGGGCGGTTTCCAGCCGGGGATGTGGGTTGTCAATCCTGTCTCCAGGGGAGTTCTTTTTGTCTGAACCAGGTTTAGGATAGCTATTAGAGGATTCATTCTGTTTATAAGGGTTGCATTTTTGTTTTAACGGGCCTCTGGTTTACTATGTTGAAGTTATGTCCCCACCTTGTCAAAGTTCTGGTTCGATGGGGATTTCACTGTTGGTGGGCCTCTTACCTTTGGGCGCTAAGGAATTTCAATACTTATATTGGAAGTCTTTGGCCCCAGAAGGTTAAAATGCAGAAGGTGAAGGGTATACGTCTCGCCATGCATTCCCAGTCCTGCAAGAATAAGATTTTAATCTTGCCAGCTTTCTATATAGTTTGCTGCTGAGAAGGAGGCACGTTAATGTATATTTCTCTGTTACTTGCAAGGATGTCACTCCCGGCAGTCTGGGTCCTTTTCACAGCTGTTTTTATAAAACAATTATTGACTTTATGCTGCAATATACAAGTATATCTAATTTCTATGCAGGTGTTACTCTACCACTGGGCACGGACCTGCAACATCACTGTCAGTTAATTCAACGATTTGTATTACTGCATGCAAGTATGGTTAAAGGACAGACAACAAAAAGGGAGGCCAAAGACAAAGGGAAACAGAAACAAAGCAAGCCTACAATGGGCCCTAGAAAGAGAGGGAGGAAGTCAGGAATAGAGGTAATGGAAACCTCTTTGATGCCTATTCTACTGGCATTCTGCCGCAAGTACGAACACTTATCTAAGGATGAGAGCGAGACTACAATACTAAGGAAGAAGGAGAAATACAGGAGGATGCAATGGATTTCTTAAAGGACCTTGGTAACACAAGAAGCAGATTGTCCCTATTCCACTAGTTTATCCATACCTACTAGACGCTTAAATGTGTTTTGGCCAAGGCAATTATGAGCATCCAGGAAATTGGTAGAGACCCAAAAGATACCTCCATTTTAAACGAGATAAGGAGAGAGATTTAAGAAATTCGTGTTGCACAACATCATGGCAACGTTAAGCTAGGCCGCATAGATCGACAACTCCAAACCAGGCACCAAGTGGACATGCCCGGTTCTAGTGTAAAGGACCCTGCACCAATTGAGTCATCAAATAATTGAGATTGTCTTTTCTCTCGGTTTTTCCCATGCGTTTTGCAGATAACATTTATTTTTTAAAGTTATTGTATGTAAGAGATAGTAAACTGGTCATAACTGATAGTAGAAGGTTTAAACTTTTTCAGTACTAGTTGACCTACAACTCTTTAAGGGAGCCAATAGTCCTAGTTTCTTGCGGGCAAGTTGAGGCCATCGATTTTTTTTTTTGTTGTTGCAAATTTAGTAGTACCTTTCTATTTTCTATATTTCAAAAAGATGAAGCAAGTTGCAACAAATTCACAATTGGTGACCTCAACCTGCACGAAGGAAACCAGGTCCATTGGCCACCTTAAAGCATTAAATGCCATCCAAAATTGCAATTGTTTCTTACGCCTACTTGCCATGGCCTATTTACTGTCAAGCCTATTAGACAACATAAAAATTTAAAGCTATCCGCAAAAATCATTTAACTTAAAAACAATTAGCCATCTATGAATCTACTGGTGCTGCTGGGTCTTTTGCTATAGAACCCGACATATCAACCTGCTGCATTTGTTGGAGCTGCCTTTCAATTCTGCGTATATGGGCTGTAGCATGATAATGGGACACCCGTATTTCTTGAATATCTATTTGGATCGCCTGTAATATTGACACAGTATGATACCGGGGAACACTCGTATTTCTTGAATATCTATTTGGATCGCGTGTAATATTGAGACAATTTCAGTATTGCCTTCACTTTTTTTTAAATTTAACAAAACTTTAGCTAGAACACACTTCATAATCCAATAGGTTTGTTAAATATAACTTGCTGTTCTTTTTTATTAATAAAAAATAAAAAAATCTGCTAGACTTAAAATAAAAACTAAGTACTAAATAAAATCTGCACGTTCAAAATAAAACAAAACAAATACAAATTACATCCGCAAAGCCAAAAGGTTTTTGGAAAAACAGCGTATACGCATTTTTGCGTGGCACTGTTCATGAAAACATTTTAATAGCATGAACATCCTATTGGACAAAATCATTCAACTTCTTCAAAACTAGACATCCTTCCGACAGTTCCAGCCAACCATCCAAATATTTCACGTTTGAAGAAAAACATTTTATGTCTCAATGAAAAGTGAAACAACACTTTCGAATAATCAGAGAAACAATAAAACCAAACCGAAGTTACTCTTACACATCTGAACCTAGAAGAGACAATTAAGTAAAATTTGGGATAGTTATGCCTCAGGCAGGTTTTACATGGAGCCCGTGCGCTTGAGAGTGCGACATTGCATGGAGCTTTTCTGGGCTATCTGTAGTGTGGCATATACTATTTATTATTAAATTTAAAGTCGTTGGAAAATTGAGTTTATCTGTCATTAATGTGGTGTGACATATTCTGTCTATTATTAAATTTAAAATAATTAGAAAAAATTGACAGTAAAGGCCACAGCCCAAAATATAAGACTTGCCCAATGACCAATAAAAAAATTACACGTTGTGAAGACATGGATCGCACAATTCCTGTTATAGTCGAGAGTGTTCAAGGACTCGCAAAAACACGGCAGGAAACAATAACAGAAAGATATATCAGAAGAGGCGAAGAAATACCAACATCAACGGCAGTGTCTGATCATCAGTTTCACATCCCCATAATTGACATGGTCAAGATTTCAGCAGGAATGTGCAAAGAACAAGAGATTCAGAAACTTGCCCGGGCTTGTGAGGAATGGGGTTTCTTCCAGGTATAATTTGATTAGTTTCTGCTATATAGTCATCGTCCACAGTATAGGGAAAAACCGCTATATATTGTCATGTATGTTCTGTAGGTTGTGAATCACGGTATCCCGAACTCATTTCTTGATGCTGTCAGGAGAGTTGGAAAGGAGTTTTTCCAGCTTCCTTTGGCGGAGAAACAAAAGTGTGCTGTTAATCCTAGAGATCTTCAGGGCTATGGAAAGACATTCGTCGTGTCTGAACGACAAAAGCTGGATTGGGGTGACTCGTTGGGTTTGATAATGTTTCCTACTGGCTATAGAGATTTAAATCTTTGGTCAGTCGAACCTGGGTACACATAGGAGCCATGTTGTTCCATTGGATAAGCTTTCACACTTCAAATAGATATTGTTCCTAATAAATTTATATATACACAAATATGTTAGATAACATTTTTTTGACAATAGCCTATTTATTGACGTAAATACTGAACATGAGAATGAAGGTTTTAGAATGATTCCTGTCGTTCTCGTCTGTCCCAGAATGGTTTGACATGTCCATTTTATTGTCAAGAACTATAGAAAATGTCTGCTTTGCTTTCGATCTAAATTTTCACTGGTATCCAGGTCTATATATGACCAGTTACAATCGCGATGATATCGCTACTAATTAAGATAGTGAAACGACATTACCAAAGTTAAAGGTATCCTTAATTCATGTTCATTGTGAAACCATATTACTAAAGTTTATGATAATTATGAATTTATTGATGGCAGATTTTAAGAATATCTTTTAATTTGATTACTAATAGAGGTTAGAGGTTAATTGTTTGAATTTTCTCTTAATTATTAGTATAGATTTATCTTAATTATTGATTTAATATGAGTAGAGGAGCATCAAATTTCTTCACATTCACATATTTTTATACTGCAAAATACAATGTGTTATTTTTCATTGTTTAAATTGTATTTTTGAAAATAAAACAAAATAAAAATTTTAACCACAAAAATTTGTATTTTTTTCTATATATAGATATATATTAACTTGATATAGACATAATTTAGTTAACATAGATTTTCAAATAGTTTATTTAAATCTTTTCTGGAAATATTTTTGAAAATTATAAGATTTAAACATCTTATTCACCCATTATTTTTACTTCTAATTACTTTACATCATATATATATATTTTAAATTATAGTCAAACATTATTTATAACATAATTTTTATTTTTATTTTAAAGGGGAAAAACTTACACATCGTTGTAGAATGAGCCTCCAGGATCAATTAGACTTGGAACATTCCCAAAATCTACCATCCACATTGTTGAACTCTTACAAATTTATACATGGTTTTTAACATATATGTTTCAGTGAGGGCTTATTAGTGTTCTATTGAATATGTGATGAAAACGAATTCCAGGGCCTATCATTTCAAGTTTTCTTATGGTATCGATCCTAAGACCGGTGTAGTACTTTTCATTTTTCACTTTTTTCACTTTTTTTTTTTTTTTAACTTCATTTTCATGAACATGTCCAAATACATCACCCTGATCGGGGAAGGGAATTGAACCTGTGATGAGTGCTATAACAGCCCGTCTCATCACCGTTTAACCAAGACCCCACAAACCATGCCACACATAGAATTGTATAAAGGAGAAATCAAATTTCATTAACTAAACCCAATAAACTATTACATAGCATCTATGGATGCATTGGCTCACCAGATTTTCATTCTAATGGATGCCTCTTTTCAATGTCCAAAGATTACAATTTATAGAGAAAATTACAATATTGTGGATCATTTCAAGTTTCATGATCTCCTCATAAAAATCTCAACATGATCCTCTCCACAAAGTTCTCAAAGTGATTTTTTTTCACAAAACTCTCAACGTAATCCCTAAGATCCCTCACAAATCTAATTTTTCAAGCTTTTTAACAAATCTCTGGCCTTTTGATGTGTTTTTTTCATTTTGGCCTTAAAGAAGTTGTTCTTGCTAATTTTTTTTGAATGATGGTTAGATGCTCTTGCATCAGACTCCCAAGGTACAAAAACTTATGACTTCCTGGTTATATGCTTTATGGTCTTTTCGTAATATCTTCAACTAGTGAGTTGCAACCTGCCTCTATAGTAATAAGTCTCTCCACCTTGCTACATGATACCTCACCAAACTTTCTCCGAGTTTTGGCTTTTGGCATCTTCTTGGTTATTTCCTCTCGAACCATTTGAGCACTAATTGATTTAGACTATTGCAAATCTTCTCACCTTCCTATGGTTTCACCTACGCAAGGGAAAAAAAATCTTTGATGAGATCTTCAATCAATTATGCCATTTTTTGTTGCTTCTCCTCTACACTACAAGATTATTCTGCACTTTGATACCACTTAATGAAAATGAATTTCGGGGCCTATCATTTCAAGTTTTCTTATGGTATCGATCCTAGGACCTGTGGGTTATGATTCCAGAAACTTAGCTCATCCTTGCATCCACTGCAAAAATTAAACAACTTTGTTATCTACATGTAAAGTTAATTCATTAAATAAAGTCAACATATATGTTGTTAAAAACCGTTGATCTATTAATTAAATGAAATGGCTCTCCAGGTGAGGACTTGGAGAGTGTACACACACTCACACAAGCACTGACACTGACTATTGAGTCAGATGAGCCTTAATTATATAGACTTTCGCACTAATGGGATGGTTTCAACCACTCCTGAGATATTAGGATTTGAGATCTAATCTTAGTATCTCAATCCTATCATCATCATAACAAACCTCTAAGTCTAGCATTCTCCATTACTTCCAACACTCCCCCTTAATGGAGAAAGGGTACTGAACGATAACATATGCCTGCTGGTCTAGTCTCAACTAGGGTTACAATAAAAAACATGAAAAAATTGGTAACAAAGGTTTTCATTTTGGTTTTTATCCTTGTGAGTCCATATTTTTTCATTCCGAGTTGAGGCTTCATCTTCTATTTCCTCGCCATGAGGTAGTGATATATCTTCACCTCATTTCTTCCCCAATAATAGAATTATTGAACACTTATCCTCGCCCTTCTCAAAGTTAAGACAGGCTTAATAGGAAAATGTTTTCTCTCACTATTTCCGGTGTCACGCATGTGAAATTTTGCAAAGCTATCTTCAACATTTATGGATGCAACTTCTGTGTTGATTTCATAAAGACACGATTTTTCAAGCCATACTTCATGAAACTTTAATTCCTCTTCAATCTTCATTGTTTCTTCCTTGTTGCTGTTAACATCTGTACACACATAAATATTCATGAGATCATCACAATTTAAATGTTCTCCAGCTCTATTTTGTTCTGCCATGTCTTCGTAATCAGCTTCATGTGGCTTGTCCAATTGATCTTCAACAGTTTGTTCCTCTTTACATCCTTCCTGAAGACCAACTCGTGACTCTTCAATATTAGGATCTTGCAAAACAGATTGTGCCTCTTGTTTCTCGTGGTCATCAATAGAACCACATTGTTTTTTTGAAATTTCTTCTGACCCAAAAATACCACCCAAGCTAATGCCTCCAAATGTCGACATGAAAATATCATCATCGTCATAATCAAAAATATCTAAAAATATAGACATGTTGTTAAAGTCTAGCTTTTCTTGTTTTATCTTGTTTACAGATTTCGACTCCACTCGTTCCTTTAACGAGCTCAAACAACTCTGTTACCACACAAGCGAGAAACCTCCCTTTAGTAACTCTTCAATAGTAGAACCTTGTAGACTATGGCTTCTATGGCATGCAAGTATCAGTGCCCTCAGCTCTTGCGACGAGCAACAAACGACCTCTCAACAAGTTGGCAACACTATCAATGTCTAATTCTGATGCATGTAATTAGCCATTTGTAATGACACATATTTCTGTAGATGGGTTCAAATCAACAAAAAAACTTTTGCATTTTCATTGTGGCATATAATAAATTAGACAAAAATTTACCCAATTGGCTTTGGGATCTCCACAACCTGCAAATTCTATGATTTTTCAAAATTTCCAAGACAAATCTATTAAATGACGCTGACAGGAACACTGCATTCAATGCTATCCAAACCCTCCCTTCACGGCGACATCAACAACATTTAAACACAACAATGCGGTTTATTTCAGATCACCAAGACATCACCAAATCACTCACGGGCTTGCGGGCTCACGGAGAACTTCGAGCTGCTTTCTGCCCCCACAGTTCTCTTGTGCCTCTGTTAATTAAAACTTGGATGGCAGTGTTGCAAGGATGGCAAGCTCAACCCAGTCCACAAGCAGTGTTAGGATCGCTCACCACGCTTCTACTGCACTCAGTCCACACACTACAAGGAAAATACCCTCTAGTGGATGTTTTTGAGGAACCCCACAGAAAAAAGACCCCGTACATCTGTTTCTAGTGGAGGTTACTAGAGGAGGTTGGCGGGCGGAGGGTTTTGCGGATGTTTTCCGCTCGATGTGCTTATCATTAAACATCGCACTAGTGCTCTTGAAACTCGTAAGCACTAGTGCACACAAAACATTGGCACATCGAACATCGTGCACTTCGTACACACCCTCCCGGTGCGTCGTATTATTGCAGAGCACCAGTGCTTCACAACTCTTCCGCGCCGGTGCATTATAAAACACTGCGCGAAAACCAAAACTGCCCGGTGCGGTATTAAGAAATTGCACCAATGCATCATAAAACAATGAGCCAAAACACAAACCGATTGGTGCGTTCTTAAGAAATAGAATCGGGGCACCTATAAACCACACGCACTGGAAAAGGGTAAAATAAAGAAAAAATTATGGCAAAAAACCCAGATTTTTCATTTTTTCAGTGCTCCTGAGCTCTCAATTACAGGTGCGCTCTACCATAGAAAGACTCGGTGTGCACAAAACATTGGCACACAGGACACTATGCGTGATGTACACACCCGCCCGGGGCATCCTATTATGGTAACGCATCGGTGCTTCATAACTCTTCTATGTCGGTGCATCATAAAAAACTGTGCCAAAACAGAAACGTGCCGGTGCATTCTTATCAAAGAGCACGGGTGCGCCTATAAAATGCACGCACCGAAATAACGTTAAATAAAAAAAAATTATGGCAAAAAATATGATGCTTTACGACTATTCCACACCGGTGCTTTACGAATATTTTGCCCCGGTGCATCATCAAAACATCGTGCCAAAAATGAAACATCCCGGTGCGGTGTTAGGGAACCACCCCGGTGCATCATAAAGAATGTGCCAAATCTGACACTGCCTGGTGTGGTTGTAAGTAAGCGTACCGGTGCTCCTATAAAACCCTGCGCACTGGAACAAGGTTAAATAAAAAAAATTACGGCCAAAAAACTGCATTTTTCACTTTCCTCAGTGCTCTAGAGCTCTCAAGCACTGATGCCATTTCCCCTTCTCTAAGCTGCCTTGACATTAGTGCTCCCATTGCACCCATTGCACGCACTGCTGTTGTGCATTAGCCACCAATCTCCAGATTGCATTTTGAAAAACAGTGGGCAAATATTCTTTTGTAAATTCTACAGCCAATATGCCTCTTCGATGCTGAAATGTACAAGTATTTTTTCTAGTTTTTCCATAATTAAGCTTGTTAGTGGATTAGAATTTTAAATAACCTTAAAATAACCATTAATATATATATATATATATATATATATATTTTGTCGCGCGGTGCGTCACATCGGATAGTGGTGCTTCTTGTAAAATTTACAGGCCGCAGTGCCACTGGTGCTAACGGTATTCACACTATTTTTGGGGTAGTACTGAAAGGTGCCCCACATTATTTTAAATAAAAAAAAATAGAATATGGTGCGCTCAATTAGGCAGGCGCACCGTTGACCATGGGAATAGCAATGTGGTGTGTTGACGAAATTATCTGCCCTAGAGTCTGTCAACACACCTCATTCGACATTCCGAAAGGTTCAACGGTGCGGCTGAGTAAAATACCGCACCGTTGACTATGTAATTATTAGGAAGTCGGTGCATTGACACGACTATACGTTCTGGGGTGTATATTTCAGTCAATGCACCGCTATTCTGACATCAGATATAATTAATGGTGCTTGAAAAAATTTCAGCTGCACTGAGACTGGTGTGTTGTATTTCATTTGGTGCACCGCCATTGGTGTGCTACAAACACAAGATGCACCAGAACCGGTGCATGGCTGTTTTTGTGGCGCATCGAATAGTTTGTTTTTGTTTTTTTCAAATATATATATATATATATATATATATATATATATATATATATATATATATATATACATGTTTGTTTTAATAAATTTTTTTCATTTAATATGTCAATGATTTAGAGAGAAGAGGAGGAACAACAACAACAAGAGGTGGAACAATATGACATGATTCGCTAGTGGGAGGCACGAGAGAGGGAGAGAGATGCATACCCTCACCCTATTACAGCAAATACCCAGGGGATCCTAAGGTAGGTAGGCCTCCTCAAGTTCTATGAGGAGGTTATTTCCCTAAAGGCCCATACTGTGTTTTTGAGATATCTTATCTGCAGGTGTAATACCCACTGACCGGCTTTCTAGGTTGGTCCTGACTAGTGGTACACACCCACTGAGGAGGATATTTATTTTATTATAGGACTATCAAGGAGAGGGGTGGATTTTCCCTCATTCCCAGAGGTTCCACCAGGTTGTGTAACAGGGAGTCAGTTAGTTTACTCCCAAAGATACATTGAAGCACATGTACTATCTCCTTCAAAGTTTTAGGTACCTAGAGGTCAGTTACGTATAGGTGCATTTGGTAGACATGACGTGCAATGCCTCTCACTTATCATTTCGACCATTTCGCACAACACCAATTACAGGCAATGCATTAGTTTCTCGCTTTTATATTATGTTGATTCTTTAGTATAGGATCCATGACTTGTTAGGTGGTCTGCCATTTTTTTGCGGTACTTTTGTACGGCCTTAGATAGATGTCGTGCTCATGCACAAGGGAGGGTCAACTTCCCTTTTGCTTCAGAGCTGTTTTGTTTATTTTTTGAGAGGCTTCCAGAGATGAGGCCTAGTTTTGTTCGACAGCCTCGTAGGTCGATGTTGGAGGCCCAGATGCACATGTGGGGTAGATGATGCCCAAGAGGGGAGCTACTATGTTTTCAGCCAGGATATCGCATGATGCACTGGACTTACTAGCCAGTGTTCACGATCAGCTGCGTCCCTTCATTATGGTCCCATGTCCTTATGATGGATTAGATTAGCTAGGGTGTTCCAATATCCTATTCACAGATGATGAGCTACTAGATGATAGAGGTAATATTACTGTTTTATTTATATTTATTATAACATGTTCTTTAACTTGTTTTTATTAAATAGTGTAATGAAATTGTCTAATTATTGTTGTGTACTTGTATATATTTTGCAGACATTGGCTCTTTTGATGGTGAGGATATGCTGGAACCACCACATGATCTAGGTGTGGATCCTACTGACGATTAGGACATGGCTTATGCCAAGGATTGTGATCAGGATGAGGCCGGTGCAGAGAGACATCCTCTTGCTAGTGCACCGGTACCGCCTTTTGCTAGACGTGGTCGACTTGAGACTAGATATAGGATGGAGTTGGGCAACCAACTTAGTGTATTGATTGTGAGGTGGGCATCGGGCCCACTCATTACAGAGACATACAAGCTGATGATAGGCTATTACGGATGTGGAGAGGCATGCTGCGTGACATGTACAGCCTGATGCGGCATGTCCTAGGTGCTACGACAACTGTTACGCGACTGAGGAGGATTGTTGCACGTTATAGGTGTAGTTGAGTTGTGACACGTGATGGAAAGTCCACGAGCAGCGGTTCATCATCTCATGATCGTTCACCTCGTGCCGTGCCTGATGAGCACGAGGCTCCACTAGTAGAATCTAGCAGTCATCATGGAGATGAGGCTGGACCATCGGCCACGTCCAGTCAGCAACTTGCAGCATCCATCAGTACTAGTCATGATCATGAGTACGCTGGACCATCGATTGTCGAGGCTGCACTATTGACTGAGTAGGCCTCCACTACTATTGCTTATATTGATGTTGTGCTACCACGAGTTGATTCATCCATCAGTAATAATCATGATCATGAGCAGGCTCAACCATCGACCGTCGAGGCTGCACCATTTATTGAGTAGGCCTCCACTTGTACTTCTATTGATGTTGTAGTACTACCACCAGGCTCTAATCCATGACATTTATATTACAGTTGTATATTTTTAACATTATTCAGTTATATATGTATATATGGTCCATGTATTTTATGTTCATGTTGCAGTTGTACTAAATTTACATGTTGGTGATCATTATGATGTGCATATTGTTAGTTCATTTTAGATATGTTCACTTAAAATGTTTAGCTTGCAGATAGATGTTTATATGTGATAGCATGAGTTATTTGACATGAGATGTATATTTGATGTTTGTGTTGCGATGATGTTAATATATAATGTTAATTTGATGTTTGAATGTGTTTTTTAGTCGAATATGATGTTTGTACGATGGTTATCATGATCGTGATGATGCTTATTAATTAATTTAATATTAAATGACCATGATATTTATTAAATATTATGTCATGATTATAATTGAAATTTAAAATTGTAAAATTTGATTTGTATTTGTAATTATAATTTTAACTATAATTGTATGTAAAATATTTAATGTAAAATTTTAATTGTAATTGTAATATTTAATTTATTGTGAAATGATTGTAATTGTATATATGAAAAATTATAAAATTGTAATTGTAATTGTAATTGTATGTAAAATTCTAAAATTGTAATTGTATTTGTAATTGTAATAGTGTGTAAAATATTTGTAAAATTTTAATTGTAATTGTAAATGCAATTCTATGTAAAATTGAAATGTAATTCTACGTAACTATAATTGTATGTAAAATTAAAATTGTAATTGTAATTGTAATTTTAATTGTAATTGTATGTAAAATATTTGTAAAATTTTAATTGTATTAATGTGAAATGATTTTATTAAAATATTTAAATTTGTAAATTTACAAATAATTGTAAAATAAAAAATCTAGAATAATATGATTTTTTTGTCTAGATTTTTTGTAACATAATAAAGTTTAGAAAATAATGAAAATAAATTCATGTACTTTAGAATTATCATTATTTTATTATGGTCTTACATACAAAAAAAAAGAACTTTATATAGTCCGGTGCACTTATCATCATAACACGCACCGGTGAATCATATTACTCAGACGCACCAGTGCTTCACAACTCTTCTGCACTAGTCACGAATAAACGTAAATAAAAAAACGCAACACTATTTTCTTTAAGTGAAAAAAAAAAAACGAAAATTTCAAAAATGGGTGGAAAAATATTTTCGAAAATCTAATTTTCATAAAATAATTCTTTAAATACTAAACAATTTTCATTATTTCATTATTTTTGCTAAAATTTTCAGCCAGATATTTGCAGAAGATAGACCTAGAGCAAGAGAGCACGAACACACTATGGAGCAACGAAATATTTTCGAATAGACAATTAGAAACCAAACCTTTGGTGATTCAAACCATGTATCATAGAATTTCAAACCATATCGTGATTAAATTTGATTATTTTTTTACTTTTTCCGCAGTTTTTAAACTTTTTCTGCAGTTTTATCCATTTTTACCCTAAACCCTTCATTTTTTTGTTTTTTCCCTTTCTTCTCCCTGTTTCAATGATTTTAGAATTAGGGTTTTCATTTTAGATTGACATCCAACCCACGAGACGACTTGCATAGTCGGATCCCAATCCATTCGGTCATTGCGTGAATTTTTAGAAAAATTGGATTTTTCTTTATCGGTGTGCCTTGCGTACCCTAGCGCACCGGCACGCTGTATTATACAACACACTGCACAAATATTGTGTAATAAAAAAATTGAAAACAATTTTTTTAAATCAGTGCGCCATATTTGAAATAGGGCACTGTTGCTCCATTTTATGAGGATATCACCATACGGTCTATTACACTGTTTTTGCGGTGTGCTTATAATACCCCACACACCGTACGGTCTATTATACTATTTTGCGGTGCGTTTTTAATACCCCCATGCACTAGCCGTGGTGCGTACCTCATGAAAGGTGCACTGGTGTCTTGAGATTTATTTTGTACCTAAAAAGTGGAGAATTTATTTATAAATATATTAGTGAATGATATGGTACATGTTTTAGATTGATAAAGAAATGACTGACAAGAGATTAAGTAACAAAAATACTGATAACACATCAAGAAAAGAAAAAAATGCAAGTTCTTTGTAAATTCTTTATAAAAAATATTATTTTTGAACTATATGTAAGTTTAACTAATATATATTGTTTACTATGTATCATGCAGAGCTACAAAATGATGAAGCTCGATATGATTATTTCTGATTTAGGACCAGAAGAGCATAAAAAATTTATGGAAAAATTGCAAAAGGATGAATCAGGTGAATGAAAAAATACTACCAATCCAATATGAATTTCATTTTTTAATTTTCATTAATAATATACTTAAAATTATTAGATAACATGTGTCAAAAAGTCTATTAATTCACATCTGTTTAATGTTCTACAGGGACCAAAAGCTCAAAAAAGAAATGTTGTTCTAAGAAAATAAAAAAATAGAATATACAAATGAAAATGAATTGCTCCTTAGCTCATCTGGAGTGGTGCTGGAAGTTAATAAAAGGGGAAAAACTTTTACAAAATTTTGAGGGATCCAGTGGAACGAATGTACAGAAGTAGCTCTAGCAGTGACAATAGTTCAAGCAAAGAATAATGATCACTATGTTTGGATATCAAAGCAAGGCATTTTATTTTTTGAACTACATGTCTATGAAATCAAACATTTTGTTTAACATAATGGACATAGTGTCCCAATTGAAAGACAAAGGGATAACAATAACTGTCCCATTTTGTATGATAAATACTGTCTTATATCTATATATATATATATATATATATATATATATATATATATATATATGTTTTAATTTATTCTATTGCGTTCTCCATTGTTGTTCTCAAATGCACTAATAAAAATTTAATTCGTATGCATATTGTTATAAGATATTTATGTGTCGACTTTTGATAAATAATGAATTTTAAAAAACCCCAATAAGTATGATATGATATAACAAAGTAATCGAAACATTACATTCAAATGCATTAATAAAAATATAATTAATATGAATATTGTTAGAAGATGTGTCGACTTTTGATGAATAATGAATTTAAAACAATCACAATAATTGGACTATCATAGGTTGATGTTTCTAAAAAAAACAACATGAAAGATGGTGTGTGTCAGTAACTGTACACCGGTGCATTTATGTGTCTATACGCATTGGTGTTGTTGTATGATCTATGGGCACTACACAAATACCGATACTAGTTATAAATATTGGTACGTTTGTGTGATACTATGCACTGGGGCGTTTACATATCTATAAGCACCAGTGCATTTTTACGATCTATGGGCACCGCACGAATACCGATACCAATTATAAATCTCGGTGCCTTTCTGTGATACGATGCACCTGTGTGTTTATATAAGTATACGCACCAGTTCATTAATACGACCTATGGGCACTGCACAAATCTCAAGACTAATTAGAACGGCCCCGTGTGTTGTATGACCAACACTACGCCTGGTGCGGTTTTACATCTAAACGTCCCAGTGCGTTGGACTGAGACCACCCCAGGGCGCCATCTGCATGTACGCACCGGTGCGTTAAAGCTAGAGTAGTGCACCAATGAAAAAAAACATCCGTAATAACCTCCGGTCACCCATTTTTTTTAGTTGTGTTGAATTTTTGTTAAAAGCTCCGCGAAAACCTCTGTAACCATAAATGGATGTTGTAGAAAATGTTTTTTTGACAATTTTGGCCAATTTTATAACACTAAAAACCTCCTTTATAACCTCTACTAGAGGGTATTTTCATTGTAGTGACGAGCAGGATGGCTCACCAGTCCACGCCGACAGCTTTTAGATATGCACGCCAGCAGCTTTTAGATCTCCTATGCAGAGGGTAGCGTTCCTTTCCCCACAAGTGCATACTCCATGCAGCAGCGAGCTCTCTCCGACAGATGCTCCTCTCGATCCCCAAGATTGCTCCACAGAGAAATGCTCAAACAGTGATGTATGGACTAGCACCAATCTTCTCCGATGACAAGAAAAATTTATCAATATGCACACGCGAGGCATGAATATGCACACACACCACTCCATGCAGGCTTAGCCACCCTGACTTCGATCTCAGATTTGTTCACAGCATTCTGATTTCGTTTGCTTGATGGGTTGACGTTGATTGATGGTTTGGTGGCACTGTACATTTCTCCTATGCTAACTCGACCCGTAGATCCAAAATGCTATCACGACAGCCTCCACACCACGGAGTTATGAAAAACTTAATATGCTGCAAATAAATGTGTCTTGCGCTTCTCCAACCGTATAGCAAAAGATCCACAGGCCATGCAAATCTACAAACGATTTTTCAATCAGTGATCCCGTCTCTCTACTCACTAAACAAGCTCACTTAGCTTCCACCTGAAGCTCTGACACCATGTTAAAAACCGTTGATTTATTAATTAAATGAAATGGCTCTCCGGGTGAGAACTTGGAGAGTGTATACACACTCACACAAGCACTGACTATTGAGTCAAATGAGCCTTAATTATATATGCTTTCACACTAACAAGATGGTTTCAACCACTCCCGAGATATTAGGATTTGAGATCTAACTTAGCATCTCAATCCTATCATCATCATAACAAATCTCTAAGTTTAGCATTCTCCATTGCTTCCAACATCTGTACATCAAGTCATCAATGCATTAAATCACCATGCCAAACACAAAAAATTATATGAAGTAGAAATCAATTTTCATTAACTAAACCCACTAAACTATTACATAACATCTATTGGCGCCTTGGCTGGCCAGATTTTAATTTTAATGGCTACCTCTTTTCAATGCCCAAAAACTATAATTTATAGACGAAATTAAAATATTGTGAATCATTTCAAGATCCATGATCTTCTCCATAAAACTCTCAGCATAATCCTCTCCACAAAGCTTTCAACATGATTTTATTTTTCACAAGACTCTTAACATAATCCCTAAAATCCCTCACACAAATGAGTTTTCAAGCTTTTTAACAAATCCCTTAATGTGTTTTTTTTCATTTTAGCCTTGAAGAAGTTGTTCTTGCTATTTTTTTTCGATCGATGCTTTTGCATCAATATGTATCGTATGTTTTTGCAGGGAAATCATCGATAGATACAATAGTGAAATTAGAGCACTTGCTGTAACACTGTTGATTGTAATTGCCCACATGTTAGAGTTGAATCCTGACTTCTTTGATAACAAGTTTGGAAATACATACCAAAAAATGACGATAAATTATTATCTCCGGTGCTCCCGACCAGATCTTGTTTTCGGCCTGAGCCCACACGCAGACATGACTGGAATTACCATCTTACTTCAGGATGAAGAAGTCGTAGGATTAAATATCCACAATGGTGACCAATGGATAGTTGTGCAACCAATTACTTACGCTCTGGTTATTAACACTGGAAATTTAGTAGAGATAAATTCATGATCCTTAAACGTTAATCACCCTGATATCCTATCTTGATTGAAACATTTTACTGAGGTCTTTCAGGTTATGAAAAATGGGAGATACAAGAGTGTAGAGCATCGAGCATTGACAAAAAATTGCAGGGACAGGCTATTCAAACCCTATTTTTTTATGCTCCTGGATTAGATGCACAGATCGGTCCTACTGTGGAACTCATTGATCAAACTCATGATCCCTATTTGTTCAGGAATTTTTTTCATGAAGATTATATTCGATATTATTACTCTCGCTTGGTGCAGGGGAAGCACTCAGTGTACGAGTATGCGGGTATCTAAACATCAAAATAACAAACAAAATAGTTAATTAGCCTTTACGTATGTTTCTTCAGTTGCGTGCCCTATTTCATGGACGACATTGTATAGATTAAATAATCTCTTGTAAATAATATACCACTACAACCATTCACTGGTTCGCTTATCTGGAACTAAGGTATCGAGAGACATTTGAATTGTGATTTTCGTGTTGTATCGCATTATATTTGAATAAAATAATTAAAGCAGCCGTTTAGTGGTATGATCTGGTTAAAATGTTGTCTTGGTTACACCTTTGAAATTATTATTCGCTTTTTCCTCATCGACTTGAATCGGCTTGAATCCCTTGATCCGACGCAAGCTAGGAATTTCAAATCTTACTTGTAGCTTGGGATTGTAATTACGTTGATAGGTGTTTTTCTGGTTGGAAGAAGCTATTTTAATTATTTTTCTAATCAATCCTTTTGACAGGATGGTATAAATTGGATGATGCAAATATATTCTGGTTGTTGCCATTCAATTAATTAATAGAATTAAAAATGATAACTTCTTTGTATATCTAAATCACATATTTAAACCATACTTTAATTAATTTTTTACAAAAACATGATTAAAAATTTATTGTGACTATTGTTGATAACAGCTTATGCTAATTAGTTAGAAATTAAATTAAAAAAAAAAACTTATAAAACATGCATTGCAAGGTGGATTAATTTTGAAATTTATAACTGTTCACATTCTCAAACATATACTGTTTAACCACTTAGTAAGTGTGTGTTTAAAAACTTTTCCTCCACTCCATTGCCCTAGTGGTTGCCTATGCATGCCAGCTCGTGGGTTACTATAAAGAACAAATTGATTTTTTATTACTTTAAAAGAATATTGTTTCTGATTGGTATTCAATTGTCCATGCTACCCATTTCCACTTCCTTCCCTAATGTATCCACCTGCACAAACAAATCTACAATGATTTGACATGAGGTATGTGAATATAAGATAATTACAATTTCATATTATATAAACAATATAATGAATAAAAAATAAATAGTAGGTTTAAATTATAATATAGTTTTAGGTTTCATTATATCACTTAACTAATATAGTTTTACGTTCCATTATATGATGTCATCATATATCACTTAACTAATGCAATTTTACTTTATGTTGTATTCAACATTTATGCTAATTTTTTGTGTATTGAAAGCTTTGGTTAATAATAAGGCTTCATTATCACACAATTACCCTATAAAAAATAAACCTAAGATTAAATTATAACAAAATTATTTTAATACAGTATAATTTAATAATAATTTTAATACAATTATATTATAATATTAGATTATTAAATGATTATAAGGGTAATGGAGTAGTGGTTGCCTAAGCATGCCCACTCACAATTAACTATAAAGAACAAAATATTATTTTATTAAATTATTAAAATATGTAGACTTCTTTCAGTAATGTATCTAGGTCCACAAGCAAATATACAATGATTTATAAGGTTTACATGATATATGATAATAAAAAATAATTACAGTTTCATAATATTTTAAAAATATAATGAATAACTAATAAATTGTAAATTTAAATTATAATAGGGTTTTAGTTTCATAAATTAGATATAAAAAAAAAAACTATGAGTGTCATGTGATCATATATCACTTAACTAATGTAATTATACTTGAAATTATCTAAATCAATGATCCCCAACATCCACATTCAACCACTCTTACAATGATAGTCCATCAAAATACATATATCTTACATGCTTTCTCTCTAGTATGTGCTCGTGTCTATCTTTTTGGATCATTTTCATAATTTCCTTTTATACATCGAATAAATTGAATTTCTTGCATTATATACTATAGAGTTGCATTGATAGATTATAATTGAAATGAATTGTTATATTATGAAGTGTGTTGGCCTATATTATGAAGTGAATTGTTGTGCATTGTGTACCCAAGCATGACTGAATTGTTAAAATGCCCCATGAAATAATTTCAAAAAACTGGATGGTGTGGCTCTAAGTTGGTTTTGCAAGGATTTTTTTTTTGCAAGCTTTAGGACATATGCATTCCAACTCCAGGGAGATACTATTTGACCACCATCTCTCATATTACTTGCAAGACAATATAGTTGATATTTGGCACAACGTTTTTTTAATAAACTTGGTAGTCAAAGGCATGAACGCAAAGGGATTAAAGTAGTGGAACATTCATTAACACAGAGGCATTAGGGCATATTGGTTATAGTGTTTGTAGAGGCATTTGGGCTCTTGGTTATGGTGTTTGCAGACATATTAAAGTAGTGGACCAGCCATAAAAATATGAGAATTATGAGGGAATTTTTTGAGCTTGTGCATATTTATGATCTTATTGGTGGTGGCTATATTGTTGGTGGGCATTGGTCTATATAAAATTAGTGTAGGGAGGTGGCAGTTTTAAATACAACAATATAATGTATAAACATGCATTCAACTATTCTCTTAATGGTTCAATTAATGAGCAGCCCAACGTTTATATGGAGAGCGCTCTTAATGGTTCAATTAATGAGCATCCCGACGTTTATCCGGAGAGCCTTTATTGTTTGGGAAGAATTATTGTATTTAATGTATGTATTGAAGTTTGGTGCATTAAAATCTTTGAATAATAATGTTTCATTATCACACCATTTGAATAATAATGTTTCATTATCACACCATTCTCATCTAAGTGATAAATCGTAAGCTTAAATTATAAGCTATAATAAAATTATTTTAATACATTGTAAGATTAAATTATAATAATTATTTTAATACAATTATATTATATTATTAAATTATTATTATATAAAATAATAATAATAATAAATTATAAATTTATAATTTATTTTAATAATATTTTAACTTTATAACTATTAAAAAATCTGCTTGATGAGTGGAGATGAGTAAATTGTATTTTAATTTAAAGACATTTAAATGCAATTGTTTTTAATTAATTATAATAAAATCTATTAAAGTTCTATGTGACATAGAGTTATAGAGTTGAGAGTCATTATAAAAATAGGTATTTCACTCTTCTAGAGAAATGAAGGAACTACTTTATGCCATGGTGATTGACAATTGAATGCTACTAGTTCATATAGAGTTATAGAGTTGAGTCTTTATAAAACTAGGTATCTCACTCTTCTAGAGAAATGAAGGAAATATTTTATACCATGACGATTGACAATTGAATGTTACTAGCACCCAAGGGATATATAACTTTCATCAAGAAAAAAACATAATAATCCAATTACAACATATTTGGAAAAGGTACATTTAAAAAAATGTTTTAGTATATTTACAACACCTTTAAAAACAATATCTATTTTAGAACATGTTTCTTCATGTTTACTTAATATTAGCTAATTCCTTTGTCTTTAGACACTATCAATGTCTCTAAGAGAGTAAAAGATTTTTTATACTTGCTCTCTTGATGTGATAAAGTTAGCTTAACACACATTTAAGTTTATCATAAATTATATTTTTATATGCAAACATATATACATAAAAAAAATAAAATAAAAGATTTTTGGAAATCTTAATAATGGAAAAAAATGAGGGGAAAGAATTAGTAATTTTTTAAAATATATTAAATTATTTTTTATATTATACTATTTAGGAAATTAATTTATTGATTATTTAATTAAATAGATTAATTACTTTCATTAATTTAATTTAAATATGATTAAAAATATTTTAATATTAATTGATTTATTTATTAACATTAATATGTTGATATATTAATTAAAACATTATTACTTAATATATAATAGTTAACTACATTAGTTAAACATAGCCAAATATAATCACATTAAGACTTGCTCAACCATATAATTACTGTATTTGACAATAATACAATCCTTAATTAATATACATTAATTAATTAATTAAAACATTAAAATATTAATAAATTGGAGCACAAAACATTCTTAATTAAAATATTAATTAATTAATTTAATTAAAACATTTTGAAATATGGAATTAAAACTTTTATATAAAAATGTTTAATAACATTAAACTTTAATTCAATAATCCTTAAAAGAATACATTAATATTAATTAATAATAAAGTTAAATAATTAATATATTACCATTATTACATTGACATATTAATTAAATTATTAGTATAATTATTATACTTAACTACATTATTCAAATATATCTAAACATGAATATATTCACATTTGGTTAATAATAATAATATGTTGGAATTGTACATAAATGTTTTTAACTTTAAAACATTAATTAAAACTTTTGACAATATGTTAATTAAAATCTTTATTTAAAAATGTTTAATAACATTAATTTAAACATGTTTAAAGAAATGAATTAAAATTAATTAATAGTAATATTAATTTACCAATTTATTATCATTAATATATTGATATAGTAATTAAATCATTAATACATAATTAAAATATAATAATTAATACATAATATAATAGGTAATGACATTAGTCAAACATAGTCAAATATGACCACATTTAGATCAAAAATATGTTTAGTGTATTTGACAATAATCTACCTTATTCAATAAAAGAAGTCCTCAATTAATAAAACATTAATTAATTAAATAATTAAAACAATAACTAGCATTAATATTAATTAAGTAAAATAGTAACACTAATTAATTTTAACTTTGATTAATTAATTTTTAACATTACATGAAATATTGATAACATTAATAAAAATATTAAAATGTTTAAAAACATAAATTAAAACATTTGGCAATATTTTAATTAAAACATTTATATAAAAATGTTCAATTACAATAAACATTAATTTTTAAATTAATACTTTCATATTAATTAATAGTAATATTAAGTTAATTTATTTTTTAAATTAATACTTTCATATTAATTAATAGTGATATTAAGTTAATTAAAATATTTAATAAAATTAGTTATGCTACTTGATAATATATTAATTAAAATATTTATATAAAAGTCATGTCTCACTAGTGCAGCGAGTTGAGGATGAGCTTCTTGAGCAAAGTGACCGAAGTTGAAACCTCACGAAGGTTGGTTATGTCTTGTGCTAGGTGGAGAGGACATGCTAAAAAATCAAGTCAGCTAAGGGCTCTTGTGGCCCATGCCGGGTGCGATCCTCGGGTGACTTTGACGACTTAAATATCCCTCAATTGTGGCTCCTCAAGTCTAGAGGATCACACAAATATATATATATATATATATATAATAACATGAACCAATAATTTAAAAATTCCTAAATAAATATATTAATATTAATATTAATTTATTAGAATTGGAATCATAAACACATGTTTCTAACATTGCAATGTGACATTACAACATTTGGTTAACCACATTTTAGAATATGGGTGACTCCTTGACTATGTTTGACTATGTTTAAAGATCAACAATATTTAACTTTAGTGAGAAATATTTTCTTATTAATATTGATAATTAAATATGTTGTGATGCTCGAATGGTAAAGAAATCTATTAGACGTTGCAATGTGAGAAACATTGTCGTAATGTTACACTTTGAAATTTATCCAACGTTGCAATGTAACATTACTACTTTAGTCAAACACATTTAATAATATAATTGACTATTTTGGAGTATGTTTGGTAGTCATCACTCCTCAAGTTCAGTGAAACACAATTCCCTATTAATGGTTAATCACTATCTCTACGACCAGCCATGATCAACCATGGAAAATGACTCTATTGTGAACTATGATTTACCACAATCAACCATGATTAATCATGATTAAATTTCATCAACAATGATTAAGGTATTTCTCATTGAATTTGGTCAACCATGGTTAATCATGATCAACCATGATTAGCCATGGTCATTTAATGTGAACCATTGTGAATGATGAACAACAATGTTGAACCACCATCAGCCATGGTTAAGCATCATGATCCATGGATATAATGGTCAACCAATATTTCTATGGTCAACCATGATTAACCATGTTTAAATATGGTTAACCATGGTCATTGTCTCTATGGTTAACCATGACCAACCATGATCGACCATGATAAAAATAGTCAACCATGATCAATCATGGTCAAGCATGGTCGATCATGGTTGATTATGGTTAACCATGGTCATGCATGGTTGAATATTGGTATCCATGATCAACTATGGTCAACAAAGATCGAGGTCCATATGGTTGATTATGACCATGATTATGCATGGTTGAATATCAGTAACCATGATCAACCATGGTCAACCAAGATCGAGGTCCATATGGTTGAATCTAGCTGAACATGATCAACCATGGTCAACCATGATCAACATGGTCATCTTTGGTAAACCATGGTTAACCAAGAACATTTCATGTTCTATAGATTCCTCATCAACAACCATAGGCAACGATCGTTATAATGGTCAAACATGGTTAGCCAAGGTCTCTATGCCTGATTATGGTCATCCATTGTGGTCAATGTAGATATTTGTGGTTGAATATGTACAATTCCCTATTCATGGTTAATCCATATCTCTATAGTCAACAATGGTAAATAATGGTTAATCATGGCTAAATTTAGTCAACCATGGACAATGTCTCTACTGTCAACCATGATCAATCAAAATTAATAAAATTCAATGATGATCAACCATATTCAACCATTGTGAGTGATGGTCAACCATGATTACCCATGGTTAAATTTTTTCAACCATTATCGACAATGATTAAGGCCTCTCTTAAACTTGGTCAACCATACTTGAGTGTCGTTAACAATGATTTTAGACCATGATCAACCATGGTCAAGCATCATCAACTATGGTTATTATGGTAAATCAATGTTTTAATGGTCAACCATGATTAACTGTGGTTGAATATGGTTAACCATGGTCATTATCTCTATGGTTAACCATGGTCAATGATGATCAACCATGATAAAAAAATTGAATGTTGTAATGCTTTATAATATTATAATATCTCTTATTTTAAACATTAATAATAACTTAAAATAGAGAATTGCGATGACCACGAAAAACCCTAAGGTTTTATCAGCTCACAACTCTCTCTCTTCCACCGCCAAGCCTTCTCCTGGCCCTGCAGAACATGGAAGACAGAGGTCAAGCGCACTCCATACCTCCCTCAGGCTCTACGTCGGGTGTAGCTTTGTGGAGGATAATTTGAATGACAAGCTCAATGCATGCCCAAACCCCTCTGAAAAGACCAGGTTGTGGCTACTACTCTTGAGCAAGTATACGACAGCCTCGCAGATCGGAAAGGGACAAGTCCCTATCCCACTGAAATTTCAAAGGTTACCAAGAGCCTCTGCATAATATCTGACAATGCGCAAGGCAGAAAATGCTCTAGCCTTCCCTAACACCCCATCAATCGACCACTCTCTTGGGTTACCTCGAAGCTTACTCGTCAAAGAAGCCCTCACACTAGGGGAAACCACAAAAGAAAAAAGGCTACCTTGGGATTGTAGCGAGCTGATCAGGATAGTCAATTCAACCTCCTAGCTAAGCTGTGACATCCAGGATTTCCTAGATCCCTCATCCCATTTATATTAGATTTAGATCTTGCTTTTCTATGGCAAATCAATACTTCAATGGGTGTGCTTAACGGATCTGTTCCAGAACCTCGCGCATGCACTCGAACACAAGCTGGGGATTCCCTCATCTCTTCAACAATTTCTATACGGAGGTAAACAACTAGAGGATTCTCTTCCCATCACATTTTTAAAATTGAAAGAGATGCTTTTGTAGTTTTAACCTTTCATCTGCAAGGGGGAGCAACCGGGCAGCGCCCCCCTTCTAATCCAAATTTCTCTTACAAGGACACTATCCATGCATAACCTCCCAAGAAAGCTACTCAACCCTCTGAGGCTCCCAAGCCCTTTTTGGTTGATAAACTGGAGGAAGTCCCCTCCATAGAAATATCCCATCCAACTCTTGAAGATTAGCTTCAAATATATGAAGAATCCGCCATCATCTGCCGATTCAATGGACTGTAACCCTGCACAACATATATCTACCAATGGATCCACTCCACTTGGACCAGCAAAAACAAGGTTATCTTCTGCTTGAAGGGTTTCTTCATAGTGGTGTTTGCCTTTAGCGAAGATTATCAAAAAGTCTTGACTGAAGGTCCATGGTTTTGGGGAACAATGGGGCTATTTCTCACCCCCTAGTTTCCATATTTTGACCCCTCTATGGCAATCATCACCAAGCTACCTATTTGGGTCCGACTTCCAAACTTACCTGTGCATCTATGACACTTTAGTATCTTCCAAGGAATTGGAAACACAATAGGCCACTTTCTGGGAACATATCCCTCTAGGGGGGAGAACATATTATATACCTAATGCAGAATATGTGCTAAAATAGACATAATCAAGGGTTTTCCTGATCAAATTAATCTCAAAGTAGGGGATTTCCTTTGGATGCAGACCATGGACTATGAGAATATTGCCTTTCATTGCCGCCACTGCCATCAAACAAGGCACCTTCAAAATTCCTGCACCACGTTCCTCACCCAAAAGAATACAAGTAATCAAAAATCAAAACCTAAAAATGGAAACCATGTGATCCACCCCACATGGATGACATTGACTCCTTCAACTCGGATGAAGAGGAGACTAAGGCAGAAGTGGAGGCTGCAATACAGACGATGGATTCTCCCTCGGGCTGGCCCTGAAGGACCCACTACTACCTCGAATACACAGAAACAAACTCATGAGTCCTCCTCCTCTGACTCGGATAAGGAGGTTCTCCCCACAGTCAACAACAACCTTCAAGTGGTTCTTGCCCATCCACACTAGATTGGCTGGGTAAAAGTTAACAAAAAGAAAGGAAAAAAAAAATGTCAAATAGAGGATTCGACCCATTCTGGGTAGATTCCAATTACTATCTCTTTTCGCTTCCTTGTTACACGTGTTGGTTCTTTTTCTTATCTCTTGTTCACTTTTCGGGACCGAGGTTGATAGTCTATCATTTCCGGCTTCCTTGCTTTCTAGCTTATATTGACTGTAACTACAGTTTGTACCATATGATTACTTGATAGAATTATTCTTGTTTAGAAAAAAAATATATTATAATATCTCTTAGTTTATTAATCTCCCTTGCATTTATAACACTCCCTCAGTTTATTAATCTCTTGGGTTTTTAATCTCAATGGTTTATAATATTATTTTTTTGGGTTCATTAATCACTTGGGTTTATAGTATATATAATCCCTTGGGTTTCTTAATCCCTTTATTTTATAATAATAATACCTTGGGTTTATAATGTTAATTCCTTGGTTTTATAATATTAATATGTCAATATTATTAGTGTTTAATATATAATCCCTTACGTTTACTAATCCTTTGGGCTACTATATTTATAATATAGTATTTAGTATAAAATTATGCACATTAACTATTGTGGTTATGAGTGTGCTTAATATACACTAATCAACATGTATGAAACACATTTACTAATGTAGGTGTTTTAAGGTTAATAACATTTGGGTCTATAATATTTGTGTTTTATAAGATGAGGGTTTCTAATATTTGGGTATAATAATGAGGTTTATATTATTGGGTTTAATAATAATATTTTGGTTCATAATATTGAGTTTAATTGTAGTGTTTATAACAATGGGTTTAATATTTGTATTTATAGTATTAGATTTATAATAGTATTTATAATATTTTTAACATTATGGTTAAAAATACTACCAACCCAAGGGTTGAAAATATAAGTATAGTATAGTCTAGGATGTGTATGGTTAAAAATATTAATATAGTGTAGTTTATAACAGAGTATATTTATAATATACCACACCTCATAATATAATATTTATAGTGGGTTTAATGTTAGTATTTATAGTGTTAGGTTTGTAGTCTATTGGGTTGAATAATACCTTGGGTTTATGATCTTAATCTCTAATATGTATAATATTATAATATGGTTTATAATATTAATGTTATATTTCATATATTTATCTTAGGGGTTATAATATTAATCCCTTAGGTTTATAATTCGTTGGGCTTATAATATTAATGTTAGGGTTTATATTCTTAGGATTTAATATTAATTGTAGGGTTTATAAAATTAATCCTAGTGTTCAATATTAATCTCGTGGGTTTATAATATTAATCCCTTGAATTTATAATATTAATCCTAAAGTTTTGTAATATTAATGCCTTGGTTTTATAATATTGATATTTTAAGTTTATTAATCACTTTGGTTATACTATTAATAAACCCTTGTTTATAATAGTATTATCCCTTAGGTTATAATATAGGTTATTATATATAGGGTTTATAATTAGGGTTTCATATTGGGTTTATAATATTGTGTTTAATATTTAAAATTTATAGCACTTAAGATTATAATATTTCAGTTTGAATAATATTGAGTTTAATTTTAGTGTTTATAATAATGGGTTTAATATTTGTATTTATAGTATTGGATATATAATAGTATTTAAGATATATTATAGTATATAATATTGTTAACATTATGGTTAAAAATATTACCAACCTAAGGGTTGACAATATGAGTATAGTATAGTTTAGGATGTGTAGGGTTTAAAAATATTATTACAGTGTAGTTTATAACATAGTATATTTATAATATAGCATAATTCATAATATAATATTTATAGTAGGTTTAATATTAGTATTTATAGTGTTAGGTTTGTAGTTACTTTGGTTCAATAGTACCTTGGGTTTATGATATTAATCCATAATATGTATAATAATATAATATGGTTTATAATATTAATGTTAGATTTCATATATTTATCTTAGGGTTTATAATATTAATCCTAGGGAACTTATAATCGTTTTGGCATATGATATTAATCCTAGGTTTTAATTTAATCTCTTAGGTTTATAATCCATTGGGCTTATAATATTAATGTTATGGTTTTAATGTTAATGCCTTGGGTTTATTAATACCTTGGTTTTATAATAATACTATGTCAATCTTATTAAGGTTTATTATATAATCCCTTAGGTTTACTAATTTTTTGGGTTATTGGGTTTATAATATAGTAATTAGTAAAAAATTATGAAAGAACATTGATTATTGTGGTTATGCATATGCTTAATATACATTAATCAACATATATGGACCTAATGTACTAATGTGGTTGTTGTAAGGTTTATAACATTTGGGGCTATAATATTTACAGTTTATAAGATGAGGGTTTTTAAAATTTGGGTATAATATTAAGGTTTATATTATTTGGGTTCAATATTAGAGTTTATAATATTGAGTGTTTAATATATATAGGGTATATACTATTTGGTTTTAATATTATGATTTATATTATGGTTTAATATGTACGGTTATAATATAGGTTGTAATATATGGTTTATAAGTATCATTTAATATTTTGGTTTAATATTAGGGTTTATAATATTGTGTTAATGTATAGGGTTTATAATATTGGGTATTATAATATTTGGGTTCATAATATTGAGTTTTATTTTAGTGTTTATAATAATGGGTTTAATATTTGTATTTATAGTATTGGATTTATAATTTAGTATTTATAATATAGTATAGTATAATAATTTTAACATTATGGTTAACAATATTATCAACCCAAGGGTTAACAATATTAGTATAGTATAGTTTAGGATGTGTAGGGAACTAGAAATATTAGTATAGTGTAGTTTATAATATAGTATATTTATAATATCAGATATCTTGTAATATAATTTTTATAGTGGGTTTAATATTAGTATTTGTAGTATGAGGTTTGTAGTCTCTTGGTTTTAATAATACCTCGGGTTTATAATATTAATACCTAATATGTACATAATAATACAATATGGTTTATAATCCATTTAGTTTATAATATTAATCCCTTAGGTTTTTAACTTTAACTTTAATTTTTTTATTTTTATTTTTGGTAGTTCAAACTAATCTTAATCTTTCCATTTTTTCTCCTCCCATCCCACCCACGGGTTTTGAACTGGCGATCTTGCAGACAGAGTGCTTTAAGAGCGCACCCCATCACCGACTACTCTACACCATGTGGGCTAATCCCTTAGGTTTATTAATTCCTTGGATTTATCACATTAATCTCTTGCATTTATAATATTAATCCTAGGGTTCATAATATTAATATTAGGGTTTATATTCCTAGGGTTTAATATTAATCTTAGGGTCTATTGTTATTCCCTTATATTTATATTCCCTTGAAGTTTTAATATTAATCCAATGGGTGTCGTAATCTCTTGGGCTTATAATCCGTTAGGTCAACCGTGGTTAACTATGGTTTAACGTCACATTGTGACAAAGGTTCTCTCAATATGAAAAGAAATCATGGTCAACTATGGTCCAACATCACATTGTGACAAATATTGTCTCAATACAAAAATCAAACAGGTCAACCATGTTTTTCTTGTGGTTTATAACATTTATATTAGGGTCTATATAACTATGGTTTACAATGTTAATTATTTTGGTTTTTAGGTTTTTTTTGTATAAATTCCTTGTTTTTGTTTGTGCATTGTATTTATAATATCAATCCCTTCGCTTTATTAATATAAGGGTTTATATTCATAGAGTATAATATTATTTATAGGGTTTATAATATTATTCCTAGGGTTTAATATATTGCCTAATGTTTACAATCTTGATCCCTTGGGTTTATTAATTTTATGGTTTAATTTTATTTCCACGGGTTTTTAATATTAATCATTTTTGTTTATAATATTAATCATAAGGTTCATGAAATGAATTTTAGGGTATAATGTTTATTTTATGGTTTATAATATATATCTTAGGGTCAATATCCCTTGGGTTTATAATATTAATCCCTTGGGTTTAATATTATTCCCTTGGGTTTATAATTGTTTGCATTTTTAGTATTAATACCTTGAGTTTATTAGTTCCTTAGGCTTATAATATCAATGGTTTAATATTGTAACATTGGAATTGTACAAAAATATATCTAAAATCACATTGTGACAAACATTATCTCAATATGTAAATAAGTCTAACAATCATTATCACAATGTTACGTTGCATTGTAATTTATTCAATGTTGCATTGTCACATTACAAAACTTGGGTTTAATACAAGGTTAAAAATATTGGGGCCTTTTAGTATTCAATTTATAATATTAAAGTTCAATATTGGATTTATAAATTGTAGTACTATGGTTTATAATCTTAGTCATAGGGTTTAATATGAATCCCTTGGATGTATCAATCCCTTGGGGTTTTAATATTAATCCATTGGGTTTAAAATTATTCCCCTTAGTTTGTAATATTAAACCCTTAGGTTTATTAATTCCTTGATTTATGGCATTAATCTTTGGGTTTATAATATTAATCTTAAGGTTCATAATATTAATATTAGGGTTTATATTCCTAGAGTTTAATATTAATCTTAGGATCTAATTTTGTTCCCTTAGGGTTATATTCCCTCTAGTTTTTAATATTAATCCAATGGGTTTAGTAATCCCCTTGGTTTATAATATTGTTCTTAGGGTTTCTAATATTAATCATAGAGTTTATATTTCTAAGGTTTAATATTAAGCGGATGGTTTATAATATTAATGTTAGGGTTTAATATAAATCCATTTAGTTTATAATCCCTTGGGTTTATAATATTAATTCCTTGGGATTATTAATGTTAGGGTTTATGTTCCTTGGATTTAATATTAATATTAAGGCTTAATTCTTAGGTTTTTAATATTAATCCTTTGGATTTACTAATAACATAATCTTATAATGTTGATCTAAGGTTTATAATATTAATTTTAATATTTAATGTTAGTTTTGATGTTGTCTCCTTATTTACCAAAATCCCCATCTTGGAAGCTATTGATGTCATTAAGCGAGTCTTGGATGAGGACATTGCTAAGTTGGTTGGCTTGTGCCTCACCTCGAATTTTTTCAGTTTCAAGGTGAGTTGTACGAGCAAAATTGCGGAGTGGCCATGGGTTCCCCTCTTTCCCCTGTTGTCGCTAACTTATTTATGGAAGATTTTGAAATGAAGGCTTTGGCCTCAACTCAATTTTGACCAAAAAAGTGGAATAGGTTCATGGATGATACCTGTGTCATTTGGCCCCATGGCAGGGAGAAGTTATATTTGTTTCTTAATCACCTGAATTCCCAGTCTGATTACATCAAATTAATGATGGAAGTTGAAGTAGAGGACTGCCTTTCCTTCTTAGATATTCTTCTCTCTAGAAAGGATGATGGTTCTATCTCTCACCAAGTTTTCTGAAAAAAAAACTCACACTGAGCAGTATCTTCATGCTAACTCCCATCATTTCCCTGGTAAAAAATTTGGTGTTCTCTGCACTCTGGCTACTAGGCTCTTAGGAATTTTTATGATAGCCATCTGGAATATGAGAAATCCCATCTTCTGGATGTGTTTGAGATTAATGGTTATAATAGATCTCAAGGTTTGGAGACCTTTTAAAAAGCCTTTAAAGGCTCAAGAGATAGATCTTCTCAGTTGGATCATATTGGCAAGGTGAATCTTCCATTTATCCAAGGGACCTCGGATAGAATTTCCCATGTCCTTAGGATAAATAATTTCGCCTCTTCTTTTCAACCTATTTGTACTTTCAGGAATTCTCTCAGATCAGTTAAGGACCCTATCGACCCCAAGGACATGAAAGATGTTTATTTAGTACCTTGTTCCCACGATACTCCCTATATTGGGGAAATTGGTTGATCCATTAGACAGAGAATCCATGAGCATGCTGTAGACATTAGGCACAGTCGTTCCCGCACTTCTGCCCTTGTGGAGCATGCTGGGAAATCCTATCACCATGTTTGCATTGAAGATTCCAAATTCATTATTAGGGTGGATCACTTCTATCATAGAAAGCTGATGGAGGCTATTGAAATTGAGAGACATCCTAAAAATCTCAACTGAGATGATGGGTGGAAATTAAGTAATATTTGGACTCTGGCCCTATCGAGGTGATTCATCCCCCATGATTTTCCTCCTTTGTCCTTGATTTTCTGCCCTTTGTTTTGATTTTTCCCTCCTCTTTTTGTACCCTTGTTTTTTTTTATACTTCTTCCTATTGCTGGATATTATCTCGGGTTCTATTGATTCTTTATATATATATATATATATATATATAAACCCCCCTTACTTCAATATTTTAATTTCTTCCCCTGCCCTTCTCCTTATTATGTTATAATTCTATATTATTAATTTAACCCCCTTTTTATTATTTTTCCTAATAAATTCAATGTTTTAATATTATTCCCTTCTACTTATTAATTGTATAATATAATTTTATTATTTTAATTACTCATTAACCCCCTTCTCCTTTTTATTTTATAATTCTATATTATTCATTTAACCCTCTTTTTATTATTTCTCTTTATAATTTGAATATTTGAATATTGTTCCCTTCTCCTTATTAATTGTATCATTTATTTTTATTATTTTTATTATTCATTAACCCCTTTTATTTATTTATTTATTCAATTTTACTTAATTATTATATTATTTGTTACCCCTCTCTCCCTCTATATTAATTATAAATAATAACTAAAATAATTTAAAAAACTTTTAAATTTTCAACTAATTAACAAATTAACTAAATAACGGCTAGTTTTTATAACAACTAGTTTGATTAGCTATCACTTGGCAATGGCTCATCCTTACTATTTATTCATTGAGATCGATTTCCTTCTTCACCTTGTCCTGAGGATGAACCACATTAGATGATTCGAAATGTCCAAAATTCTAATGATGTGATTAATCCGAAAGATATTTATCTAGATTATAATATTCATAATTTCTTTGGTTTATTAATCCCTTATGTTTTTAATGTTAATCATTTAGATTCTTAATCTCATAGGCTTTTAATATTAATCCCTTGGGTTTTTAATCTCTTTAGTTTTTAATATGAATATTCCTTGGAGTTTATAATATTCATAATTTAGACTTATAGTATCAATCCATTTTACTTAAAATGTTTATTCCTTTACTAATAATAATTATAATAATTATTAATTAGTAATAATTATAATAATTATTAATTATTACTAATTACTAATAATTGTTAATGATTATAATCATTCATAATTAATAATAATTATTAACTATTAACTCATAAACCTTTATAATTTATAATTATTAATATTATAATTTTTAATTTTAAATATTAATATTTATATTAATTTTGATTATTAGTTATAAATATTTATATTTATGTTTATGTGATTAATACTAACATCATATTAATTTATTTATAAAATTAATAGATTAATAAATATATATTAATGATGGTAAAAAATAAATAATTATTATAATACTATTATACTATTATATTAATTTTGCTATATATAAGCTTATCAACCTATACCAACAATATTGGTAAATGTAGTTATACTAATTATAAATTTAATAAAAAATGTTACGTCTTTGAAATTGCTATTCACTTTTCCTTGAGACTGTAGTTATAAAGTTAATAAAGATTGTTACATCTTTGAAATTACTATTCACTTTTTCCTTGTCGGCTTGAGTCCCTTGATCTCACGCAAGGTAGGAATTTCAAATCGTACTTGTATCCCATACAAGCTTGTGACTGTAATTATAAAGTTAATAAGGGTTATAAATTTATAGTGCTTTTCATTTCATTTTAAATTTTATGCTATTTTATAAAATGTGATCTATTTATTTGTCTGTGTGGGTGTTTTTTAATTGTTAAAAAAATATCATGATTAAAAATGAAGATAATGTATCAATATTAATCATTATATTCAATTTAGTATATTAAATTAAACTTTACAATAAAAATATATAAGTATTTTAAATTTATAATGATATTGAGGCATAGTCTATGCTTATAATGTATTAGCTTCCGAGATGATATAATGACATAAACATAACTGTAGTGTATATAACCCAACAAATCTGAATTTGAATTTGTCATTAAAAGGGTTTATTAAAAATTATATTTCATTTAATTAAAAGTTATATCTCATTTTAGCTAGCAAAAATGATACTTATTTTGAAAGGAGGCACTACATCGTCCGCGTGTCACTATCTTACTATCTTACATAATCATTGTTGGATTTAAAAAATTCCATGGTTTCTATAAAATAATAATTAATAGTAGGTTGAAAAACTAAATTTTATTTTGATTACTTACGGTAAAGTTTCTTTATCATTTTCGCATAGACTTTTAGGTGAAGAACATTAGTTTGGTTTATGTTCATGAGAAATTCACTATTCATTGATATAATTATGTTTATGTATTATATTAACAATATTTGTATTTAAAGTTGTCATTAGTGTGAAATTATTATTAGTTTAGTTTTATTTTAATTATGGATTTATTAAATGTTTAAGGGATTTACTCAAAAAAAAAAAAGATTGCATTTTGAGATATTTGATCTCTAGAGATTTGATAGATCTTAAGTTAAGATGGATCTAGACTAGTTTATATTTATATTTGTTTGCCATACCTCTTTTATTTACTATGGCATTTGATCCATAGATTTGGTATATATTTAGATGTTAATTTCTAATATTATTTGATATATTTTTATGTATTTTTGTATTTATTTATTTACCATATCACTTTTATAAATATGGTATTTGGCCCATTGTATCAATTTGTCCCATGGTATTTGGCCCATAGGATTCACCTAAATGAAACTTCCTTTTTGAGTTTTTGTAAATATAAAAAAAGGTTATAGAGTAAATATGAAAAGACGTTTTATTTATTTACCATATTTCTAGTTTATTTATTTACCATACTTTTACAGTAAGTATAAAAAAAAAGTTACATTTTTTTTGAGTTTTTCATAAATATAACTTAACCTTAAGAGACAAAGATAATTATTACAAATATATTGATTACAATTGAGCTGCCATTATTTCTTACATTACATCTAACACCTACATCTACTAGTTGTAGAGCTCATATAGGCCCAATTACATCACTACATGAATATTGATGGAATTTACACCATTATTTTTTTTTGCATATCTAAATCATATATTTAAACCTTAAATTAATTTTTTACAAAACATAATTAAAAATTTACTGTACAAGTTATTTATCACGCTGTATAAAGAATAGATATATGAAATTAAAAATAAAAATGTTAAAACTTACATTACATCAATAGATGAAATTCACACCATTAACTTTCCCGCACATCTAAATCATATGTTTAAATGATATTTAATCTATTTTTTTACAGAACACAATTAAAAATTTATTGTACAAGTTATTTATCACCAAGTACCAAGATTAGAGATATACAATTAAAAATAAAAATGTAAAAACATACATTATTGAAACTTGGTTGTATTGAAACATTATTGTGCATTACATTTTTAAACCTATACATTTCAAAAATCCTAATCGCCCAAATATATATCTTCTATTTATTAGCCTTTATTGATTAGAGTTCATCAAACTATTAAAATATTAACATAAATTTATAATATAAATTAATGATTTTAAATTATAATAATTCTCTTAGATTTTAATATAATTTATATAATATTAAGTTTTAGATAATTTATATAATATTAAGGTTTAGTTTGGTTAAGAAAATATATAACATAATATTACATTTTAATATTAAATTTAAAATAAACCACTAGTTTTAAAATTTAATATATTAATGTGATTTTAAGAATAAATTTTAATATTTAAATCGTTCCATTTCCTTTTAATCACCATGTTTTTTCTCTTCAAAATCTGTTATGCATTCCTCTCTCTTCTTTAACCACGTTTTCAAAATATTTACTTGATTTAAAATCAATAAGATTTTAACTAGCTGTTGCCCAGAAGGTGCAAAGAGAGGCCGATAGGAGTATTGTTTGTGAATTATTAATTTGAAGTAATTGTATTTTTTTGACATGAAGGAAAAAATGTATTGGAAAATCTCGAATTTTGAAGTTCAATGCCAAACATTAAAACTTAGTTGAATCTCTTAGTTGCAGGTTTATCCAAACAATAAAACTTTTTGTGAAGCATATCTCTGTTTGAAAATCGAAATAAATTATTTCAGACTATTTCACCATTGCAATTTCATTTGCACGCTAGCTTTGTTGCAGATGGACCACAATATGCTACATTCAACAAAATTGACTGTACATTTTGCCTTATTTTTAAAGAATAGTACAAGTATGCCGTTTCCAGCAACAAAAAGACACGACATCATCCTTCCATTTCTGCAATATTTTTCTTTCAACAGTAATCCTCGAGTATTTCTTCTAACAACGTAAACCAAACAAATTAAAAACTTCAGTATAATCAAAACATCTACTCAAATATCAGTATCAAGGCTTTCCACAAATTGAAGTAATCTGCAAATTGCACACATTTCAATATAAAATAACCAACTCCACTATAACTAGATCATTCCTGCATATGATGTAATATGCAACTTGAGTCATGGTTAGCATCGCATGAATACAATAACAGCTGCAAAAAATTAAGAATACCGTACCTAATACTTTGGTATAGAAATGGATTTCAATTCCCGTCAAAACAACAAATGCTCAATAACTTGAAATTTCAAAATTGCAGCAAGGATTTGCAGCATGAGTTTTAATTTTTTCTAAACCAGAGTCCTCTTGCATTCATGGCTACAGTGCATTTTGAAAAGTATGCCAGGAAAGGTTACCGTGCACTTCCAATGAACTCCTCCCTAATAGATGACATGGTTACAAGTAAGGTTTAAACAGGGTCTCTGCAACTTGCAAACCTCATTCTGTTGAAACAAGTTTTAAATAGGTACAAAGCTGAATAGTTTACATGTGACAAAGCCATGGTTTGATCTGCATCTACATTACTTGCCTCGCCCATAAAGTAGTAGCGCCACTCAAAAAGTTTGTAACGTCAATTGTAACAACTGAACCTAAGGCATAACACTAAACTGTCAAGAAGGGTATCTAATGCATACACAACAATTATTCTGATTACTGTCATGGATAAAATACCAAGTTCATTCATATAAAATGAATAGAAAAAATATAATTAGGTACTCTTCCATAGAATGTTACAGTTAATTGCATTTACTTTCCTAAGAAGCCATTGTCTAACTTTAGACCATGATATGCAGTTACTGCAAATATCTTGACAACCCTAACCAGTCATTTGTACCTACTGTCAAGTAAATATGTAACAAATATCAATTTTCAATCAAGGGTGCCATTAAGAGTTTTAACCAACAAGGAGTAGGCAATGAATCTCTAGATCTCACAAACCTAATTCTGCTTTACCTACCAAGCTACCAGTCTGGCTAGAAATTAGCAGAACTTCCAATGGTTATTACAGTTTACACATGTCAGAAATGTAATCATAGGTTCATCTGCACTTCTTGTTTGCATCTGATAGTAAGTACACTTCCGCTTGCCACATTTACCACACTTGAATTGGTCTGTTGTAGCTTTAGGCTTTATCCCACGCTCACACTCAAAAACTGCCTTGTCTTTGATCTGTTTGTTCTCGAGCTTTCTTTGATCACTAGCCATTTCTTCCGCTGTCATGAAAATAAGTTTTTCTGGCTTAATTTCCCCAAGAAGAACTCTCCTTCTCAAATCTGGATTGTTTGCATCTTTCAGGTTGAACATGATGGACCTATATTTCAACTTCTGGGCTCCAACAGAAACATCAGTGTCTCAACAGAAACTGCAACTCGTACTGGATCACATGCATTTATTCTCACCAGGTTGTCACCCTCGGCTTCGTTACCTACTTTGTTAAAAGCCTCATGAAGAAGCTCACGGATCCTGTCCCGTACTGTGTTATTAGACTTAATCATACTTCTCAGCTTTGGAGGGCCATTTGAAGAGGACGATACCTTCTTATTGCTGATAGATGCTTCTTGTTCCTTGGGTTTCTTCTCAACCTTCACAGACTCTTGCTTAACAGCATTGACCTCCACTTTAATATTCTTGGAATGCTTATCTTCTGACTTTGTAGCTTTGTTTTCATTGCTAGCAAGAGTTTCTGATGTCACAACCTTCTTCCAAGAATCAAGTAAGCCAGTTGCTAATGCACAAATACTTTCTTGAGGATGCTTTGTGAGATGTCGGAGGCGTTTTCCAACCTGATAATCGAAGTATCATAGCAAAATGAAGTTACTAGCATCCATAAGAAAACAGTCCTACGAAAAAAGTTGCACACTCATGAACTAAACAGTTTACCTTGACTACTTTAAATCAGAGAAAAAGATACCTTAAAAAGACCCATTGAACTTAGAGAGAGGCATTAACAAAATCAGTGAACATCAAAAAAGAATAAGACTAAACTTTCAAGATAGAGGTAAATTTTTAAGAGCACTATTCAAAGATAAGGAAAAGAACAAAGAAAATGCAAAGGAAAAACTAAAATTATATTTTTCTTTCAGATATGTTCTCCATGCTACAAATCCTAATGAACTCAGAATAGGCATGTGCAAAAGAGCCATCTTGAAGAAGTAAATTAGGACTTACATTCTTCAATCTATGTCATAACATAAATGTATATTCTAAGAAAAAGATTATTGTGGCCCTAAAATTCACCTCCATAATCCAAATATTATTCCAGTAGAGTATTTCAGTATAAGAAAAAGACTGAAAGCAAATGCCATGCACCACAAACTAAATTTACAATTCAATTCAATAAATACGTGTGCCAACAAAATACTTTTAAAAAAGCATGTTCTTGACTTGTACACCACAAAATGCAGCAATCAAAGCAAGCATACTGTTGGCATAAGGGTACGAACAAACAATCTAAAGCTTACACATCCAACTCCGATTATAACTTACAACTTCACTGATAACAGACTCTACAGTACACCCACTACCTGCTCAAAATGATAGCACTGTACTGGGGAATCTGCTAACACAAATCTTAAATCATACAAAAAACATTGTTAAAAATATTGTAATGAGACATGATGAATATGGAGTGGCTAGAACTAACCCTGGCAGAACAGGGCCAGAGAGGCCTTGTTATCACCTCAAAAGCACATAACTTATAATTAAAAAAAAGAACAAAAATAAACTCTGGACTTAGTCACAGCAATATGCTATGGGGATTACAAGCTCACCCTAGGCTCATAGACAATGTTGTTAGCAGTAGCACATGGTCCATCAGCATTACGAAACTAAAGGCGCTACTTGATGGGAAAAATAATTTTTTGACAGGATTGTATTCTCACCCAATTGCAGTCATAGGGGGAACTGTTTCCTCACAATCCATACCCATTTTGAATTACATATTAGGTGATAATTTACTTTCTTCGTTGAGAAAGTAGTAGAAGAAAATACTTTAAACAAGGTAATTTTTCAAAGTGTCATGGGAGAAGTTTCCACTACAGTGGAATGGAGAGCTAATCAAATATAAGTACAGTGGAGCTGCAGACCAGCTCCTAGAAATCAAATTCTAACTCCTAAGCCTAATATTCCTACTCTATGGATCTCAAAAAAAAATATTAGGATGGTTTTTCAAAGGCATGCACTGCACAAAAATACAACCAAAACCACATTTCCGATTCTGTACAATATTGTATTCTACATCAAATGAAATCAACAAAACATCATAATGAATATTGTACATTCTTCTAGCTCCTAGTATTTAATATCATTACCTCATGATGCTAAAATCAATGGATGCATACTTACATTTCAGTAACAACAGGATATGATTGCAGTTAGATGGATTCATTAATCTTACATTAGCTGCAGGAACTTACGTTGGAGTAAGCAGCATTGCAGAACTTCTGGATGCCACTCTAAGGTTGACTGTCTTCCATCTTGGAGCACAAAGGATTTTTGTATTGGGGATAGTAATTACTAAACGTCTTCTTCCCACCGTTTGTCTCCATCACAAAATTCACCCCCTTTCTGAAATACAAAACAAACAACATCAGGAACCAACCAAACTGATAGAAATTAATGCATATAAACTATTATGACAAACTGACAAAACACACATTCCATGGGAATTCCAAAGGCTACCTTAAACCGAAATAGAAAATACACATGACTTTATAATTGTGAAGAGCACAAAATCCTCGAAAACATGTTTAAAAGGCATCCAGGACTGGTAACAAAGTGGCCACAGAACAAAACATTCACAACATGCAGTAATAGGTCAAAAGAAAAAATACACAGGAATCCAAAAGTCCTTTAAAAATTTGAAAAAAAAACTGGAAAATAAATCATGAGAAAACATTAAAGATAAGAAAAATAGAAACACTAGAATAAAAGTCTTGCAAAAAATAATAATAAAATTGAAACGAAAAAATTTCTAAAAAAATGCTGATGAAATCAACCAAAGAGAATCCTAGAATTTCAATAAAAGCATCAAATAAACAAATAAATTCAACTTTCGCATAAAATCATTACCAATCCGGTCATGGAAGTGTCGACAAGAAATCAGATGACTTAAAACCCCAACAACATAGTATACATAAAAAAATAGCAAGAGGGAAAAAGGGGTTTTGATACCTATCCAGGCAAGAATTGTGTCCACACCAGGCATGGAGTTGAAGTAACATGACGAGTGATGTTGTTTCATAATGGATTGTCAACTAGATTAGTCAGAAAAAAATATAGAAATGATAGCACATTATAGGAGCAAATTGTACATCCACACAAAAAGTTTCATGCACAAGAAAAATGAGAATTACATCCAATTCCCATTCTTTCCACATGAAGAAGGAAACTCCATTCAATTAAGGAGACCAGGTACAGATTTGGAATGCTCTCCCTTATTTTAATTTAACAATTGAAGGACTTAGTACAACTATTTTATATACATGGGCTAAATTATTCATTTGTTTATCAGCACTGTGGCAGATCATAAGGAGGAGGTTCAAGAGTTTCAAATGGTCCAATTCCATTTTCCACCAAGAAATTCATTGACAAACCACAAGACAAATGAGAATATAGATGACAATGCATGAACCAGATTCCTGAAATTGAAAAAATATGTCAAGCATTACTAGATCCAAACTTATCTATGGGAATTAAGTGTTTGTTATCTATAAAATTTATGATTCAACTGAAATAAATTGAAATAGTTTTATTTACTGGGATTGTCAGCTTTGAATCTGATGGTATCCTATCCACCTACTGGCATATAGCTACAATATTGCACTCTAGAGGATTTTAAAGGTTAAACTTACCATTCTCCACCAAGAAATCCATTAACAAACCCCGAGACAAATGAGAATCTAGATGGCAGTGCATGAACCAGATTCCTGAAATTGGAAAAATAAGTCAAGTGTTAATAGATTTCAAATTCTCAGCTTTCAAGGGAAATTCTTCAAAGTAATGGATGTAGTAAATCTTCCAAATTATGGAAACCATTGAGACCTGTTTTTTAGATTTCACAAGTCAGCTTGCAAGTTCTCTCTGAGAATAAAATTAAGAAGATTTGAATCTCCGGTTAAAACTGATACAAATAGTACAGAAAATAGTGGTTAATACTAATTTGTATCGAGAGAAGTAAAGTGCTTTTACAAAGAGATATGGAAGAGATATCTTTTAATCATGAAAAATTAAAATAACAAATATTAAAATAAGATCCATCCAAAAAATTTCACATCCATCCAAAAATATAATTTTAAGGTCCATCACAAAATTTCAGATAACAGATGTCTGCACCTGATTTTCTGTTTATCCCTCTTGGTGCTGAGTAGACTTAAGAGTTAAACAATCTATGCTGCTACTGCTACTACTAATGATACCAATAAGAATAATTAAACAGGTGAAGCCAATGTGATGAGCAACGAAGAGAGTGGTTGCTAAATAGTGAGGATGGTGGCATGTGAGACCACTCACCAAAATTCATTTCCAAGGAGCCAGGTTCAAGTGCTTGGTGAATTTTATGAAAGAGTACCATGTTTGGAAAATTGGATTTTTTTCCTACAAAGGACTATTCTCAGTTATGCATATTAACACCAAAATCAAGGTATTGGATATTAGGAGAAATTTGATCCTTCTTGTCTAGAAAAAATAATTATTGGAAGCTACACTTGGAAGTCCATGATAGGAATTCTGCAAAAATGAATTTTCTTTGATAAATTTGAAAAAGACTGCAAAACCCAGTTGCAGTAGGGGTTTTCAAGGGTGCGGAATCATTGATGTACTTGAAATTTGTAGCTACAATCAATTTGATAATGAACTTTAACAAAGATTGATATCCTAAAGGCTAATTCCAATAGTTTGCTATTCTTTTTTATTTCTTTTCAATATTATATTAGATAGCCTTATGTCATATCAGCATTTCATTGCACATCTCCCTAATTCTGGATTGTGAAAGGTATTTCACTTTTCTCCGTAAAATAAAACTGAACTTAAAAAAATTGGTCAATCTTAACCCCGAGTTTCAAGGGCCAGAATTTAGGACATGCTATCTTTATATGAGAACCCTGTCAAGACATCTTAGCTAAAGAAAAGTGCTTGTGATAGACGTAATAGAGGAAAATATAATGCTCATACCTGTCGCCAATGGGCTTTGTGAAAATCTGTAAGAGGACTCCTTGATCATCTCTATCGACCAAAATCCCCAACTCGTCGCACTCTTCCATCTGCTTCTCAGTCAAGATATCTGCAACCCTATTCCTCAGATTCTTATAGTAAGTAGGGGGAGGCTTGGGCATAAACTCAAACCCTCCTATTTCACTGCGCATGCGCATTTCCTTGAGCGTGGAGAATATATCAGAGCAAATAAGAACCAAATGCTGCAGTCCGGGACCCTCATTGTGCTCCAGATAGGTCTGTATCTGTGACTTCCTTTTGGTTCCAAACACGGGTTCGTTCATGGGCAATAGAACCATCTCATTATTGCTCGCCAACACCATCGAATTCAGGCCACTCTCTGCAGTTCCGACATCTTCTGCCGTAAACTCGGAAAAACGGTGAAACCCTGTAAACTTGGCCACATATTCGACGGCTTCCTCCAGTTTCTCCACATTCCCCACAGCGTGGTCGACCCGAATGAGTCCATAGGAAAAGGGAGCCGACTGAACGTGCTCGAAATTGGGCAAAAAGGACCCCTTGAAACCGTCCTTGCTGACAAAACGAAGAACCACGTCTCCGTAAAGCTTAACCTCCGACATGCACAACTAACATACAGCTCGTTTGCCAAGTTACCGAGCTGCTTCTCAGAATCTTGAAAGAACAACGAGATGACTTCGGTGACAAATTCTGGGTGGTTCTCGTCCTGCAACTGCTGCAACTGTGTGAATTTCTCATCCAGAAATCCCTGCAACTCATGTCGAGAATTCAGCAACCCATTTACAAAATACTCAACATAAACTTATACTGAATCTGTGCTGAGCTCAATTATGACAAAATTAGATATTCAAATTGAACAGAAAAACCAAAACCCTTGCAAACAAAAATTAAATCAAAAACCTCTTGGAAAAGGGAATTTGTCAGCTGAATAAGCCGTTGCTTCAAGTGTATGATGTCCATTCCCAACCACAGCATCCACACCGGTAGCCCTGTCTAGACTGAATTGTAGTTTCCCACAGTAAAAAGAAAATAAATGATGGTTACGGAATCCCACAGCCAGTGGATCCATGTTATTATTATTTGTTTGGCAATGCAATGGAACTTGCATTACTGTAGCTACTATGAATATGACTGCTGTGGCTGTGCCGCTACAGTGTAGAAACTATTACTGTTTGAACCTCTTCGAACAAAGAGGCCAAGAGGCCAGTTTCTGTTGTTGCTGCAACTTCCACTGCAGATCCGCAAGCATAACCCCGGCGAGTTCGAACTGGAGTTTAGCAAATATCCAGAATTGAGAAGATCAGGGTTTATATGGATTTGTTGATCCATGGTGTCTATTGATCTGTAGTCGAGAGCTACAAGGCCGGTATGCGGCGCCGGGACGGGAACCGTGCTGCATTCCTCTACAGGAACACTGCAATGCACTTGTTCTGTTAAAGCCTCTGCTAATTCCAAACTAAATCCTTAAAGGCCTAACAGTTCCGTCTCCGGCAGGGGTGTTAGTGACGGTTGAATTTTTGCTGTTGCGGGAAGCTGCAGGGAAATGGAAGAGGATTTGGAGGAGCGAATAATGGAAACAGAATGGTGAACAGAGTAGAGTTAGTTCGACCTAGGAGTAACAGCTGTCATTTTTTAAAATGAGTAACAGGTAACAGGTGTACGGTGCAGAATGAATATGTTGACGAAAAAAAACTGATCTCTTTCAAAAGAGAAGGCCTATCGGCCTAAATATATAACCAATCGTCATATAATTAAAAGAAAAAAGCGCCTCAAGGATTATGAAACTCTTTTCTATGAAACTCCCTTATGTACAGATTTAAACAATGCGATTTCCTCATGCCTTTTTATTTAAGCATTGAATTCATTTTCTAAAATGCAGGAAAATGCACATTGTATAATCAATAATAATAAAAAAATTAAACTATTCCATATTATATTGATAAATTGTTTTAAGATTATTCTAATTTATTATGTCATTTGCAAAATTTATTATGATAAAAAAAAATTGAAACTTAAATCCCAATATTCAACACTGAAGAATTTGTAAATTTCAAAAAAACATGAATGAGATGAATTGAAATTTAAAACATTCATTCATAAAATTAGAAATCTATGCATAAACAAATGATCTAAATGTGAAGTGATATGTAATAGACATTTACCAAATAACAAATCAATATGTTATACTACCATATTTACTTTTCTATAAACCAACGTTTCAATCACAAATATTTTAGTTTATATTAATATTATAATATTACAAAAATAGATATTAGGTTTTAATAATAATTTTAAAATTTTACTTTTAATATTATATTTTAAGCTTAATATTTTTTTGTCCATAGATTAGTTTTCTTTTACTCATGAAGTGCTTGAATCTTCATATTCTTTATTTATATAATAATTTTTTTTTTTTTTTTTGTAACCATACAAAAATTGAATATCCAATAATGTGGACAATTCACTTTTTTCATTTTAATAAATAATGGTGTACAATAAGAAATTAATCAATTTTTACATAGCATAAACCAATCAATTTAGACATAACATACACTTATTGATTTCTCTCAGTATATATATATATATATATATATATATATATATATATATATATATATATATATATATATATATATATATACGAGATAAGTGAAATAAAATAAACTTTAGCCAAACCCCAAACAAATATGTTATAAAACCATATTGTCCATAAATATCAAACATTTAAATTTATAATAATACAGTATTTATTTTAATATTAAATTTTAAGTTTTAATATTAGATTTTATTTCTAATATTATATTTAACAATAATACTAATTTTTACATTTAAATTTTAATACATTTATTGTTTATTTTAATTTCTTGATTAAAACAAGTTCTACATTACTTAATATGATAATGAGATAATGATGGCATTTTAATAAGAAAAAATTATTAATATTAATATACTTAATATTAATATTATTTTTTATAGTTTTATAATAAATATTATTAATATTAACATGAGATATTTATTAAAAATATTAATATTTTTTTTTCTAAGTAATACTAATTCTATTAATTCATCAACCAAAGGTTACATTGTTCATCCTCGGAAATGGAAAGATCCATGATGGAGGGAATAGACAAAATACTGCTATCCAAAACTAGACTGTCTCTAGAGGGGAAACCAGCCTTAATTATCCAGATAGAATGAGCTGCCCATAGCAGGAAACCAACCTTTAAAACGGTGCAAAAAGAGACCAAAAGAGCTAGCATAGGGAACAACCAGAACCAACAAACTAAGAAACCCGAAGAGCAAGTGCTATGGAGAACATTCATGCTTGTCACTGGAGGGAGGCTCCTCTTCAAGGATGCGGTAGATGTAGCCATAGTCCAGTGAATCAAGCCCAGGGTCAGAGTCTTCAAGCTGCTCGTGTGGGGATTCAGGAAGCCCGAGGTGCTCCGCCGGAGTGTCCTGAGTGGCGTTATCCTGCATAGATGCTGTAATATCCATGGCGTCAGTAAAATTGAGGTCTTCTTTCCTCTTGGAGGAGCTCGGGAGACGCAGACCTGGTAGATTCTTCTCTTCAGCCGATTCAGAGTCGTTGTCATTAGAATTGGAGCTAGGGGTTGGCTGCACAGGGAGGGCTTTGAGTTTATGGGGGATGAAGTAGGCTCCACAGGGATGGTGGACTTGTGGGCTCTCTTCTTACTGTGGGAGGAGGAGGGGGGCGAGAGGGGTCCAGGAGCTCCGCGGGAGGAACGAAGGAGTTAGATGGCTCTCCAGGCATAAAGGAGGAGGGCAAAAAGTCCGCCATGTCCCAAGAGACCGGAATATTTAAGTCCTGGGGGATGGCATGGGGCAGAGGGGGACGCGAAGGGAGGCCCCTGCCCCCAGCTCGTCTGCACCGTTGCCGATGTCGTCGCAGCATCACGACAAGCTTGGATAGGGCGCGATACTATGGAGGGGTCGCTTTAGAGGCTTGAGCCCAGAAGCTTCTTGCCTGAGTAGGGGAGGGCCGAAGCAAGAAGAACAGAGGGAGAGCGATCCGAGCGGGCTGAAGAGCTAGAGAAGGATCGGGAGAAGTGAATAGCATGGTGCCGAGAGGAGTTAATACCAAACATATTGAGTACATCGAAAATAAGGTGGCACATGGGACTTTAAAGCCCAGCTCACGCGAGGATTGAAGGCACTATGCATCCCAAGGCTGGGGCACATGGGCGCGCCGTGTGGTGATCCATATGGCCATCCTGTGTAGTCTTGCAAGGCTAGGTACCACCTGCATCCGGGGATTAAAAATATTAATATTAATATATATCATTAATAAAAATAAATTAATAATTTTATTAATATAATATTAATGTTTAGAAAATTATTAAAAAAAAAAAAATTATTATTATTATTATTATATATTATCATTATTATATATTATAAATATTATTATTATTAATATTAATATGATATATTATTAATGTTTATTATATAATATTAATATTAGTCATTTAAAATATTAATATTAATATATAACATTAACAATAACAAATTAATATGAGAAACAACGTTATGATTAATATGATTAATATAATATTAATGATGTTTAGAAAAATAATATTTGTAATGTTATAATGGTGAAATTTGTTGGAATATGTTTAATCATATTGATCAATTATTTTGGTCATAATATTAGGTTTACCCTTATCTTTTATAATATTTGGTTTAAGATTAGGATTTATAATATTGGGTTCAATGATAAAGTTTATAATATTGGGGTTAATACTAGGAATTCTAAAATTTGATTTAATATTGGGTTTATAATTTTAGGGTTTAAAATATTGGGTTTATAATATTGGGTTTACTATTAAGATTTCTAAAATTGGATTTATTATTAGGTTTTATATTAGAGTTAATATCCTTGTCCATGAGATCTTGGATAGATGGTGATGGGGTGCTCTATGTCAAGGCACTTCTTGATGTGGAGGCACCAATTCAATTCCCTGCCGTGATTGGGGTGATATATTGTACAAAATGAAGATGTAGTCCTACCAAGCTTACAAAAAAATATATTAGAGTTAATAATTTTAATATTTAATAATTTTAGAGTTAATGAATGTATATTAAGGTCAACCATGATCATCCATAATGGTCAACTATGGCCAACCATGGATAACCATGTTGAATCATAATGGTCAACAATGGTAAACTATTATAAACCATTCTGAACCATGGTCAACCATTGTCAAAATTGATTAAATATGCCCAACCACCATCAAAATATATGGTCATAAATGATTAACCTGGTCAATTGCATTGGTGAGACACTATGGTTATATTATTAGGTTTATAATATTAGGGCTTATAATATTGGGTTTAATATAAGACTTTATAATAATGGTCTTAAAAGATTGAGCTTACTATTGCACTTAATATTGGGATATAAAATATTTTGTTTAATATTAAGATTTATAATATAAGGTTTATAGTACAAGTGTATATAATATTTGTTTAATATATTAGTTTAATATTGATATTCATATATATATATAGTCACTCAAGGTTAATCATACTCAATCATACCAATATAAATATGTTTAATATTATTAAACATTATTGTTTATAATTTGATAATAAATATTTATTATTAACATTAATATGAGATATTATTATATATTATTGTTTATATTTTGAAAATTAGAAACATTAATATTAATCATGTTTATAAAAATATGAAAGTAACCATTATTAATATTAATAGATATTATTATTAATAATAGATTAATAGTGGAAACAATATTATGAGTAACATCAGTAATATAATAATAATGTTTAGAAAAATACTATTGATAGTGTTATAATAGTGAAACTTCGTTGAATATGTTCAACCATGGTTAACCATTATGGTCACAAATGGTCAACAATATTGATCAACCGTTTTAGTCATAATATTAGGTTTAAGTTTAGATTTTATAATATTAGGTTTAAAATTAGGGTTCATAATATTGGATTCAATACTAGGATTTATAGAATTGGGTTTATAGTTTTAGGGTTTAAAATATTGGATTCAATTCTAGGGTTTATAACATTGGGCTTAATATTAGGATTTTTAAAATTGGGTTTAATATGAGGGTTTATAATATCATGTTAATATTAGGGTAAATAATATTGAATTTAATATTTCTTTTATAATATTGGATTTAATATTATTTTTTATAATATTAGGTTTACATATAAATTTTTTTTTTTAATAGTCAATCAAACCTTGGTTGCGCTCATAATAGTGGATTTATAAAATTAGGATTTGTAATATTGAGCTTATAATATTGGTTTTAATATAAGACTTTATAATAATGGCCTTATAATATTGATTCTATCATATTGGGTTTACTATTGGGCATGATATTAGGGTTTACTATATTTTGTTTAATATTAGGATTTATAATATGAGTGTATACAAAATTTGGTTTAATATAATGGTTTATAATATTAGTTTAATATTGGGGTTTATAATATATATATATATATATATATATATATATATATATACATACTTTTATGATCAATTAATATCTATCAAGATCAATCATAGTTAATTATGGTCAAGCAATATGAACATGATTAGAATGATGAACCATGATTAACCATAGTGTTCTACCATGGTCAACCATTTTGGGCAATCGTGGTCAACCATTATCAATGATGTTCAACTATGTTTAATGGGTATGAATGATTGTGAACCATGGGCAACCATGTTTGTTGAGCATTATGATCAATCATTATGTTCATAATATTTGGATTTATTGTATAAGGTATTATATGAGGATTTATAATATTAAGTTTAATATGTTTCTCGTCAACCATTATGGTCGTAATATTAAGATTTATAGTATATAGTATGCTCAACCATGTTGGTCAATCTTATTGTTTTAGCATTATGATCAACCATTATGGTCATAATATAGAGGTTTATAATATAGGGTATAATATAAGGGCTCACAATATTTTGTTTTATATGGTTATGGTCAACCATTATGGTCATAATATTAGAGTTTGTAGTATACAATATCATATTAAAGTTTATAATATTGTATTTAATATTAGGGTTTTTAAAATTGGATTTAATATTATAGTTTATAATCTTAGGGTTTAGAATATTATGAAGTATGTATAATATTAGGATTTAATATTAATATTTTCGGTTTATTAATCCCTTCCGTTTATAATATTAATAACTTGCATTTATAATATCAATTGCAATGATTTACAATACTAATCTTAGGGTTTGTAATCTTTGGGTTTAATATATTATATTTAGGTTTGAATATATTAATATTAGAGATTATAACCTTAGGGTTTATAATATTTGGTTTATAATAGTAGGATTTATACTATATTGTTTAATATTAGGGTTATTATTGTAATATTAGGGTTACAATATTTTCAAATTCTCTCGATTTGAAAATCAATCATGGTGAAACATGCTCAACCATGGTGCAACGCCACATTGTGACAAGGATTATCTCTTTATGAAAATCAATCATGGTAAACCATGTTTATTTTAGTGTTTATAATATTTATCTTAGGGTTTTTATACCTTGGGTTTATAATATTAGTCTCTTAGGTTTAATATTATTCAACTATGGTCAACCATACTCCAACATTGGATTGTGACAAATATTGTGTTAATATGAAAATCAATCATTGTGTCAACCATGGTCCAACATCGCATTATGACAAAGATTGTATCAATATGATAATCATGGTCAGCCATATTCGAACGTTGCATTGCGATAAGTATTGTCTTGATATGAAAACCAACCATGGTTAAGCATGATCAACCATGGTCCAACTTGGTATTGTGACAATGATTGCCTCAATATGAAAATCAACAATGGTCAACCATGGTTATTTTAGTGTTTATAATATTTATCTTAGGGTTTATATATCTTGGTTTTATAATATTAGTCCCATGTGTTTAATATTATTCCCTTGGGTTTATTAATCTAAAAGTTCAACCATGGTCGAGCATGGTCTAATGCTGCATTACTACAAAGATTGTCTCATTATGAAAATCAACCATAATCAACCATATTTATTTAAGAATTTATAATAATTATCTTAAAATTTAATTATTAAATTAATTAATTAATAATGAATGAAATAAAAATGAATTATTTAATTAATTAACCATATTTATATTTATATTAACTAATTAATATAAATATAAATATTTAATTAACCATATTTGTATTAATAAATATTTATATTTAACGTTTAACAATATTTAATTAACAATATCAATTAATAATAATAAAAATACTCATATTTAATTAATAATATTTAATTAGCACTATATTTATATTAATAAAACATTAATAATAATAATAAATTATTATTATTATTAGTTATTGATTATTTATAAATAAAATAATTATTGAATGAATTATTCATAAATAAATAATTTATTATTATTATTATTTATTAATTAATAATACTATTAAATTTAATTAACAATAAAAATAATATTATTAATTAATAATAATAATAATAATAATAATTATATACCTTTAACTTATATCATGATTATGTTATTAGTTATTCACATTCAATACCTTGTAGCAAAACAATTTATCTATTACATTTCATCCCTAATACAAGATTTCAGAGTTTATTCATAAGTATAAAGTGTGAATAAATAATGGATTTTCTACTTATTTTAACCAACAATAATGGGTTTGCTCTCAATTCCTTACCATCTGTGAGACTTTCAGTCTTCTTGACCTATTGAGCCAACCCACTTATAGCGATCTTGAAGCGCTTATTTTCCTTCTCTTTCTCCTTTCTTGAAATTCGATAAACCACATTCGTCATCATTGATCCTCCTCCTCCTCCTCCTCATTGACCTATTGAGCCAACCCACCTATAGCGATCTTGAAGCACTTATTTTTCTTCTCTTTCTCCTTTCTTGAAATTAGATAAACCACATTCCTCCTCCTCCTCCTTTTCCTTTCTTGAAATTCGATAAACCACATTCCTCCTCTTCCTCCTCACGAGCCAACCCACTTATAGCGATCTTGAAACACTTATTTTCCTTCTCTTTCTCCTTTCTTGAAATTCGATAAACCACATTCCTCCTCCTCCTCCTTTTCCTTTCTTGAAATTCCATAAACCACACTCCTCCTCCTCCTCCTCCAATTATGGCGAGTCGTGCTGGGAAACTGATGGAAGAAAACCAAAATAAAAAATAAATCTTCTGGGTGTTAAAGATGTAAATAAACCAATAAAAAATTACACTCTGTAAAGAATTGGATCTCAAAATTCCGGTTTAAAAAAACAAAACAAAATGTAGAATAGCAAAATTACGCCCTTTCGTACGATGAATTGCAATTATGGCCCTTGCGAATAATTGTGATGGAACAGGCTTTGATTTAACAAAATTTCTTTCCTTCTATAGATACAGATAATGATTTCCTAGTTCTATCTTTGTTACTTGCATCCGCGATACATTATATTTATCATTGTGTTCACCTGAATTTTCTTGTAGAGAAATGCTTCGAAGAATGGTTTGAATTGATGAGAGTAATAGGATCAGCGTTCCAAACTGGGGTAAATCTATTCTTATAGTAGAGAGCGTTCAAGAACTCGCAAAAGAATAGTAGGAAAAAATACTAGAAATATATATCAGAAGAAGCGGAGAAATACCAACAGCAACTGCAGTGTCTGTTCATCACTTTAACATCCCCATCATTGACATGGCCAAGATTTCAATAGGAATGTACAAGGAACGATAGATTAGGAAAATTTCCCGGGCTTGTGAGGAATAGTTTTTTTCTCGGAAAAATTTGATTAGTTTAAGATATATAGTATTTTGAAAAACCAACTGCACACCAAAGTCACTGCTATATTTAAACATTACATATAAATACAAGAACAAGAAGTATTGGTTCAAGATAAATTTTATCTTAACCATACAATCAATTAGTGGAGAAAATATCTCCACCAAATTCCAAAGCAGGAACTATTTTAGTTGGACTAATTTTCCCAAATATTTGATGAAATGAATTTAACCAAGACAACACAATTACGGAAGTTTACATAAAGTTGTGGAACTCACTTAATCCATATCATAGGAAATAAAATCATATGAATCTTCTTTTCAATACAGAGTAACAGAGATTAAAAATCACAACTGTAGAGAGGAGCAAATACAATCGAATAATTTTACTCACGGTGAAACAGAGTAACACCTCCCTGAAAAATTCCAGAACAAAATCACAACTAGCCACGATTTTCTCCTTCTTGTCTTTCCAGACTTACATCCCCCACATTACACAACACTCACTCCTCTTACTTACATATAAAATCTAAACACATATATATCTAAGACATTTAATTCATGACAGACTAGATATAAGGGATTGACTACATCATTTTCTGAACATTACAAAAGTTGCGTGAAGTAAATAAACTTGCAGATTAAATGTTTTCCCATATGCATTTAATAACCATGCATTAAATTCTATTTGACTTTGATTATTTAACTCTGTTGGGGAATGGGTTATGTACTATGATCAAAACTTGTCCTTCTTTGCAAAATCAATCCACAACCTGCAAAACATTAACTGAGGTATGGCTACTTCTAGTTCATTTAACGCTGCGGTTGAGATTAATTTCCAACAAACCAAACAACTCACATAACAATTATATTTATGATGAGGAATTTCATTCAATGTGCACAAGATGAGGTAGAGTTAAATCTCTAAGTCCCTCCCTTAATGAGTATTGGTATTTGATCTTCTTGTATACAAGGTTGTCTATAAGGTCTTCATTAGCTTCTCTAAACATCTTCAAAATCACATAGAGCTAACTCCATCAAGTTGTCTCATAACCTTGGTAAAGGTGTAGTTGGAAAACTGGATTCCTGAGTTCCACTCTTGAACTCGCAAATCACTGATCTCCCAAAGTAAATCACTGAACAACGTCCCAAGTTGTTGCATAACCTCACGAGAATACCAACCCCAGGTCTTCAACAAATGAGAGATCCTTTCCTAGATCCACAACTCTCAAACTATCTAGACAATAATCCATGTGGAGTTTTACTTCCACTCTATCACTTAAATAGTAGCTTTTGATACAATCAATTACCTCTTTACAATAAAAGTTGAACTACTAGACATTCTATGGATGAGCTCCCATCTACCAATATATATGGGATCCACCACTGCTAAACTATCTAGACAAGAAATTGCAAAATTGAACTACTAAACATTCTATGGAGAAGCTCCCATGTACCGAGATACATAGATGCCAACCGTTGTACTAGCTAGTTGTATAGAAGAGCTATCTAGATATAGAGTCAGTTATTACAAAATGAACTCCTTAACTGATTTTGAAATTCGTCATGAATTAATTTTTACAAATAGACTTCTACAAAACAAATTTGTGATGGTTTATAGAAAATTTATTATTAATTAATATCGCTTTCCCCTTACAAAACACACTGAACATATAATTCGACCAGTGATCATGCTCTTCTCGTTTGGCCTACCATCCACCTTGGTAGTGAACTAGTCTTTAATCCAATCATATGGTAGTCATAAATAGAGTCACAGTGCCAACAATAATTCCCCAGGTGGCAGTGGCTGTGAAATTTGAGGGATGAAGTCGAATCCTTTTCGGTGGGTTATCTTAATGAAGAACGGATTGGCCACAATAGGTTGTGCAACAACGGGAATTTCTGCGTTGATGATAGAGCGAACGGTCAATCAAGATCTAACCTTCTATCATTACTCCTCACCTTAAAATATATTGATTGATTGGGCCATGGACAAGAATGAGCATTTTTAGATGCAGATCCATCAACTCGACGATTCAAAAATGCAAACCTTATTTTCCTCGCTGGATCATCTTGGATCGACAATGCTCACACATTCATCCACTTGATCTCTATCATTAGCATCCACTCTGTTCTGGATGATTGACCTGCAACCAATCCCACGTACTTCCTCACGCAGATTTGCAATCTCACTTGGCAAAGTATCTCCCCAACATATCATGGTCGGTAAATCACATATTCTAACACCACATTCTATGTATGCTATTATAGTGTCATTTAACATACGATGACTGCAATGTGATGACAACATTTTATATTATAGCAACACAATGATCCGTTTTACTTTATCGTTACTAGAAATCACACAAAGAGAGTGTCGTGTAAGTTCCTGTATGCTTCATTAGTCATTTCCTCCAAGTCGTGTATTGATGGAATTTAATTAGACACTAGAATGTGATCGACCTGAATATTTTCCATTAGGTGTGACTTGCTCTCCAAATTCCAGCCCTGGCTATCTCTTGACACAAGGTGCAGACCATTCCTGCATCAACATTAAACAAATCATGGAGGCATGGGAGAAATGCAAGAGTTTGATCTTTGCCACTCCACTAGTGCTCTCAAATGCCAAATTTATCTCCTAATAGAGAGAAACAAGTCTTTATTTTTAATGTTTCACACACCTATACACAAGAAACCTCACACTAGAAATTACACACAAGGAATAATATATTCTAATACACACATTTTAATCTAATCAGATAGAAAATAACTCTATCATTATCTTAGGCCTTCCATTAAGGGAGTTACCCAAAGAACCATTGGCTCTTATACCAATTTATAAAAACCAATTGCACACCAAAATCATTGTTATATTCTATTAAATATTAAATATAAATATAAGAAGTATTGGTTCAAGATAGAAATTCTATCTTAATCATACAATCAATTAGTTGAGAAAATATCTCAACCAAATACCAAAATAAGAACTATTTTAGATAGACTAATTTTCTCAAATCCAACTAATTAACAACCAAACAACACACATAACAATTACATTTATGATGACCAATCTCATTCAATGCACATAAGACAAATAAGAGTTAAATTTCCAAATATAATCATCCTCCATAGTTTTGGAAAAAATCGTTATTCCGTGATCAACATAGATTTTACACAACAATCATCTTCTTATTTTTCCTATAACTGTTTCACATGTCCATTTCATGGTCAAGAAATGTAGAAATGTTTGGTTTTCTTTGGATATAAATTTAAACTTGTCTCCAGTTCTATATATGACCAGTTACAATCTTGCTGCTACCGCTACGAATTCAGATAGTGAAACCATATTACTAAAGTTAATTCCATAATACGTGAAACCATTTATACATGGACATGTGTTTTTGACATATATAGTGCAATCGTAACTTGTTACTATTCTACTAAATGGAATATCGGGTTTTGCAGGGAAATCATGGATACATACAATATTCAAATTAGAACACTTGTTGGAAATATGTTAAGTTATTTTTCAAGTCGTTAGGGTTGGATCATGAATTATTTGATAATATGTTTGGAAATCCATTCCCAAAAATGAGAATAAACTACTATATCCTGTGCCCCCGCCTAGATCTTGTACTCGACCTTAACCCGACTGGCATTACTCTCTTAGTTCAGGATGAAGTAGTAGGAATAAATATCCACAAGGAAGACTAATGGATAGTCATGCAACCAATTACTTACGCTTTGGTTGTTAACTTCATAATTTAGTAGAGATAAACCTTGAACAATAATCACTTTTATATCCCATTTTTGATGAAACATTTTACTCATATTATGCAACAGATCTTTTAGGTTATGAAAAATGGGAGATACAAGAGTGCATAACATTGAGAATTGACAAAAAGTCGAGCTTTGACAAATAGTTACGGGGATAGGTTTTCCATTGGGATTTTTTATGCTACTGGATTGAATGCAGAGATTGGGATTGGTCTTGCGGTGGAAGTTGGAATGCATTGATCAAACTCATGATCCCGATTTGTTCAGGAATTTTATTTATGAATATTGTATTTGATATTATTACTATTGCCTTTCCATATTTTTCATCGCTGTTCGACACAGAATTCTACAACACATAATGTGGGATGTGTGATGTTATTCCTGGATTTTACTCATGTTTCTTTTAAGATAAAAATACAAAAATAATATTTTTTAAATAAACAAGTAATGTGAACTTTAATTAAAAAAAAGGATGCGTATCTTTAGTTTTAGTTAAAAGTATTATAAATATCAATAATGATAATATTATTATAGTCATTTGATTTGATTTGTTGTAGATATTTTCATATATTTTTCAGCTATTCTATGCATTATTAAGAATGCAGAAACACAAGAAAAATTACCTAGACATACAAAGCCAATGTCAATTTCAATGTCCAACTACTTCTTATTATTTTTGCATATAATTAAAATATGCATTTCTAGTGAAGACCTTGATTTTTTTCTTAGTTTGTATGATGAAGTAAAAGATGAGTCAACCCATTACATGAGCTAAATTTGATAATATTTTATTTTATGACTATCATATTTCTTCATTGAAGAAAAATGAGGTTTTTAAAGGGAAATAGAAGCATTTTTTGGTGTAGTTAAATCAATTTTTGGAGGAAAAATTTGTTATGTTTAGTTTTTTTTTGTAAAATAAATAATGACGAGTCTATGAAATCAAATGAAAGAGGTCATGTTTTGAGACTGACATGGATTTTGGAAAACGATGTCATTGATGTCAAAGCAAAAGGGGATACCCTTTGGTGTATTCCAAGGTAGGAATGAATTCAACATTGAAAGGTAAAAATGGGAAAACCATTGGCTAAGGTGTGAAATGAAGGAATTTGGTTAGACCTCAAATTTGTGTACCTCAAAATTGAGAAAACCTCAAATTTTTCCAAAACTAGGAGAATGAAGCCAAAACCTCATATTTAGTGAAAATAACCAAAATTTGCATTAAACATAATGAATCACAAATAAAATGTTTTATGGAGCCATATCATTAGTTAACAAATGAAAAAGCCACGATGAGGTTGTAGGCTATCTACTAGAGGGACAGATAAATTATCTTTTTACAAATGCACAATATCACAAATCACCTGATACTCGATATGTGTTAAAACCAATACTCAAGCCCCTAGTTGTGGAAGCACTAAGGTAAAGTGCCTAAATAATAAGTGCTCTCGAAATCAGGGAAAATTATAGGCGTAGATATTCGTAGGTGGGCTAATTTTCAATGCTCTTTCCAAAAAAAAGATCCATCGATTTCCATTTTTTCAAAAAATTATTCCACCCAGATTTTATAATATAAAATAATTTTACCCTAAAAATCATAAAAAGTTTATAAATACTATATAAAATCATTATAAATTTGTACATTTTTTACAAAAATGTAGAGAACCAATTTATACTTTGTATATTTGGACTAGTAATATTCACTAAGGTTTCCAAACTTTTAGATAGATTTCCATTCTTAAAATTTTTCTGGCACAAAAAATTGGCTTATTAGAAGTTTAAAAAATGTGCAAAGTCATAGATCACTCAATATCCGTTATGGGAGAAGCCCCTAGTCAACTACTCGGTCTCCATAGAAATAGCTCGAAATTTTCAACTACTATTGAATTCAGGGTAAAAATAATAGACACAAATTTATTTTACTCATTCTATGGAAAGGAAAACATACAGTAGAAACATATGCAATCATCCAATCACAATGAACAAAATATTTTTACTACGGAACCCAACTCGGAAAAACCCCTCCTTTGTGTTGTACTATATCATATGAGAATATAGATATATTAAAATGATTGTTCAATCCTTGAAGCTCAATCTAAACTACAATGTCGATATCCTCTTGAGTTTGCTTTGGCGAATACTTAGAGAAAATAGGCCTCCCGCTTCCTCCTATTACCTTGCGCAATTCCTACTCCTAAAGAATACAAAGAACTCATATTTTCTTGTATAATCCCAAGAGAACTCCTTGTTGAAATTCTAATGTTCCATGTTGTAAAAATCACTTATTACAAAACTTCTTTGTGCTTCATTATTGGTTAGGAAATTTTAGATAGAATAAAAACCATATAAACCATATGCACAATAAAGTATATCTAAGAAAATAATGCGATGCAGATAATTTAGGTCCAATGACTAAGGAAAAAACCATAAGGGGAAAACCCAACCATATTCTTCTTTTATTAGATATCAATAGTTCGACAAAGATATAAAGTACAATGACAGATCAAGAGAATGATAAAGTTCACCCAAATTTTAACAAGTTGTAGCATGAATATCACTGGTAGAAACAACTTAAGAAAACATATAATTATCCCTGGTTCACCAAAATCTGCTCTTACTCTCCAAGTCTCTCTCTCTCACAATCTCCTTCAAGTCTCTCAAATTATCTCTCATGTTAGAATTCACGATGTATAAGTAAGTGAGGTGAGATGATATGAGACAGATATATATATATATATATATATATATATATATATATATATATAGATATATACACGAGGAGAAATGAATTATTGACATAAAGGAGGAGCAATACACATTCCTTGAGAAGGAGTTACATTTCGAATTTAGGGAAGAGTAACTCATGTCATTAAGGAGAGACAATTCAAATTCCATTATGGAGAGGCAAGACATGCCTTGGATGAGAGGGCAAGAGGAATATTTTATGGCATGCCTTTGATGAATGTGTAAGAGAAATCTTGCATTCCATGCTTTGTAAGAGAAATATTTATCACATGTGTTAGAGGAAAATTTTATGACAACTCGTTTAATTGGAGTAAGAGAGTGTAAGAGAATTAATGAGAGTGTAAGAAAACTTTATTAAGATTCGTGATTAAGAGACTTGAATTTATTTTTAATAATACTATAATAGTATCAAAAGAATAATAATAATATTATTAAGGATAATATTGATTATTAGGTGGAAATTGAACTACTAGGATTGATTGATGATTAAAAGGGATTTTATATAAACAATACTTGATTAAAAATGAATGCAAGGTGATTTACCATTTTCGGAAAGTCATACTAGATACTTTATATTTTTAGAATTCCTATTTTTGTATTTTTTGCTTTAGACATTCTATTTTTTGGAAATTCATCCCTCAACTACCAAATTTTCAACACTCCCTCTCAGCTAGAGAGGAATTTCTTTCTGCAATAAAATTTCGCAACATTCTCTGCTTTGTATCAACTCGAACAATGATGTCTTACTCCAATGAATAATATCATCATAGGGGAGCTCCAGCTACCACCCTATATCCATAGAAAATAGGGGATATTAATCTATCACCATATATTCACTTGGGGGGATTTCCACTTGCCAACATATGATAAGGATCTCGCACAACCAAGTCTCATATTTTCTTGGGGGGATGAACTTGTCAATACATGAGAAGGATATTGCAAATCCAAGGATAATCACGACTTAGGGGGGTCCACTTGTCAACACATGACAATGATCTCGCACAACCAAGTTTCATAAAACATTAAGAGGTGAAACACATGCATCATAAAAAAGTCACACAGAAAAGTCTCACTACAACTATTGTCTAGATAGGTGGTTCTTCCCATGTCCCAAATGGTGGGTCATGTAACACCCTCCTCCCACATCTACCCAAGTAACTAGTCAACCTGGGTAAACATGTGATGAAAAGTTACTATGATATGCTCAACTCCCTATGTGTCAGTTAAGGAAGTGGAATCGACGAAAAAGAACAACAAAGATCTTCTGCGTCTGCTACAAGACACCAAGGAGCCATCCCACCCTTCCAGGAGGCTAGCCCCTAAGTCAACCTCACATTTTCATGCATCAATCCCCAAGTTGCTCCCTTTACATGGAAAAGAGTGCACCTAGAAACCTTGAGTTGTGCACATAGAATTGGTATGCATGCGACTAGGGACTTTTCACAATAGTTATGATCCCGCGACCCCAGTTTCTGTGCCACTTTTTTAGGCCTAGAGCTCAGGTCACTTCCTATAAATCCATGACACTTTCTAGAATGAAATATAAAAATGGAATAATGATACAAATTTAACTACTTGAACAAGGAATTGACTAGACCCCTACTAGCCATGATAGGAATTTCGTCAAACATGTCACAAATATGTAATCTACATGTTTAAACAAAATATCTGAGAATAGTTGTCTCATACTTATTTGAGAATCGCTAAGAAGCATTATTTCCTCATAAGATTAACTACATTATAATCTATTAGGTCATATATTCATTATTCATTCATTTAAAAATCAAAGAATGATGAGATCCATACATCATCATTGTCATAAAACATATTCATAACTAACATATAAAAAATAGAAATGATAAGCATAGAATAGCCATATAAGCCACATAATAGAAATAATATTTACCCATAAATATAAGAGGAAAATAGCTCTTATTTCCATAACAAAAATGCAACCAAGTCTAGGACTTCCATGTACCACGCGACAATAGACATGGCTGAGCCAAATCTCTCTTCATCCAGTCAACCCCATGCCATATTCCAAGCATGAATGTGGGATCTCATTAAACATATCAATCAAAATGAAACCAAGGTTTCTAGAGGGAAAACTACCTCAAACCTCATCCAATGATTCCATGTCATGTTGATACATAACTAACCATCACCACATTGGTCTCTACCCAAGTTGTCTAGGGCACAAGAGTGTTTGTTCCACCAAGGTTTTGCAAGACTAGTAACTCAACCCATATCTTTCATTGGGATTCTAGAGAATTTGTCCATCCAAGGCTTCTAGTATTAGTAACTCAACCCACCAAGGGCTTCTAGAGAGTTTTTCCAACCAAGGATTCTAGGACTAGTAACTCAACCTAAATTTTTACAAGGCTTCTAGAGAATTTGTCAAACCAAGGCTTCTGGGACTAGTAACTCAACCCAAGTTGTCACAAGGCTTCCAAAGATTTTTTTGAACCAAGGCTTCTAGGACCTAATAACTCAACCCCAAAAAAAGGAACATGAGAACCAACCAGAAAAATAAATAATGAAATAAACCCACAACACCATGGCTATCTAGGAAATGGAAAGGATAGGAAAATCCACTCTTAATCAAGGAAATCCTACATGCCAATGAAAAATAATGACCAAGAAACCACATGCATATGCCATGCATGCCAAAATTAGTGAGGAAAACATACATGTAACTCGATACCTGCAAGGAAAACCAATTGTAGTTGTTTATACTCATTTCCTCTTGCGCTTTCCTGCTCTTACTTTTCCTTCTTGATCCAAAACTCCAAGTATGCCACACTCCTCCAAGAGTGCTCCAAGAAACTCTAAGTGTCCAAGAGTATGAGACAGAGAAAGAGAGAAAAACAAGAAATTCAAAATTGAACTGATCAAGAGCCATGAATTGATCCTAATAAGCCTTTTTATTAATGAGGAATCTAATTTGTTCAATTTTCAATTATTTTCATTCATTTTCTCCTCACATGCAACCTATGACCTTTCACCTCCCTTTTCTCCTGATTTCCATTATTTTATTAAATAAATGCCAATAAATTCCACTTTGAATTTCCAAAGCCTTGTCCATTTACTTATCCAATTTCCATAGCCGTAGAAATCATATGAACACCCACACTGGGATATTTTCCCCAACATTCAAGTTGGAATACGTGTCCCATCACCAAGGTCTTATTTTTCCTTTATTAACTTTTATTACATGGAATTTCCACCAAGGCTGTTACAGAATCCTCCCCCTTGAGGGAACACCATCCTCGGTGTTCAACGACATCTGCAATTAACAAGACTATTGTAATCATAACATATTACCATGGAGTTTTATATCTTAGCTTGTTACACTATTTACAATCATCAACTTGCTGAGTAGCAACCAAACATGACAACATGAAAACTATAAAATCATAATTACATGACAACTATACCAATTATTGGAGCTTTATAACATAGATCATGGTGGTATTTACATCCATATACATATGAACATACACCAAAATATCATACCAACATATACCAAAATATATACCAAAAAACATGCCAAAACATTTCTTCAACCAATGATTAAGGAAGGATACATAGCCCACATCTGATCTGCCATTTATTGTGTAGCTTCATTGGGCCCAAAGTGCTTCCACTGCACTTTAACCTTCTTGATTGCTTAGTTCCAGAGCATGAGAATATTTCTTTGGAAAATGCACTATGGTTACGGCTGAATTTATCCTTCTGGCTCCACCTGCAATATAGACCAATCAATCACATGATCAACATATTTAACATACTTCTTAAGAAATGACATGTGGAAAACATCATGGAATTTCAATTTTAGAGGAAGTGCAAGCCAATAGGATACTCTCCCAATCCTCTCAAGAATCTTGAAAGGTCCACAAAATCGAGGTTCCATCTTAGCACATGGTCTAATCCACAAGGAGCTCTTCTTGGGCTTGATGTGCAAGTACACCTGTTCCCCAACCTGAAAATCCTTAAACAACCTGTTTTGATCTCCACAAATCTTCTGCATATCCTATAATGCTTTCAGATTCTTCTTGATTTCCTGTGTTTCCTGTTCCATATTTGCTAACATATCTGGTCCAATCAACACCCTGTTAATTGGATCATTCCAACTGATAGGGGTATTGCAACTCCTCCCATAAAATGCCTCAAGCGAACTCATCCTAAAATATTCATGATACCCATTGTTGTAAGAAAACTCTACCAGTGGAAAATAATCTTCCCACTTTTGTTGTTGACGCATCACATGCATCCTCAACATGTCCGCCAATATCCTGTTGACCCTCTATGTTTTTCCATATGTATGCGGATGATAAGTTTTACTAAAGGGCAACTCTATGCCCAAACCTACAAACAACTCCTTCCAAAACTTGGAACTGAACTTTGCATCCCTCATTGACACATTCTTCTACGTAACACCATGAAATATCACCATATCCCCGATGAAGAGTTGTGCTACGTCATTCGATGAGTATGTAGTATTTACTAGAATGAAGTGCATTACCTTCATCAAATTTTCCATGATGACCATGATGGAATCTTGATGTTTAGATGTCATCGGTAAACTTGTGATAATTTCCATGGAAATGACCTCCCATTTCCACTCTAGAATAAGAATCGGTTGTAGTAGTCCACCTGGATGCTTGCACTACGATTTTACCTGTTGAAAATCCAAGCATCAAGCCACAAAATATGCTATGTCTCTCTTCAAATTCAACCAATAGTAAAACTACTTCACTATTTTCAGTGTCTTCTAATAACCTGGTTGACTTGAATATGGTTTCATATGAAACTGTCTCAAGATCACCTTCTTGAGTTCACTGTTTTCTGGTACAAATATCATGTCTCTAAACCTGACCAAGCCATCCAGTGTGAGATGATAGTCCACATCCTGTGCTCCTGCACCTGTACTTGTACCACTACCTGTACCTATACCTACACTTCTCTACAATCTGTGCCTAATCTCCATATAACTAACATCCTGCTAACCTACCTGCAAGATCATATCCTATAGATTTGTCCCATAGGAAGTCATAGATGCTATATTACGCACTTGTATCTACCTCCTAAGATCATCTACAACCCTATTCTCTTTACCTTTAATATACCTGATCTCAAAGTTGAACTCACTAATCATGGCCAACCATCTAGCCTGCCTAAAATTTAGATTCTATTGGTCAAATTGATACCAAAATCCACTATGATCACTCATCAATACAAATATTCTTCCCAGAAGATAGTGCCTCCACATCTTCAATGCATGAATGATCGCTGCCAACTCTAGATAATATGCCAGATAGTTCTACCCGTGCTCATCCAATTTTTGTGAATCATAGCATACAACCTGTCCTTCTTGCATAAGGAGTCCACCAAGCCCTCTCTTGCAAAAATTTGTACAAAACACAAACACTTTGTCCGGATCTGCGATCTTTAACACTGGAGCATGTGTCAAAAAATCCTTTGACTACTCAAAACTCGATGCACATTCCTCTGTCCATTCAAACTTCTTACCTTTTCTTTGCAATGAAATAATAGGATAATAAATTTTTGACAAGCTCCTCATGAACCTCCTGTAATAACCTACTAACCCCATAAATGATCATACCTCATCCACATTCCTAGGAGCTTCCCACTCCATGGTTGCTCTTATCTTTTCTGGATGTACTACTATGCCTTCCTTGGAGACAAGATGTCCCAAGTAATGTACCTCTGTCTAAAAGAAACTGCATTTAATAAGCTTAGCATACAACTCATGCTCTCTTAGAAATCTCAATACTATTGCTAAATGTTCGACATGATCTTCTTCAGTTTTAGAATATACCAATATATCATCAACGAACACAATAACAAACTTGTCCAAATAAGGACACAACAAACTATTCATCAAACACATAAATGGATTTGGAGCATTAGTAAAACTAAAAGGAACTATAAAAAACTCATAATACCCATACCTTGTCCATAAAGTTTTCTTGTAGATGTCTTCTTCTTTAATGTGTACCTGATGATATCAAAATCTAAGATCAATCTTCGAGAACACTGCTGCTCCCTTCAACTCATCGAACAAGTCGTCAATACTTGGAAATGGATACATGTCCTTGTTGGTCACTTTGTTCAACTACCTCCAATAAATGAATATCTTTAGAATACCATCCTTCTTCTTCATAAAAATACTAGTGCACCCCATGAACATAATTTTCCTAATGTATCCCTTATCCAACATTTCCTTCAACTGAAACTTCAACTCTACCAGCTTTGGTGTGCTCATCGTGTATGGTTCTTTTGATGTTTTCATTTCCCATAGTACCAACTCAATAGAAAATTATACTTCCCTGTGAGGTGGAAACTCTGAACTCTCTACAGGGAATACATATTGAAATTTTTGTAGAATTGGGTACCTATTCAAAAAATCTGCATCCTCAACTTCCTTACCTTTGTTACTAGAAATGTGCACGAGAAATAGCACACACCCTTTCCTACGACTATTCTTGGCCTACATAGTTGTAACCATTCTCACTGATGTTGCTTTCTTCTTACCTTGTAAGACTCTTTGTTCCCCATTATCATCCAAGCACTCATTTTCCTTGTCATAAAAATATACCTTGGTCCTATGAAGATAAAGCCAGTCCATACCAAAACTCATATTATATGATCCTACAGAAATACATTCAAATGTGTTGATGTAGGCATAAAACTCAAGTCAAATGCATAAGATCTTACCCAATGATGAAATATCTTCTTGGTACCTGTAGCCAACTACACTAACCAATATTCTGCATGCACTTTTTTTACTCAAACCACACTTATCCCCCAGTTCATGATTAAAATAAATATAATTAGATAAGGGTCAATCAAAACAGAAATAACTTGATCATAAAGCCTACAACCCATCTCAATAATAGATGCCTGATGATCTATTTGCCTATTATCTAGCACTGCATAGATCCTGGGAATACTCTACCCAACATCTCCCATTGTCTGTGCCTCTTGAGTATTGTATATTTTTGGTCTACCACACTGATGTCATGGATAATATCTCCTACGATGCTCTCCTCCACAAGTCCAACACTACAAAGGCTTTCAACCTTCATCCTTATTCTTCTCCTCAGATTGAAGTACCTGCCCTCTGTCATATGAATTGAACTTCTTAGATGGATTTTCATTCTCTTTATTACCTGTACCCTGAATTATTTCTCGCTTCTTGTCCCATTTTCATTTTTTATTTACATTACATTTCAAGTTCGTCTTAGTCTCATATATGTGCTTTGATTCCTCATAAAAATTATTTAGCTTCTAAATGGCCTCCTCCAATGATATAGGCTCATCAAAATTAATCTTGGCTTTGAATTCTAACGACAACCCACTGAGTAATCTATGAATATTTTCCTTCTCCTCCTTGAGGTAGGGCACATATCTCAACAAATCTAGAAATCTTCTAGTGTATTCTTGATCGGTCATAGATCCCATCTTTAGCTTATAAAATTCCTTTTCCTTGTCATCATAGTATCTCTCTGATAGATACTTCTTGAACTCGCTCCAAGTGAGTTTCTCCTCATGAATAACCCTAACATTCTTCACATCTTCCCACCAAATATATTCTTTACCTTTGAGGTTGAATGTAGCTATTATGCTTTCATGTTTTCTGAGGAATCATGCAACCTAAAGAAATTCTTCATACCAAGCAAACATTCTTCTGCATCCTATGATTTATTCATTTCACCATAAAATTTAGGTGGCTTTGCTTTCTTAAAATCATCTGAAAAATATCCCCTATAACTCCTCTTGTAAGGATGATAATGATGATGATCATAGTGCATGTCAGAACCAAAACTAGAAAAGTACCTGTGTCTACCACCTCTTCTATCCAGAGTATCCAAGAACCTTCCATCAATGATAATTTCATCTCTATACGACTTGTGACCACCACGAGACCTATTTATATATTCCCAATTAGAACCATCCTCCTGTACGTAGCTGATTTGGAGTGGCCCATGTCTCTGCAATTCTATTTTTTTTTTTGAAGAATCACTGCATTAACCTCTTATTTTTTCTCCTGTGCCTATATGATTCTGTCATTATCTACTTTGGAACTCCTTATTTCTTCCTTAAAACTTCTCAATCTGTCTGTTAAGTTGGAAGAGTGCCCAACACCATGCTGCTCATATGATTCATAGGGATAATATTTGTAGTCTACCATCTTGCTAGTCATTTTGGTTTCTTTCTGTAAGGCATACTATGTCAGCTAAACCAAATCACAATAAACCAACGTACCTTAGCATAATTCAGGGGGGATATCTCATCTGCAAGATTGAACAATCAGTGTAATACATGACAAAAATAATCATAATAAATATAGACATATAACACATAGTTATATCAACACATAAAAATCATTCTAGCTAGAGTCCAGTCATTAATGCATGACCATATCAACTACACATGCCATGACCTCATTCACGAAAACAAAAACCATACCAATTTACACAGACAATATGTAAGCACTTGACATGTATAAATAACACACAACCAGTCATATACTCCCGACGACACATTCCACAACAACCCCATCAAACTTCACAAGGCAGTATCACTGCAACCATGACCAACACCATGCGAATGAAACAAGCACGTTAACCATGAGTATGAGTAACACATATGCAACCAACATAAATGAATGACCAACACATTTCCCATCCAACCCGAGGGATGAACCATGCTCTGATACCACTCTGTAACACCCTCCTCCCATATCTACCCAAGTAACTGGCCAACCGGGTAAACATATAACGAGGAGTTACTATGATATTACTCAACTCCCTATGTGTCAATTAAGGAAGTGGAATCAATGGATCACAACAACACAGACCTTATGCACCTGCTAAAGGACACCCAGGAGCCATCCCAACCTTCCAAGAGGCTAGCCCCTGAATCATCCCAACATTTTCATGCACTAATCCCCCAATCACTCCCTTGACATGGGAAAGAGTGCATCTGGAAACCTCCATTTTCTTGCACAACATGGGTATGCGTGCGACTGGGGACTTTTTCGAGTAGTTTTGAGACGGTGACCCCGATTTCTGTGCCACTTTTTCAGGCCTAGAGATAAGGTCACTGCCCATAACTCTATGAAACTTTTTAGAATTAAATATAACAACGAAATAATGATACAAACACAATTACTTGAAAAAGGACTTGATTGGACCCCTACTATCCATGATAATAATTTCATCAAAAGTGTCACAAATATGTAATCTACAGGGTTAAACAACATATCTGAGCATAGGGGTCTCATACTTATATGAGAATTGATAAGAATCATTATTTCCTCATCACATTAACTGCATTATCATATAATAGGTCATAGATCCATTGTTCATTCATTTAGAAATCAAAATGTGATGAGAAAAATACCTCATCACTTTCAGAGAACACATTCATAAACAACATATAAACAACATAAATGACAAGCATAAAACATTTGTATAAGCAACATAATAACAAACATATTTACCTATCAATACAAGAGGAAAAAATATATTATTTCCATAAGAAAAATGCAACCAAGTCTGGTACTTCCACGTACCACCCAACCATAGACATGGCTGAGCCAAATATCTCTTCAGCCAGTTACCCCCGCACCATATTCCAAGTGTGAATGTGGGATCTCATAAAAAACATCAATAAAAACCAAACCAAGGCTTCAATAGGCCAAAATACCTAAATCCTCATCTAGTTATTCCACCTCACAACCGGACATCACCAACCATCACCCAATCAACCTCTACCCAAATTGTCTAGGGCTTAAGAGCGTTTGTTCCAGCCAGGGCTTCCAAGACTAGTAACTCAACCCAAATTTTTCTTCAGGCTTCTAGAGTGTTTGTACAACTAGAGCTTCCAAGACTAGTAACTCAACCCACCAAGGGATTCCACAACATTTTTCCAACCAAGGCTTCCAGGACTAGTAACTTAACCCATGTTGTTATAGGTCTTCCAGAGCATTTGTCCAACCAAGGCTTCCATGAAATAATAAATTAACCCACAATGAAAGGAATATGAGAACCAACCATAGAAACAAAAAATGAAATGAACCCACAACACCATGGCTATGCTGTAAATTGCAAGGCTAGGAAAATCCACTATCAATCCAGGAAATCTTCAATGCTAGTGACATATCATGACCAAGAAACCACATTCATATGCCATGCATACCAAAAATAGTGTGTAAAACATACATACAAATCGGTACCTACAAGAAAAAACCACTGTTGTTGTTGATATTGAAGTCCTTGTGTCCTTTCCTGCTCTTCCTTTCCCTTCTTGCTCCAAAAATCCAAGTATGCCACACTCCTCAAAGAGTTTTCCAAGAAAATATAAGTGTCCAAGAGTATGAGAGAGGGAGAGAGAGAAATGAGAGCTCCAAAACTGAACTGATCAAAAACCATGAATTGATCCTCGTAATAATTTTTATTAATGAGGCCTCTAATTTCTTAAATTTTCCATTATTTTCATTCATTTTCCTTCTCACATGCAACTTGTGACCTTTCACCTCCCTTTTATCCTAATTTCCATTACTTTCATAAACAAATGCCAATAAATGCCACTTTTCCTTTCCAAATCCTTATCCATTTCCTTTTCCAATTTCCATAGCCATAATAAATCATATGAACACCCACAATAAAATTTTTTTCCCAACATTCAACTTTGAATATGTGTCCCATGACCAAGGTCTTATTTTTCCTTTATTAACTTTTATTACACAGAATTTCCACCAGGGTTGTTACAGGTTGAGTGCATACTAAGGCCTACTCTTGTGGCACACACTACAGAAGAGGTCCCTCATCCTTAAGAGCTTTCCAACATCATTCCCTAATCCTATGACCTCTGATAGGGGGGAAAGGCATATCAATGTTCTTGATCAGTTGTGACTGCTTCCCGGAAGGGTCACGTCCATAAGTCCAAGGTGCTCTCTAAAAACAAAGAACTTTCCTTTCGGTAAAGTCTTGGTAAGAATTTCAACTATAGGATCATCAATCACAATATGGTGGAGCCTCATTGCTCCTCTATGCACCATATCCCAGATATAGTGATATTTTATCTCAATGTGCTTGGGCTTGTCATGGAACACGATATTTTCAGCAAGACATATCCCACTCTTATTGTCACAATATATGATTGTTGTGTTTGTAACTTGCTTAAATAGTTCCCCAAAAATATTTCTCAGCCAAACTTCTTCACATCTAGTAATGATAGCAACAATGTACTCAAATTCAGTTGTAATTAGTGCAATATAATTATGCTTTATTCTCATCAAAGAGATCATGGAAAATCCCAAGTTAAAGCACCACCTAGAATTGCCCTTTCTATCAGCAGAGTTACCAACCCAATCAACATCATCACATCCATGAAGTATTAGATTTTAAGTAGTATATCTCAATCCAAGATTGAAGATCCCATGCATGTATCTCAACACATGCTTTGCAACAATTTAGTGTGCATGTGATGGTTTAATCATATATTGGCTCAAAGTATTCACCTTAAAACATATATCTAGTCTAATGTTCACTATGAAAATTAATGCCCGAATCAGTTGTTGATACTCAGAAGGATTTTCAAAATTAGGACCTACAACTTTACCACACAACTTTTTGAAGTTCATCTCCATTAGAGTAATCATGCATTTACATTTTGTCAGACCAAATAATTCTAGTAGCTTAACAACATATTTTCCTTGAGAAAGGAAAATATCACCAGGTTTTTGTCTTACTTAAAGAGCCAAAAAGTAGTGCATCAAATGAAGATCTTTCATTTCAAATTCATAAGCTAACTCCCTCTTACACTATAGGATAAGAGGTTCACCACCGGTCATAAATTAATCATAAACATATAATACCAAAATCAAAATTCATACCTTGGATTGTCTTGAAGTAAAGATTTGGATGAGAATTACTTCTAGTAAAACTGATATTCATTAAGAAGCTATCAATGGAGGCATAACAAGCTCTTGGAGCTTGCTTCAAATGATATAGGGAATTCTTAAGTCTGCATACATGAGTTTTCCGGTCATATACTTCAAATCCTTGTGGTTTCTCCACAAATAATTCTTCCTTGACGAAGTCATGCAGAAAATTAGTCTTCACATTCATTTGGTGAAGATATGATCCTTGGTTAGAAACTAGAGCCAAAATATATCAGATGGTTGTATAATGTGCAACAAGTGAAAATATTTCATCATAGTCTATTCCCTCTTTCTGAGAGAAACCTATGGCCAAAAATATAGATTTATATTTTTTCAATACTATCATCAACAACATATCCTTGGAGTCGATATGGTTTCTTTCTTTCTCTGAAGGTTAATCAGGTAGAAACATGTCTATCAATGTATTTTAAAGTGTCACGAATCCATAATAATATCTTTCTCGCACATGGATAAGGATCCAAGGAGTCCATGGGATCCATGGGTTCATTAGCAAGATCATGCTTAGGCTCGAGATCTTCTTGTGCATCCAAGGAATCATCATATATTTAAACATTAGCAGGAGGAGAAGTGTCTATGTATTTTTAAAGGGTCGCATCTTCATTAAATGTTATATCTCTCCTAAGCTCTATATTTATTTTTCCAGGTACATATATTTTGTGAGCTTTATAATTTTCACCATAACCAATAGTTATACATGTCTTACATGAAGTTTCCAATTTGGTAATCTTTTCCTTTGGCACATGAAAGTAGAGAGGGTAGTTAAAGATCCTTAAGTGCCCATTTTTTTCTTGGGTATATGTTATGGTTTTATTTTTCTAGAATCCAACTTCCTTACAGAAGTCTTGAGCTCTTTTCCATTTCATGTGCCACTGAAATCATGGTATGACTCGACATCTTCCTCAATCTCAATACAGAGGACTTGGTTCTCACATTCATCACATGTACCTTTTGATCCGAGAAAAAGAGAAAGAGAAATAATAGAAAATTAAATAAACATAATGAAATTATACTTGGTGATCAAGAAAGTGTTTCTTTCTTTTCTAGATGTGAGAGTGTCTCTTTCATTATACTTGCTCCAACTTCCTCTTGGATTTTACTCTTCCTGCACTATTCTACACCCTAATGATCTTCATGATATATTTTTCTTGATCCCATCCTCATCAAGAAGTTGGTGAAATAATAATTCAAATAATCATGTATGAATAATAATAAATGACCTATGAAGATCAATCTAAACAAGAGTAGTGACACAAATAAACAACATAAGACTTGAAGGAAGGGGATCTATGCCTTTTTTTTTTAATGGGGGCTGAAGGAAGTTGTTATATCCCTCTTGATCCAACCTATATAAGTTACCACTCTGTCCATTAGACATATGTCATTAGCAGAGGAAATGTATCTTCTTGAACGCCACTTGGAAAACTGCATCATGATCAACTCTAATCTCAGGTATTTCAGAAACCATCTTTCTCACATGAGGTAATGCTTAATAATGAATATGCGTGAACTTTTGTTGCCACAATTTATATTGATGATTATATATCATGAATCAATGAATGGATATGTCTTCCATTGATTTTATAAAGATATTCAAATCTTGATCTCAGAGTGAAGGTATGTAATAATAATTATAAATATTGACTTCATTACTTACAATGATATTAGTTATAGTCCATATTTTTTAACTACAAAAGATGTTAGTTTAGAAAAATATCATTCCATCTTTTGCAAAAGTCATGATCCTTACCTACAACCACTATTGTCAGTAAAATATAATTTAAAAATTACCAAAACCCATAATATTATGTTCTTTCTCATATAATGTGAGAGAATCAAAATGAATCTATCTTCAATATTCAATATAGATTAGTTATTTTTTCATAACCTTCTATGCATTATACTTTTTTTCAAGAAAAAAATTTCTTTCACATGCATAAAAAAAGGTAAAAATATTTTACTTTTACATGAATCAACAAATAATAAAACCAATATTATCAAAGACATGCAACGACTTAATTTTAAACTAGGTACATACAAAACTTCTTGATCCAGATAAAAAGAAATAGAGCCAGATCCCTTAATAGGAAATGTAGAATTATATCCAAGAACAATTTTCAGATCTGTCTCCCTCTCAACCAGATTTGAGAGAACTTATTTATAACCAGTAAATTTTCTTTAAGCACCACTATTAACCAACAACATGTCACAAGAATATGTAGGAGAGGAACTAGAAAGAGTAGAAACAAGAAGTTACTCAGATTTCGGTTCTGCTTTCAGTAGAAAATAGGACAACAAATAAGATCTTATTTTAGAAGCAAGTAAGGAGCAACAAATAATATTTTAGCAACAAGTAAGGAGAAAAAAATAAGATTTCAGTAGTAAGAAAGAAGGGGAAACAAGTGATATTTTAGAAGAAAATGAGAAGGGATATTTTTGGAGAAAAATGAGTTCCAATTAGATGAGATAACAATATTTATTTCAATAGAAAGAGAGCTACAAATGGATCAAGCAACAAGAGATATCTCAACATAAAGAGAGTTGAAAATGGAGCGGACAACAAGTTATATTTCAACAGAAAGAGAGTGGAAAATGGAGCATACATTAGGAGATATTTTAGTAGAAAGAGAGTTGCAAATGGAGCTTGTCTTCACCAATGCTCTTGTACCACGTTGAAATTGTAATGTTCTATGTTGTAGCAATCACTTATTACAAAACTTCTTTATGACGAAATATTAGTTAAGTAATTGGAGATAAAACATAAACCATATAAACCATGTGCACAATAAAAGATAGCCAAGAATAAAATGATACATAAAGAATTCAGGTCCAATGACCATGGAAAAAACAACAAGGGGAAACCCAACCAAATTATTATTCTATTAGATATCAATAGTTCCGCATAGATATAAATTACAATGAGAGATAGAGAGAATGAGAAAGTTCACCCAAATATGATTAAGTTGTAGCATGAAGATCACTGGTAGCAAAAAATAAAGCAAACACATAATAAACCATGGATCACAAAGTTCTGCACCTACTCCCCAAGTCTCTCTCTCTCACAATATCCTTCAAGTCTCTCCACTCTCTCTCAAGTCTGAATTCAAAATGCACAAGTAAGTGAGGTGAGATGATATGCGACACACATATATAAGAGGATCAATGAAGTATTCACATTATAGGAGGAACAATATGCACGGCTTGAGGAGGAGTTACATTTTATATTTAGGGAAGAGTAAATCATGCCATTAAGGAGAGACAATTCTAATTCCATTATGGAGAGGAAACACATGCCTTAGATGAGTGGGTGAGAGGAATATTTTATGACATGCCTTTAATGAGTGTGTAAGAGAAATCTTGCATGCCATGCTTTGTATAAAGAATATTTAATGACATGCATAAGATGAATATTTTATGACGAGTCTTTTAATGGGAGTAAGAGAGTGTAAGAGCATTAATGAGATTGTAAGAAAACATTATTGAGAGACTTGAATTTATTTTTAATAATAATATAATAGTATCATAAGAATAATAATAAATCTAATATTAATGATAATATTGATGATCAAGTCGAAATTGATCTATTAGGATTGATTGATGATCAAAATATATTTTCCATAAAAAATACTTGATTACAAATTAATGCAAGGTGATTTACTATTTTTAGAAAGTCATACTTGAGACTTTCTATTTTTAGACTCTCTATTTTTAGAATTTCTATGTTATAACCCTATTTTTCACTTCATTATAGTGAGATAAACCAAATGGTTACTTACCTCAGCCGTTTCGCTAAAATGCATCCCTTTTAACATTTTATTTTACTTATGTGAGATTTATCACATGTTAAAAGCGTGAAATTACATAATTGAGAAATTTCTCATAATTAATTTTCCCAAATATTATAATTATTAGATAATATTTTTTTCATAATTTAGATAATTGAGAAAAAGTTCATAATTGTTAAAAAGGTTTCTAGAGTTTGTCATTCCGAAGGATATCAACTTGACCCACATGTGTATGAGTTGACTAGGGGTCCATTATTATAGAAGTTTCCTAACTTCTCAAGCCCCTAGGTGTCTAGATACATTCTCCCAAAGGATAGAATAAACCTATATAATATCACCAAGAGGAAATTTTAATGAAACCAACTCCCAAAATAGAAGAGAATAGAGATCGACACCTTAGAAATAAGCCACTTCGAGGGGGAAACCTCCTTTACATTACATAAATGAACAATTATTGGATGATACAAATGACAAAACCTCCTTTCTATATATAGGAGTCCATGGGGTCACAATATAATCCTAGCCGTCCTAACAACAATCATGTAAGGGCACAACAATAACAATAGTGGGAAATTTATGGGGCACAATAATAACAATATGGGGACTACATGGGTACAACAATAACAATAAGGGGCTATACTAACAACAATAAGGGATTGCACTAGTAATATAGGGCCCTAACATGCCCATATCCTTCAAAAAAGTGTTGTCCTCAATGCTGGAATAGTTATGGATGCTTCTGTATAAAATTCTCATCCTCCCATATGGAATCTTCAGTGGATAAGTTCTTCCACTTGATGAGATACTATGAAATTGATTGATTTCCTAACTGTCGAGTTCCTATTTTTGTGACTACTTCAACTTCCAATATGATTTTTCCTTCCTCATAAAGTTCTAGAAATATTGTTTGAACCAACATTTATTGACATATAACCTTCTTTAAGCATGAAACATGGAAAATTGGGTGCACCCAGGAAGATGCACGAAGCTCCAATTTTTATGCCATATTACCAATCTTTTGCAACACCTTGTAAGGACCATAGTACTTTGGTGATAATTTATTATCCTTCTTAGCTTGCTTGAGGGATATTTTTTTGTATGGTTGTAGCAGTAAAAATACCCAGTCTCCTACATCAAAAATTCTCTCACTGTGATGTTGATATGCTCATTGTTTTATTCGATTTTGTGCCAAATTTAGTTTATCCTTTAATAGTTGGAGAACTAGTTTTTGATTCTCTATGTGATATTCCACTCCTTGAACCTTATAATTTTCTCTCAAATATGACATGATTGATGGTGGATGATATCCATAAAGTGCCATAAATGGGGTCATTTTTGCTGCAGTGTGGAAGGAAGTATTATACCACCATTAAGCCCGAGGTAACCAATTGACCCATTATGTTTGTTTATCAGATACAAAGAAACGAAGATATCCTTCCAAACATTTGTTCACTATCTCACTTTCCCATCAGATTGAGGATGATAAGATGAGCTATGAGCCAGTTGAGTACCCAAACACGAAAATAATTTCATCCTAAAATTTCCAGTGAAAATGGGATATCTATCACTTACAATAATATTTGGGTTTCCATGTAGATTTTGAATTGTTTCCATAAATGCAAAGAAACTGTACTCGCTTTAAATGGATGAGATAATGCACAGATTTGTGCATACTTGGTAAGTATATCAACTACCACCATGATGACACTTTTTACTTCGGACTTAGGTAAACTTGTGATGAAATCCATTGAAACCTCCTCCCAATGTTGATTTGGAATGAATAAATGCTGTAGCAGTCCCAAGGTTTTAATTGTCTCAACTTTATTTTGCTGGCAAACTAAACATTTTTCCACAAAATTTTTAATATCAGATTTAAGGCCATCCCAAAAAAATTCTTTCTTCACCCGGTGGTAAGTTTTTAAAAATCGCAAGTGTCCTCATAAGGGACAGGTGTGCAATTCCAAAAGAATATTTTTTTTTGTTGGGAATTCTTACAAAGATATAAGCGATATTTGTACCATAAGGAATCATTTTTCCAACTAGACGTATCATATGTACGAGGATCTTGTTGCAAATTTTGAATGAGTGTACATACTTCTTCGTCATTCTTCCATTACTCCCTTGCTTCAGTTATCCAATCAGGTTGGATAATAGAAATGGCACATAACAATGCTTCCACTTCCTCATCCTTTCTTGAGAGTGCATCTGCAACAACATATAAAATCCCTTTTCTCTAGATGATTTCAAAGTCATAACCAAACATCTTTGTGACCCATTTTTGCTTCTCTTCAGAGAATAATCTTTGTTTCAAAAATTATTTAAGACTATCATGATAAATTTTTACCTTGAAGTGTCTTCCCATTAGGTAAGGTCGCCATTTCTTTAGTGCATGTAGTATTGACAACATTTCCTTATCATAAATAGCTTTCTGTAAATACTTTCCTTTGATTAGATGACTTTCAAAAGTAATGGGTCTATAGAAATTATATACAAGATGCATGTATATATCTAGATTCTCCTGATATAACAATATTTATCTTCTTGCTAAATACAGAATCCTTCCACTGTTAATGTTTTGTGGAAATTAATTGAAAACACATGAAACAATAAAAACAATCGCACATAACACAGTTGTTTAACGGGAAAAGCCTAAAGCTAAAAACCACAACTATCATATATTATGTATCATGGAGATCATGTAACAATCTCATACAAAGCTTAGTACATCAAGCTCTCAGTACAATCAATCGTCACACACTAATCAGAAGAAATCTGCAAATCCATGCACCGATTTCTTGCCACCTGCTAGCTTGCCTCCACTGCGTAATCTCTGCTGAAGAATAGCTCTGAATGAATTTGAATTACCCTTGCCTTGACTGTGCAATTCTCATTGGAAACTCCAACGTGTGTGTGATGCAATCAATGCATCACTATAGTCACAACAGATAGTCCGTCTTGCCCTTTCACCTATCTCTCCACTGGGTCTCCACTGGAACTGCCATGCACTATAGTTAAATTCTGTATTGTTTAGTTGATTAATGAGTTATTATTAGTGAATTAATTAACTAATTAATTCACTCCACTCTCACTAGTGTATCATTCAGTTAGACTAGATACAACTAGCTCAACTGAGTTTAACTCCAATAACTGAGTTAAACTGAATATCAACTCCATGAACTACTCTTCCAACTCTATCATAACTTTTCCACTTCATTTCTAACTGAGTCCTCTATGCATTAACCACCAGTAAACCCTAGGAATTGCGTAATTCCTTCAGCCCATTGATTTTCCAAATCTGTGCACTGAAACTAAGTGCTCCAAGAGAATAAGTTGTTGTTTATTGTCGGATTATTATTAAGAGCTAATAATAATCAACACTTCTATTTTTAGATCGATGATCTATAAATAGACTTCGATTAATATTCTAAAAATAGAATTTCATCTATTTTTCCAACTTGACCAACCATCCACAAATAGCATCCTACAACTTCTGAAATATGATCACCATGTCTAAAAATAGAATTGCGCTAAAAATAGCCTGCGGGCCCACTTAGTGAAGGAAACTCTTTTCACTAAGCTCATCATCTTGTTGAATCTCAACACTCCCTCTCAACAAGATAAGGATTATCCTTCACCCCGATCTTGCCTCTATGGTATTCAAATTTGCTCCTGGTGAGCACCTTTGTCAGAATATTTGCATCCTGATCTTCCGTAGGAATGTACTGAAGCAACATGATCTTCCGCTGCACACAATATCTGATATGATGATACCGGATATTGATATGTTTAAATCTATCATGAAACACAAGATTAATCGAGAGTTTAATGCAGCTCTGATTATCACAATGTATCAATGTAGGATCTAAATGTGAACCGAACAAACCAACCGAGATATTCCTCATCGAGATAGCCTCACATGCAGCTTGAATTGCTGCCATGTATTCTGCTTACGCTGAACTGAGTGCCACGGATCTTTGTTTCCTGCTGTACCAAGAAACTGTTGTAGATCTGATACTGAAAATCCCTCCTGATGTGCTCTTTTTTTCTATTGGGCTGCCTGCCCAATCTGCATCTGTGAAGCCATGAAAATTCACTTCATTTGTCTGTCTGTACCATAAACCATACTCAGATGTGCCCCTGAGATACCTCAGGACATGCTTTCCTGCCTTCCAAAAGAGCTTGGTAGGCTTAACCATTGCTTGTGAAAGCTGTTTCACCGCATAGCATATGTCTAGTCTTGTATTAACTAAATACATGAGAGAACCCACCAACTGTCGATATATAGTGGCATCCACTACCTCTGCCAATGTAGCATCCTCTTTCCTCCAATTTCCTGGAAGAGGAGTGTCGATAGGCTTGCAGCCTTGCATGTGAAACTTCTCCAGTATCTCCCAGGCATACTTGTCTTGAGACACAAACAACTCACCTTCCTTCTGCCATATTTCCAATCCAAGGAAATAATGGAGGCCCAAATCCTTCATCTCAAACTCCTTTACAAGATCTGCCTTGCATGAGTGTATCAACTGCTCATCACCCGTTAGTATTAAATCATCAACATAAATAAAAATGATTAAAAGCTTACCCTCCACCACAATTTGGTACAACTTTGCATCCACCTCACTCTTGGTGAAGCCAAGTCTAGTGAAATAGTTTTCGATCCAAGTGTAACAAGAACGAGGTGCTTGCTTTAGGCCATACAACGCTCTTTTGAGCCTGCACACATGAGACTCACTGTTGTAGATCTCAAATCCTTCAAGCTGCTCAATGTACACTTCTTCCTCAATGATCCCATTAAGGAACACATTCTTCACATCCATCTGATGAATGTGCCAACCCATCTACGCTGAGAGAGCAAGGATGGTCCTTATGGAAGAATATCGTGCGATAGGTGCAAAGGTTTCTTCATAATCAATCCCCTCGATCTATGAGAAGCCCCAGGCAACAAATATTGCCTTATACTTCTCGATGCTCCCATCAACAAATTGCTTTACCTTGTAGATCCATCTTGATCCTACAACTAATATACCCACCGGCCTTGGAACAATCTCCCAAGCATTGTTTCTGACAATGGAGTCATACTCCTGCACCATGGAATCTACCCATGTGGGCTCCTGCACTGCTTCTTCAAAAGAAGATGGCTTTGTCATGATACACTTGCTCATGAGAGCCGTGGATCCAGTAAATTAGTCAAGTGACTATATCTGTCTGTGCTGTGATGTAGGGACTCCTACATTCTGTGCCACATCAAGCTTCAGTCTATTAGCTTCTGTGGTACGCTTTCTGCCTTGTCTAATGTTTGGTTCTGCATGAGTGGACTTCTCCACTCCATGAATCTCCTCTTGTGGCTGATCCACATCTAGAGGCTCATCTTTGGGAGCAAGTAGCTCCTCCTCTGCATGCAAGTGTAGCTCCCTCTCAAGTGAAAACTTCATGGCTTTCACCTCATTGAATTTTATATCCCGTCGCACCACAGCCATTCGAATTTTTGGAAAATACACACAATAATTATGGGGTGTTTCTGTGTACCCCACAAATATCCCAACTTCTGCAGTCAGCTCTAGATTCTTCCTGGCATCCTTTGTCACATGAATGTAAACAGATGAGCCAAAAATATTCAAATGAGAAATATCAGACTTCTTACTAGTAAAATATTCTTTAGGTGTACTCATGCTAAGTACTCTATGAGGACAACAATTTTGCACATAAACCACAGCGTTGCATGCTTCCGCCCACAAGTGCATCGGTAGGCCCTGGTCATGCAGCATCGCTCGTGTAGCACCCATGATTGTTCTGTTCTTTCTCTCCCCGACCCCATTCTGCTATGGGTTATGAGGCGCTATGAGTTCTCTTCTAATTCCTTCTTTGCTACAGAAGTCTTTGAATTCACCCGAGATGTATTCACCACCATTATCACTCCGTAGAGCTTTCACTTGCTTCCCCGACTCCTTCTCCACTAATGATTTAAACTCACAGAAATTTGAGAATGTTTCGCTCTTCTTCTTCATGAAGAAGATCCAACATCTACGAGAATAGTCATCAACAAATATAACATAATACCTGTGTTTTGTTGTTGAACTGAGAAAGGTCCACACATGTCTGTGTGAATTCTCTCCAGGATCACCGAAGCATAGTTCTCCTTCTCATGAAAGGTGGTCTTCAAAAAATTACCCATAGTACATCCCTTGCACTGATATGACTGCGCAAGATTACCCTTGGGACGTCCAGTAGAAATCTGCTGCAAAATCTTCAAAGCGCCATGGTGAAGATGGCCCAATCCCCTGTGCCATAATTTTCCCTCATCCCGGCTCACCACTTCTTCTGCTTTTCCCACCATTGCAGCGCAGCCATCTACCTCTAGCTTGTAGATATTATTAACTCGAATCCCTATCTTCTTGGTTTGAATCGTTGTTTTATGTCGAAGGAAGGCTTTTTCCTCACTGAAAACAACATCATAACCTTTGTCTTCCAACATTGCAATTGAGACCAAGTTCTTCTTCAGACCTGGAACATGCATAACATATTTCAACAAGAATGGATTATCAGAATCCCTCTCAAAGGTAATGGTCCCAATGTTGGTTGCAATGTATCGACCATCGTCGCCCATCTCTATATGCATCTGGAGGTCCTTCTCCTCCAAGTCACTAAACAACTCGTTGTCTCCCGTCATATGAAAGATGCACCACTATCAAGATACCACACCGATCCCATATAGCTTGAAACCAAGCATGCAATCAAAGAGAAATCAAGTTCAAATTGTGAGGCTAAGGCCTCTCCAGTTGCAGCTCCATCAACCTTCTTGTTCTTCTTCTTCTGTGGGCAGTTAGTGGAAAAATTCCCATGTTCATGATAGTGAAAACACTTCACTTTGGACAAATATTGCTTCTTGCCTTTAGCTTCGGATTTTGAAGGAAATTTCTTCCCCTTGCCTTTCCTTGATTTGGTAGCAAAAGTGAAATTCTCTTCATCATAATTATTTGATGAAGAGCCATCCTTGGTACTCCGCCCTATCTCCTCCTGCAAAAGATCCAACCAAAGTTGCTGCCATCTCGGCAGTTTCTCCCGTCCATTGATAGGGTCTTCGTAGCTATGCCAACTCTTCAGAAGCCCAAGGAGAGCCAAGATCACCAAGTATTCATCATCAACAGTAATCCCCACACTTCCCATTTCATCCCTACAGTGGAGAAACTTCGTGAGATATTTTGGAATACTCTCGCCCTTATCCATTTTTATTTTTCTGAGCTTGTCTTTCAGCGCCAACTTCCTCTGGTCACTGCTGCTTTGGAAAAAATATGTCAAAGACTTCCACATTAAGAATGGAGTGGCTTTCCCTTGAAGGCTGGACACAATATGGTCCTTCACACCTTCCAAAAAAATTCTTCTTGTCTTTTCTATCTTCTTTTGCCATGCGTCAAGTAATGCAACATCGCTAGATCCCAGCTTAGGAACATCACTATTGATGAACTCCTTCAGTCCATTATCCTCCAACACCGCCTCCATCCTATCCTTCCAGGCTATGTAGTTTGAGCTCCCATCAAGGGCATACTCCAATCGAAACCCATTGAAAGACATTTCAATGTATACTCAACTGTCGCACCAAGAGTTTTCTGCAGCAAATTCGAATAGTCCACCAGCACAAACTCAGCAATTCTTCACAATTGCAATCTTCAAGAATTAACACTGCTTTGATACCATGTAGAAATTATATACAAGATGAATGTATATATCTATATTCTCCTGATCTAACAATATTTATCTTCTTGCTAAATACAAAATCCTTCCACTGTTAATATTTTGCGGAAATTAAACATTCAATTGCAAACACATGAAGCAATAAAAACAATCGCACATAACACAGTTGTTTAACGAGAAAAGCCTGAAGTTGAAAAACCCAACTATCATATATTATGTATCATGGAGACCATGTAACAATCTCATACAAATCTTAGTACATCAAGCTCTTAGTACAATCAATCGTCACACACTAATTAGAAGAAATCTGCAAATCCATGCACCGATTTCTTGCCACCTGCTAGCCTGCCTCCACTGCGCAATCTCTGTTGAGGAATAGCTCTGAATGAATTCGAATTACCCTTGCCTTGACTTCACAATCCTCATTGGAAACTCCAATGTGTGTGTGATGCAATCAATGCATCACTATAGTCACAACAGATAGTCCATCTTGCCCTTTCACCTCTCTCCACTGGGTCTCCACTAGAACTGCCATGCACTGTAGTTAACTGCTGTATTGTTTAGTTGATTAATGAGTTATTATTAGTGAATTAATTAACTAATTAACTCACTCCACTATCACTAGTGTATTATTCAGTTAGACTAGATACAACTAGCTCAACTGAGTTTAACTCCAATCACTGAGTTAAACTGAATATCAACTTCATGAACTACTCTTCCAACTCTGTCATAAATTTTCCACTTCAGTTCTAACTGAGTCCTCCATGCATGAACCACCAGTAAACCCTAGGAATTGTGTAATTCCTTCAGCCCACTGATTTTCCAAATCTGTGCAATGAAACTAAGTGCTCCAAGAGAATAAGTTGTTGTTTATTGTCAGATTATTATTAAGAGCTAATAATAATTGACACTTCTATTTTTAGATCGATGATCTATAAATAGACTTCACCAAATATTCTAAAAATAGAATTTCATCTATTTTTCCAACTTGACCAACCATCCACAAATAGCATCCTGCAACTTCTGAAATATGATCACCATGTCTAAAAATAGACATAGTCTAAAAATAGACTTGCACCAAAAATAGCCTGCGGGCCCACTTAGTGAAGGCGACTCTTTTTTCTAAGCTCATCATCTTGTTGAATCTCAACAGGGTCTTCCTTCTTTCATTAAAACAACACAAATTCCATTTCTCGAGGCATCACATTCCACAGTAAAACTTTTTGTGAAGTCTGGCGTAGTTAAGACCGATGCCTGGCACATTACTTATTTAAGATGTTCAAAGGCCTTAATTGCTTCAAGAGTCCATGAAAATTCATATTTATTCAATAATGTTGTTAGAGGTGTTGCTATTATCCCATAATTCTTAACAAACTTTCAATAATACCCTATTAATCCGAGAAATCCTCGTAACTGCTTTATGGTTGTGGGGACTTTCCATTCCTTAATGGCTTTAATTTTTTTAGGGTCAACCTTAACACCCTCTTGAGATACAATATGACCCATATATTCCAGCTCTTGTACTCCAAAGAAACATTTGGAGGTTTTTGCATATAATTGTTTCTCCTCCAATAGTTTGAGCACCCTGTCAACATGTTGAACATGATCCTTCCAAGACTTATTGTAGATTAGTATATCATCAAAAAATACCAACACAAATTTTCTAAGGAAGGGTTTGAAAATGGAATTCATCAACCCTTGAAATGTAGAAGGTGGATTTGTAAGGCCAAAAATCATGACTAAAAATTCATAATGACTCTCACGAGTTCGAAATGTTGTTTTCAGAATGTCTTCAGTCTTCATTCTAATTAGATGATATCCTGAATGGAGATCCAAATTGGTGAAATAAATTGTTCCATGTAATTCATCCAATAATTCATCAATCACAGGAATGGGAAATTTATCTTTAATAGTGAGATTTTTGAGCTCCCTATAATCCAGACACATGCGCCATGATCTGTCCTTCTCGTGCACCAATACTTATGGAGCAAAAAAGGAACTTTGACTAGGTTGAATTATACCAGCCTCTAGCATTTCTGTAAGCATACGTTCAATTTCTCTCTTTTGGACATAAGGATATCTGTAAGGCCTGATGTTTGGAGGAACACTTCCTGGAATCAAATGAATAGCATGATCATGATCGTGAATAGGTGGGAGTCTTTTGGGAGTTTAAAACACCTTGGAATGATTGTCCAAGACTTTTTTGAGATATAGAGATATAGATGATTTTGATGTTGGAACTTTTAGTGAGCATAATTTTGCAATGACGCCTCATTTTTAATTCTTTAGAAGCTTTGTCATGACATTAGAGCTTATTATCTTTCCCGTATTCCCTACGATACCTCGTAATTCAACTTCCTTTCCTTCCGAAAAAAAATCAAGAAAAGTTCTTGAAAATTAAAAGCTATCGTCCCCAAATATTATAACCATTATACTCCTAGTACAACATGAGCACCACCCATTGGAATGGAAAGAATTGGAATATTCAATACATATTCCCCCATGGTTAGCTTGATATTTTGGCACTTTCCATAGCAATTTATAGTTCTTCCATTTTCCACCATCACTTGACACTCTGGCGCCGAGTATAGGAAGAAATTCAATTCCTTTGCTACCTTACAATGAATAAAATTATGGGTACTGCTCGAATCAATAAGAACTATTACTTTTTTCTTCTTGATATGTCCTTCTATCTTGAGAGTTTGAGGAGTGGTAATTCCTACGAATGCATTACAGGATATGGTTGGATTCATTTCTTTTTCCTCTAGGGTTGGTTCCTGGTGTATATCCTCTTCTTTTGAAGTTTCTTGTTCCTTTTCTTACTCCTCTTCACAATCTATGTAAAATAATTCTTCTCAGCACACTTATGACCTTTAGTGTATTTGATATCACAACTATAGAAAATCCATTTTTTTATTTTTTCTTCCAATTGTTGTAGTGTCATCCTTGTAGGTTGTGGAATTCTAGGAGTAGCAACACTTCCATCTTTATAGTTGTAAGTGCTAGGCTTCCTTGTCGCCATAATTTTTATTTCAATTTTTCTTGCCAACCTGAATGCCTTCTCTAATGTATCAGGTTCCAAAAGGAGAATATCATGTTGGATGTTATCCTTTAGAGTCCCTATGAATACATAAATCCTATGTTCCTCTGGAATATTATTTACCTTTATATTCAATTTTTGGAAGTCCTCAATGTGCTCCATCATTGAACCCTTTTGTTTGAGATTTATCAATTGGCTAAAGAAGGTGTTACTCTTTGTATCCTCATAATGTGATATCATTTCCTCTATAAAAATTGACCAAGTGACTACTAGTTTATGAGAACAAAGCCATCGATGCCATACAAACTTATTTTGTTCTAAATATAAAGTTGCAATGTGTACCTTTTTTGCATTTTGCGTATTATGGAGCTCAAAGCATTGCTCCATTTGTAGTATCCAAGTTATCGAATCCTTGCCATCAAAGTTCCTCATATCTGTCTTTGGAATATGGTGGGCCTTAAATCCAACATTAGAGTCTATGAAATCATGATTAACATTTCTTTTGTTCTCATCATGAGTTTCCTCTACTACGTTTTTGCCATTAGGAAGCTTTTCTTGTAGCAAATTTGCCAAAAATTCCTTAAAACCTTCAATGTATTTCTTAAAATCTTCCATGTTGACTTCTATACCATTCTTCAAACCATCCATCTTAGCTTCCACGTCCTTCTTCAAACCATCCATCTTAGCTTCCACAACTTTCTTCAAACCGTCTATGTTGCATTCTATACCATCCATCTTAGCTTCCATGCCATCCACATTAGCTTCCACTCCATCCATCTTAGATTCTACGCCTTTCTTCAAACCATCCATATTAGCTTCCATGCCTTTCTTCAAACCATCCATTTCAATTTTTGTTACTTTTTGCAAGAGTGAAATTTGTTGCACTTGTTCTTGTAATTTTGATATATCATGTTGCACTTCTTCCTCTTCATGAGTCATAGTAGAGCCTTCTAAGGGCTTTGGGTGTTGAAATCATTTTAGGGGCCATTTTATAACCAAATAATGATATATGTGCTTCAATATGCCCTTGGATTCCCTTGAAACTGTTTTTTCAAACAAAAAATATGCAATTTAAAAAACAAATACGCACATTTTTCTTTCTTTTAAGGAGCTCGATATTGAATCTGATGTATCCCTGTGATTTCAGATCCCTTGGATTTTATCTTAAGCACTTTATTAGCCCTCTAAATATTATTTCAATGCCATTGGTCTGACCTGATTTGAATTATTCAAGGAAACTTTATGCCCAATCTCCCACAATGACCTAATTATGGACTAGTTCAGTAGAGTACACTTGTACGGCGTGCCACGTGTCACTTTTTCCTCCTTGGCTTTGAAATTGATACACAGGAAACTAAATTCCATTTTATTTCGGCCACTTTTTACATAAGTCCAATCTGATGCTCAGAGAGAGAGTTATGATGATTTTCCCAAGGTCACCTCTTTGAGATGAAATTCGAGAGCTTGGAAAAACCCTAAATTCCACAGATCATATCTCCAAAAATATTGCAAACCAAGATCTGAAATTTTTACATGAAATTCCTCAAGATTTATTTGAAAATAGGTTTGTTTTTTAGCATCTGAAACTTCGTAGAAAAAAAGTTATAGCGAAAATGCCATAATGACCTATTTGAAGCAGTGAAACCTTAGAATCCAAATCTCTGATACCAAATGTTATGAAACCAGCTCCCAAGATAGAAGAGAAGAGAGATCAACGCCTTAGAAATAAGCCACTTCGAGGGGGAAAATTCCTTTACATTACACAAATGAACAATTCTTGGATGATACAAATGAAAAAACCTCATTTTTATATACAGGAGTCTATGGGGTCACAATATAATCCTAGATGACCTAACAACAATAATGTAAGGGCACAACAATAACAATAGTGGGATATTTATGGGACACGATAATAACAATATGAGGACTACATGGGTATAAAAATAAAAATAAGGGTCTATACTAACAACAATAAGGGACTACACTAGCAATATAGGGCCCTAATAGAATGTGAGAGAGGAGGGTGGGAATTATATCAAGATGTTGCTACCTTTGATTTAGAGATTGAGAGACAAGCTCTGTTTTGAGGTCATATTGCTCAGTGAGGGAGAGACTCTACCATATTTTGGAGCGGAGATATTATGCTTGAAGATCTAATTGTACCATTTTATTATTGATTAATAAGAGATATATGTTCCTTTCTTTTCAGATCTATACTTGCAGCTATTTGTTCATGTTATTGTTTATTACTTTGAATCGAATATCTTCTGCAAAAGTTCACTTGTTGTCCTTATTTTTGTGTGCCTGTGTAAAGGCTTAGCTCAGTGGAAAAAGAGCGGGATCTCCTAGTTGGAACGAGAGGATTGTGCATCAAACTCAAGAGTCGTCACTGATTTGCGAGGATACCAGGTGCTGGTTAAAACCCTATAGAATTAGGGAATGCATGATTTCTTGCATGTATGATCATATGGTTGGGAATTTTCCCTTGTATTTGTTAGTCATTTCTATTTGTTTTCTGGTAATCCTAATAGGGCATAATATTATAGATAAATCTCTCCTTGCATGCATAAAATAATGCAACATCATATTTGTTAGAAATTTATCCCTCAACTACCAAATTACACTTGTCACCGCCTACATGCAAAATTTGTACACTCATAGTATACAATAATAAATACAATTATACCTTTTTCCCTCCAATCAACTAGGAAATATGAATTGCATGCATGAATAGGGATATTTTTAGTAAACTGACTAGTTAACTTGGAGATCAATGAGTTAAAAATAGTTACAACTACTCAACTGAACTCCTACTAACTCTATCCACGACTAGAGCTAAGATAATATAGTTTCACTAACTATAACTCCACTATATTTTTAGATATTAGCAATCAACTCATGCACAACTCTACTTCTAGCCCACAAAATTGAATTGAACGACTTAACTAAGTGAATTGGCCATGTCACTCCCGCTAATTGCAACTCAAGTCATCTTATTGATGTGGAAATTCGAATTTCTCCATTTGACTAAGGCACAAGTCAAATTAAGCATTTTCTTGCTACAATTTAACACTCCCTCTTAGCAAGAAAAGGGTTTTGAACAACCCCAATCGTTATCCTGTGGAAATTGATCTTGCCTCTTGATAAAGCCTTTGTTAAGATGTCAACATATTTCTCCTCTATAGGAATGTACTATAACACAATTAACACTCCCTCTCGCTATTGGTGTTTCTAATGCAACAAATGCAACTGAGAGCATCCAAAATACCGAATCAACTATTTCTTTGAGATGCAACTGTCTCTTGGGTCTCTAACTGCTACTAACCTCTGCACTGTCTCTCAAGATCTGACTACATACATTGACATTGATCCTTCTACTGCTGAATACTATGGGCCCCTATGTCAAGGATAATGATCTATGTGAAGAGTATACTAAAACTGCCACTGCTCTCCTATGGATCCACCAAAAATTTTGCAACTCTAAGAATAAGGCTCTACATTTCCCCACCTCATGCCTAGAGGTATGGCTGCACACATGGTGAAATATACCTGTAGGTTGTATATATTTTAAACTTGAACACCAATTTGTTTTAATTGTCCAGTAGTAACATGCTTTAGATAATATTTTCCCTTACTAAACACGAAATCATATCCTTTCTCCTCAAGTACAACGATAGAAACAAGATTTTTCTTTAGGCTAGGTACACACATTACATCCTTTAGGTGAAGACGAGAGCTTGAATCCCTCTTAATGGTGACATTGTCAATACCTTTGGTACTATATCTCCCACCATCTCCAATATTTTTGGGTAATTTTAGGTCCTTCACTAGGCTAATGCAGAACTCCGTTAATTTTAGGTCCTTCACTAGGATATGAAGCACAAGACTCTAGGTACCACTGAATCCCTCTTACTATGCCTTCCATTCAAGTAATGAGGGTGAAATACAACTCAAATTCTGATGTGAGGGAATATATACCTATTGTTTTTGCAGGCTCCTTACCAGATTTCTTGTGGGGACACATAGTTGCATAATGTCCATACGCATGGCAATGAAAGCATTTAATTCTAATGAGGTCTTTCTTCTTTCCACAGTTTTGGCTGGATTCTACCTCGCCTTGGGCCTTATTTCCTTTTCCAACAAGAGAAAATTATTCTTACTCATCAGTTCTGGATTATTCTCCATATCTAATGTTTCTTTTAATCTCCTCATGTCCCAAATCATATCAAAATCTATCCAAATTTGGGATCTTGTCTCTTCCATTAACTGAATCATGATAACTATTCTAGGAAATTGGAAGACAAAGGAGTGCTAAGATATCTACTTAAAATGGTGGTACAGCCGTTCCAAATTCTCCAAGTTCATCTCTAACCTGAGTGAATATGGATAGATACTAAACAATGGTTTCATTTTTATGCATTTGAATGTTCCTGGGCTTATATTTCAATTCCAATTTTCTGGCGTCATTGCTTCTTTCAAATAAATTTGTGAGGGTTTTCCAAATTGCATAAGAAGTTTTATTACCATGAAAACTTGAAGCCACATGGTCTATTTCACCCTCCAGGATAATCCTCTAGGATTTTTATGTGTCTTTATTCCACTGAGAAAGATGTCGTGCATTTCATGTTGATGGTTTTGGAATATCATTAATATGTATACCACAATAATCCATTGTCATCTAGCACAAATTCCATCTCGTATTTCCAATCTATGAAATTTTAAGTTCCCTCCATTGCATACTGAAGTCTCAATCTATAGAAATACATTGTTCCAGCACTGAAGAAAATTCCCACACCATAAAAATATTATTCAAAATTACTCTGAGAGAAGATCAAGAATATGGTTTCTATGTAGTTTTCAATAGCTCTGATACCATGTAGAAATAACTCAAAAATTTTAGTTGCTAACAAATTAAGACTAAAAATAATAAACACAAATTTATTCTACTCAATCTGTGGAAAGGAAAACATATAATATAAATACATGCAATCATTTAATCCCAATTAACACAATATTTTTACTAGGGAACCCACTTGGGAAAAACCCTTCCTAAATTTTTTATTATACCAGATGAGAATATAGATCTATTATAATTATTGTTTCAATCCTTTAAGCTCAATCTACACTGCAATATTCATTGTCTCCTGAGTCTTCTATGGCTAATTATTAGCCAAAATAGGCCTCCTACTTCTTCCTATTTTCTTGTGCAATTCCTGCTCCTAAAGAATAGGAAGAGCCTCTATTTTATTATGGAATCCCAAGAGAATTCCTCACTTGCTACATGAAAACTCTGTACACTCAATAATATACAACAATAAATACAATTATGCCTTTTACCCCCATGCAACTAGGCAATTCGAATTTCATGCGTGACTAGGGATATTTTTAGTAAATTGACTAGTTAACTAAGATATTAGTGAGTTAAAAACAATTAAAACTACTCAATTGAACTCCTACTAACTCTATTCATGACTACAAATCAGGTAACTCCATTTCACTAACTATAACTCCACTAGATTGCTAGATCTTAGCAATAAAATCATGCACAAATCTACTTCTAGCTCACAAATTTGAATTAAATAGCTTAAATAAGTGGCTTGGCCATGCCACCCATGCTAATTGCAACTCAAGTCATCATGTTGATGTGTAAATTCAAATTTCTCCATTTGACTAAGGCACAAGTCAAATGAAGCTTTTTCTTACTACAATTTAATAGTCTCGACACTAAGGAATACCACCTGAGGGTTAAGAACTCTCATCATATCACCATATTGGTTCCATGAAAATTACATAGAGTTTTGTTTCTTTGGTCATCATGTATACCTCTATCCCTATTCATGACACCGGGGCATATGGGTTCTGAGGTGTAGCACCTTAGGTCATAAAACCCTTGGTATATTGATACACTACCGTTATTTCCAAAAAGTGAAAAGGTCAAGTTTTTACTAATATAAAATATATCAGCTCCTAGTTATGCTTCTGGTCTCGAGGAGCTAAAATATATAACCAAGGGCTTAGATTCATCAACATATCAGTAGCTTAAAAGGTTTGTGATGCAAACTTGTAGATATTTGTTAGTATTCGATATCTCGAGCATTGATAAGCACCTAGTCTTATCAGTTAGTCATAGACGTGTTCTGATATAGCTCCCAAAGTTAAAGGGTCAAGAAATGGTCATTTTGGCACTTGTTCCGAGTGTTCAATTTTTTGGTACTTGAAATTCCCTTAATCATGATATGAGCGAAAGTAAATGTTGACATGGAAATTTGAGTTTTGGGTTTCATCCACTAGATAATTGATATATTGATATGAAACAAGGCCCAATCATGTTGTTTGGGCACATGGTTTGGCACTAAGACACGTATTCATTAAAAATTAAAATAGTTGGATTGGAGGAAGCTACAAGGAACATTAAAATGTATAGTGCTTAGATATAAATATAATTTCCTTGGGTAAATAAGGTTGAATGAAAGGGAGAATGAAGAAAAATAAAAGCACTCGCCTAACACTTTGGTATAAGAAAAGACTTTATCTATATATGTGTGTGTGTGTGCGTGTGTTTGTGTGTGTAGGAAAATGTGAGTAACTAAGTTTATATGGGTAGAATAAATGGGAGCATGAAAATTTAAAGGCTTACCTTTATACAATCTTGAGATATAAATTAAATTTTTGAACCATTTATGTGTAGTGGGTGAATTGAGAATTTGTTAAGAGAGTGATCCGAAATTATGCAAGAATGAAGTAAAATACATACATAAACATAAATTCAAAGATGCACCAGGAATAAAACTTCATTTCATTAATATCAAATAATTGAAATATGCTTACAGACATAATGGAAATAAACTAGCCCGGGTGATGGTATCTTATCTCTAAGAAGAGATGTGGCATCTACATGCATCTAAACTGCATTACAATGAGGCTCAATGGAATATTAATTATTTAATAACATGGGAAGATGCTAAACAACCAAAACTCTAACCCCAGGATATGGAACGACAAGCGTTTGTGGGCCCCGTTGTGGTTAGTTGCGAAACCAACTTCCCGGGGTCGTAACTTGGTCATATTATCTCCTTTTGGCACGTAGGATATATCATCAGAAATATCTCTCTAAGTACTATAGGATTTGATTATATGTCAACATTTTTGTAACGAACCTAAAAAAACTCCATTTAGGGGGTCATAACTGCACCAGAAGTTTCGACCCGAAAAAATTGTAAAAATAGTAAATAATGCTATAAACAAGGAAAATGATGAAACCAACAAGAGGTATAGATGGAATAGGTGGGTGGCCACCAATATGCACCTAGATAATTCCTTCCCCATTAGGAAGAAATGGTCCCCATTGTGTGTAAAGCCTCCAGGAGGTGAGGAATTTCTGTTGAACCTGGTCCTTGGTGAACCACTTGCCTTGGTGAAGGAGTTGGCCTACTTTGAGAACTCGATATAGTTGGATCCTCTGCTGGTGTTTTTCTTGATCTGTGTGTTGATGATCTGATCAATTGTGTCTTGTTCCATGCATTTTGGGTTTAAATATGTTGTGGTGAATTGTTTTCCAATGTCTGAGGTGTCGAGTAATGGTGGAAAATAGGGCATAATGCTGTCCAAATTAAACACTGGGTGCATACCAGGGAATAGTGGAATAATTAAATCAAAGGAATTGTTCCGTACAGCCTTGGTCATGGTGTATGACCCATATCAGAGTGGGCAAAGCTTATGGACGGGTCAAGCGAGGTGCTCCTTCTAAAAATGTAGCCAAACTTTGTCACCAACTTGAAACTTGTGTGGCACCCGATCCTTATCATGTCGCTACTTATACTTAGCATTGAATGTGTCTAATATGTCATGGACATATTGGAGGATGTGTTGAATGCATTCAATGAAGCTGTTCACCTTGCCAACTTTGGACTCGACATGAGATGAATCTTCCTGAGTAGTTACAAATGGTATGGAAACATCAATGAGACATAATGGCTAGATTCCCAAACGCAGCTGAAAGGGGTTGTGGTCAGTTGAGGTCTGGAGAGCCTAGTTATATCCTTTCCAGATGTTAGTGTCAGTCTAGTCTTACTGCCATCAGTGATCAAAACTTCTCTTTTTCATTTTCATATTAGGTGTCTCATACCGAATAAATTTCACCATTCCGCTAGGTCATGGATTCATTGATGGTAGTAATTCTTCATCAGTTTTCCCTCATATGAAACTTGCTGATTTTCCTCTCTATGGTCTTCAGTCATTATTCACTTTCATTCTTAAAATCATATCATTAGGTCATAGGATGGGTCTCATTAGTTTCTAGGGTCTCACCATGGTCAAATTAATGAGTCAAATGTCAATAAATATCAGCAAGGTCATGAGGAAGCCAATAAGCTCAAAGTCACAGCACCAGGAAGAATCAGAGAGACATTTTATTTAGTTTGATGTAATTTTCACCTCAAAACCATGTTTTGAGGTGAAAACATGATATTTTTCCTTTATTATTATTCATTATGTAATTTTATATCATCATATGTAATAAGTCACAATTCAGAAGCTGTTATCTCCACAAAGTGATGTCCCTGCCTTCAGAGAAATTTTCTGCAAAATGTTTAGCACCAGATCATCTTCCAAGAAGATCCATCAGAAAGAGCCCAGAAAGAGCTTTCCAACGGTATACTACACTCTCAAAACTGACTTTTGGATTGAAATTTATGCTTAAGTGAAGTAAAATCCCCTATATCCTCAAATAATCCCTATTTCCCAAATTTCCCTTAAAACTTTATGTTTAAATTTTTATATTTTCCTTATAAAATTCCTTTTTCCTCTTTCCAATTATAAAATTCCATTATAAGTCATTTTAATACATATGTGATTTAGTTTATAACTACTTCCCCTCCATGCTTCGAAAACTTTATAATAAAGTTCGAAATGTTATACTATAAAGCCCTGCCGCTTTCCATCACAATCGCAGCCCCTCCTCCGATCAATCGTAACATTCTCCGATTGAACCTTCCCCTTTTCCAAAACTCCAATGTGATCATTTCATTTACCTCTGATTGGCCCCACCCGACGATATCTCGACCGTTGATCCGATCGCCGATCAGACGGCTCATACGCGATCGGGCCATCACAATCGAAACTTTCATAAGGCTCTCCCTGATCCAATCGCACCGCTTAATTCCTGCCTCCAATTGACTCCGCCCGATTACTTGTGGGCCGTCGATCTGCCCATCCACTCGGACGGCCCAAACTCAAATCGGCGCCTCCATGGACTTCCCCCCGATTAATATCCCCTGATTACAATCCCACCATTGATCTCTTCCCGCTGATCTGACGGCTCAAATTCAATCAGGCCAATCGCATCGGCATTCCCCATATGTGTTTTTCTTCCACCCCTCCCCCCAATTTGTGATTTCGATTAATCCCAGGGCCCACCATTTAAAACCCTCCACCATTCATTACAAAACCCCTTTTTCCTTTGTAAAGGTTAAAAACTCATCCGTTTGGTTTATTACAAAGGCCTTCCTCCCCATCACATCACAATATTTGTAATATGTTACTCCCCTCTCCTGATTCCGATTCCGATTGCAATGGCACCGCCGATTGTTATACTATGATTGTTTTATTAATATGATATCCCTCCACCCGGCTCACTCCGATTGTGATTGTAATGCAGGTCTCGCCTCCTCTCCCTTCCTTCCTATTCATTATTTTCCCTTCACTAAAGGCAAAGTTTCATTTCAAAGGCATGCTATTTAAAAAATCAGTTTTCTTCAGAATTAGAAATAGTAGAAAGCAAGGAAACAGTCAAAGGGCTGAGAGCTTATTTAAAAAATATTGTTACAGCAAGCAGCAAAATAGTAAATCTGTTCATCGGATTAAATATTTTCTTTCATACAGCCTAACAACAAAATCTCCAAGTAGTCAAATGCAATGTTGTCCCTTATTTTCAGGGGCAGATTGTTGGATCTCTTTTCTATGATTGGATTTCAGTTCTTCAGCTATTAAAACAACTCCCTTTTCTTGTGGATCTATGTTCCCACATTTTAGCCTATTTAATGTAATTGTAAATCATTTGTAAAGCAGTATGAATAGTCTGTAACTCAAAAAGTAGGGGAAAAGTGTGGAAGAACATCTCTATGCTACATTGTATAGTTTGACAGGAATTAATAAGAGATGCAGCTCTAATTTGTGGGATCCATGTGGTATGAGATTTAGCATTTGTTTTTCTCCTTTGTTTCATATGTGAATCGTTATGTTTTCCATTCATCCATAAACATTTCCTTTTGAATGCTTTCAAGATAGAAAGGTAGAATCCATCTCTATATGCTCTGCCTTGGGAAATCATTCATTCTCTGTGTTTTTCTTCTGTTTGAAAAGGATCCATTTGTTGTGCCCTTTTCAGCTCCTCACCAGTCTTTCCATCCCATCCTCATTAAATTTTAATTGCTAATTTTCCTGCCTATCTTGCCCCATGAAATACCCTGTGTCCTGATTTAATTCTCGGTTTCAACTATCCCTTTTTATCCCACACGTCCCTGAAAAATTCATTTATTTTATTAAACCTTTTTCCCATCATTTTATCTATCCTAATATCAATCCATTTATTTTATTTCATTGAATATTATTTTACGGAGAGAGCCCTCTCCTGTCCTTGTAGGGCTAGCTACAAGGCTGAGTGTGGTTTAGTTGTTACCCTGATTTGCCTTTTGCAGCCTGGGGTCCAATTCAGGTGCTAACATCTTTGGCGACCATACTGGGGAATAGTTCAAGATTGTTTGTTTGTTAGTGTTATTTGTTTTATAAACTACATACGGAACCTGAAGTTATTCCAGGTAGCCTTCGAACTGCACATTGCTTTGCAAGTGCATAAGTAGATAAATGTTGCTTCAGTCAATCTCTGGTCTAGCTTTATAAACATAACATCTGACTTGCAAGATTTTCCCCAGTACATCAAATAATTCCAGACTTTTGAAAGATGATGTTCAGATTTTTCTAGGCTGCAAAATAAGATTTTTGTAAAATAAACATTCGACCACACTAGCTTCAAGAAGATACACCAGGGCTAATCTAGATCCGAATCCTCCCCCCGTGTTTGAAAATCCGAACCTTATCCCAAGAATTGTTAGAAGAAAAGAAGGATCATTAAGCCCCAGACCCGTCTTCAGATCCTATACTTGGCCCAGTGAATGGTTTTTTGTAGAAGAACTTTCCTTTGACGAGAATTTTGAGCTTTCTTTATTTAGGAATAAGTCTGAAAATGAAATTGATGATACAGTTTTAGATCTTGACTTCCTTGTAGATATTGAAGTCCAAAGAGCAAATACCTCCATTGACGATTACATTTTGAATTCTCCTCAGTCCATCACTGTAAATAATATCCCTGAGCCTTCAGAATCATCAGAAACAATCCTTCCTCCTCCAAATTCATCAGCATTCCCATCAGTTAATTCCCAATTTTCATCTCCTCCATTAACACCTCCCTCAAATCCTGTTGTAAATCCACCCAGAGTTATGGCTGTTAGGTATGCACCCCTGGTCTTACCCCAAGTCCTCAATGATATGCCGACTGACTACCAAAGAAAAATTCCTATTTTTGATGCCACTCAGAGCATCATGGCTCAGCAACATGTTGATAAAACGAATGAATTTTTTGATTTGCATGAGGTAGAAGCGGAGAATGTAATGACAAGGCTATTTGTTCAAAGCTTTGGAGGCGAAGTCAGAAAATGGTTTAGAGCCCTACTGCCAGGCACAATTTTCACTTTGCAGGAGTTGCATACTCAGTTCCTGGACCGGTGGGAGGTAAAAAAGAACTCACTCCAAATTCTGTCTGAGTATGAGAACATTAAAAGGAATGTGGGTGAAACCATGCAGGATTATTGTTTAAGATTCAATGCTGTATACAATGCTATTCTAGCTAATTTCAAGCCTCCTGTGGGACTGGCATTGTTAAAATTTCCCGATGGATTTGATGCCAACATGGCATATCAGCTACATGAAAGAGATCCGTCTTCACTTGAAGACATGAAGAAGATAGTGATAAACGTTGAAGCTAATCTGTTGGCTAAAAGAGCAAGAGCCAGAGCCGAGAAAAGAGTCACAATAAAAGAAGAGGCCTCTACTTCGGACAGTAAAATGGACACTCTGATCAGAAAAGTGGAAAAAATGGTTGATAGGTTAACCATTGTAGATAGACCTGAGCCTAAAATAAGAAATCCCAATTTCAGAGGGCAGCAGCCGAAATTCAGAATTAAATAGAGAGAGAAAATAACGCAAGACCAAATTATGCCACTACAGTAGCAGATTAAAACTCCTTTGCAGTAGAACTATGTGCAAGGGACAAATTCATATGAAGATGATCCTATGATTGAGGCTAATCACTTTTTCACAGCGGATGGTGCGCCCATTTTCCTTACAGAAGACGAAGAATACACAGTGGCGACTCCAGACATTCAAAAAGACCAAAATTTCATTTTTGCCAATGATACAGTACTGGAAGAGGAGTCTGATGACTATCAGAGAGGGTATATGAACGCTCTGTCAGCTCAGCAAAGGTAGTACTCTTTAAGGAACATAGAGGTTACAGTCAGCCCCATTCAAAAGAGAAAGGAACTTCAAATGAAAAATGATGCACATAAGAAGGGAAAGGAGACGGCTGACCCTTCTTCTAGTAAAGCGCCTGCAGTTGCTAATACAGCCAATGAAAAGAACCAGCAGAACACAGTAAAGGAGCCAACAGAGAAGAAAGACCCACCCATTAAAGAGGTAGAAAAAGCTCCCTCCTTTAATATAGAAAATTAAATCTCTAAATTAAAAGTGTCTATGCCCCTCACGGAGTTGATAAAGAATAGTGTGTATAAAACTCAGGTGTCCAAAGTCTTGCAAATAGATTCTGTCTCCGATATGGTCAATGTAGAAGATGACTACCCTGAACTTATTTTCGGTCCAGCCACAGAAGAATCTGAAGAAAATGAAGTCCCTCCTTTTTACTTGAGTCTTCGAGTACATGAGTTTATCCTGCATAATGCTATGTTGGACTCCGGGGCCTCACATAATTTGATGCCCAGAGCTGTCATGGAGAAGCTAGGCCTTGACATCACTCATAAATATCATGAATTGTATTCCTTCGACTCAAGTAGGGTCCACTGTATTGGTTTAATTAAATATTTGGTAGTGTCTTTAGATCAGATTCCAGCAAAGAATGTCTTGATGGATGTAGTTGTTGCTGATGTCCCACCAAGGTTTGGAATGCTCCTATCTAGGTCTTGGGGTGCTAAAATCAAAGGAACTATGCAGCTTGACTTCTCTTATGCCACTATCCCTATATTTGGCCAGTTGAGAAAGCTATATAGGGAAAAAAAGATGAAATATATGATTACCAGCAAAGACAAGCCTGTAAATCATCCCATTAATGCTGTCCATACAGATTTAGAGTCTTTTGTCTTGTATTCTGATGGTGGTTTAAATGATGAGAATGTTCAATTGGTACAAGTGGATGAAATACCTGAGATTTCAGAGAATTTCAGAGAAGTCCTCAAACAGGAAAATGACAAAGTAGAAAACACTTTTGAACCTCCTGCCTGCCAGCAGCAAAGGGACAATGAACAGCCAGAAATCAGCCAAGGTAAAGAAGAGAAAGAAACAAATTTCCAGCATCTTCAAGATGAAAAAGAAGGCCTGTGGAGTATGGATTTTGATGGAGCTGTTGGTAAGGATGGAGCTGGCATTGGAATATGGATTAGGAGCCCTGTTTTTCAACCTAAGAAGGTTCCGAGTAATGTTAGAGTTTGTGCCTATCAGTTAGCTTTTGATTGCTCTAACAATGAAGCAGAATATGAGGCTTTGATTGCAGGTCTCAAAATTTTGAAGAAGTTGAATGAAAAAAGGATTTCTGTGTATGGCGACTCTGAACTGATAATCAAACAGGTGAAGGGAGAGTATCAAGCAAAACATCTAAGATTGAGGGCATACAGAAATGCAGTCCTGGGCATTTTGAAAACATTTACAGAGTATACTTTGACAGCAGTGCCTCAGATGCAGAATCTGATTGCCGATTCCCTGGCCACTACTGCAAGTAACTTGAAGATTCCGATGAACTCCAGCAATAAGTTTGAAATTTATGTCAAACATAGGCCTGCTGTTCCGAACAATTTAAGGTATTGGCAAGTATTTTTGGATGATAATGAGATTAATGCATTTTGCAGGGTGATGGAAAATTCAAAGATACTCCAATAGAGGGTGAGTATGAGGTTGATGATCAGGAGTTGGAAGCAAACCAGATGGACATATTGCAGTTAAAGGATAATGTAATTCCTAGAGGTCTCATACCTCTAGAGGAGCTTTTTGATCAGGATGATATCGCAAAGAAACCAAGCTTGGTGCCCACAGAGAAAGGAGTTGAAGATGTGAATATTGGAATAGCTGATCAGCCCAAGTTTTTCAAATTTTCAAAGGAATTATCCCCTGAGGTAAAGGAGAAGTATGTTAAATTGCTTTCTGAATTTTCTAATGTATTTGCATGGGATTATTCAGATTTGAAAGTGTATGATAAGAACATAATTCAGCATACAATTCCTATCAAGCCGGATCAGAAGCCTTTCAGACAGAAGCCGAGAAGAATCAATCCAAAGCTGCTACCATCAATTGAAAAGGATGTAAACAGGTTGTACAAAGCAGGAATCATAGTTCCTATTAGATTTTCTGATTGGATTTCGAATTTGGTCCCAGTGCATAAGAATACTGGAGAAATCAGACTGTGTATTGACTTTTAGAACTTGAATAAGGCATCCTTAAAGGATAATTACCCACTTCCGAAAATGGACCATATTCTGCAGAGAGTAGTTGGAGCATCTAGGATGTCACTACTTGATGGCTACTCAGGGTATAACCAGATCTTGGTGCATGAGAAGGAACAAGATAAAACTGCCTTCACAACACCCTGGGGAACCTTCCAATATGCTAAGATGCCCTTTGGACTGAAGAATGCTGGAGCCACCTTCCAGCGTGCAATGGACATTGCTTTTACAAATGAAAAAGATGTTTTTCTTGTTGTTTATTTGCATGATTTGATAGTGTTTTCAGGTTCAGATGATGAGCATTTGCACCATCTAAGAGTGGTTTTTCAGCGTTGCAGAAAGTTTGGGATTTCTCTCAATCCCAAAAAGAGCCTTTTTTCCATGGATGAGGGCAAATTTATCAGGCATATCATCTCTAAAGATGGCATCCGCATAGATCCAGCCAGAGTGGAGGAAATTCAGCTCATAGATCTTCCACGGAACAAGAAAGAGATTCAGGCCTTCAACGGTAAGATGAATTTTTTACACAGATTTATACCTAATCTGGCTAATAATTTGAGAGAAATGACCAATATGTTGAAGAAAGACAGCACTATTAAGTGGAGTGAAGAAGCTATCAAGTCATTCAATCTGGTAAAGTTTTCTTTGTCTAATGCCCCAGTTCTGATCAGTCCCGACTATACTCAAGATTTTATCATATTTTCGTTTGCATCTGAGCATAATATGGCTGTTGTTTTAATGAAAAAGAGAGATGAAGTAGAAAGGCCAATCGCCTTTTTCAGTAGGACTATTAGAGATGCTTCTTTAAGATATAATATTATTGAAAAGTAGGCATTGGCTCTTGTCAAGGCATTGAAAGATTTTAGGGTCTATATTCTACATTCACACACTATAGCATATGTCCCCAACGCGGCAGTCAAGGATGTACTCATGAAAACTGATCCAGAAGGTCGAGGAGGCAAATGGATAGCAGCTATGTTGGAGTACGATCTGGAGATCAAGCCTACGAAGTTGATCAAAGGCCAAGGGTTGGCGAAATTCATGGCCCAATCAAATCTGCGTTCTTTAGATATAAACCTCATTTCAGCAATGTCGGAAGAGGAAGATGAAGGTTTGTTGGTTCCTATTTCAGATATTTTTCTGCAGTCCCCTTGGTATTCAGATATTGTGTATGTTTTTCAGCATCTGTCACCTCCTCCAGGCATGTCTAAGAGTAAAGGTAGATCTTTGAAGCTTAAATCTGCAAAATATTGCATTTTGAACAGTGCTCTATTTTGGAAGGATCCGGGAGGCGTTTTGCTAAATTGCCTGGTTGAAGAAGAAGCTCAGAATGTTATGCACAATTTTCATAAAGGTGATTGTGGTGGTCACTTTTTTTGGAAAACTACAGTGAACAAGGTATTGAGAGCTGGGTATTATTGGCCCATATTATTTTCTGATTTATATAAAACAATGATGAATTGTCATGAATGTCAAATTTTCCAAGGGAAGAAGAAATTTCTTCCACTTCCTTTGAAACCTGTTTCAATGAACGTGCCCTTTCAGCAGTGGGGGCTCGATTTTATAGGATAAATTCATCCCGCATCCTCAGCACAGCATCGATGAATATTGACTGGGACATATTACTTAACGAAATGGATCGAGGCCATCCCTGCCAGGCAAGTGACTGACACGATAATTATTCAATTCCTGGAATCAAATATTTTATCTCGTTTTGGTTGCCCATGTAAAATTGTGACAGATAATGCAGCCGCGTTCATATCAAAGAAAATGATCGATTTCTGTGATAAATACAACATCATGCTGGGCCATTCAACAACGTATTATCCATAAGGCAACGACCTGGCAGAGTCATCCAACAAGTCGCTGATGAATATAATTAAGAAAATGTTGGAGGAAAACAAAATAAATTGGCACTGGAAGCTTATCAACGCACTGTGGGTAGACAGAGTCAGCAGTAAAAAATCAATAGGTATGTCACCCTTTGAGCTGGTTTATGGTACTGATGCTGTCTTTCCTACTTCTCTTGCGGTTCTAGTTATGAGATTATTACAAAAAGTTGGCAGTGAAGATGATGACAACCAACGAAGAATCAACCAGATGATCCACCTTCAACAAACAAGAGAAGAAGTGTCACAGAAAGTGAGCCAGTTGCAGGACAATATTAAAAATATCTATGATAGGAAGACTAAAGTAGAAAAGTTTCAGTTGGATGATTTAGTGTTGAAATGGGATGCAAGAAATGAAGACAAAGGGAAGCACGGTAAATTTTACAACCTTTGGAAGGGACCATACAAAATTACAGCATACAGGGGTCAGAATGTCTTCTTGCTTTCAGAAATGGATGGCCATGATTGTCCTGGAGGAGCAGTAAATGGTAGGTTATTGAAGCACTACCATTGTTGAAGACATGGATCAGAATCTATCTCATCATCATTGTATATACCATTTTATTTTTCTAAAATCAAAGTTCAAAATGCACAGTCATTCAAGTTTGGGGCCCGAGGTGAAGGCTATAAAACTTGGATGATATGTGTATGATTTGGTTTCACTTTAGTTTTCAGTCTTAGTCTAGAGTCACAATCAGTTTGCATTTGTGTCTTCGAGTCAGAGTCAGTTTACATTTTTGACTCCATGCCCAAATGGATAAGGCTACTTGGTCTACGGTGTTCTTGGCACCTCCAAGGAGCTACCATCCCCATTGGAGCCAATGTTAGTGTTAGTTTAGTCATACTTCCATCAGTGATCAAAACTGCTCTTTTCCATTTGCATATTAGGTGTCTCATACCGAATAAATTTCACCATTCCGCTAGGTCATGGATTCATTGATGGTAGTAATTCTTCATTAGTTTTCCCTCATGTGAAACTTGTTGATTTTCCTCTCTATGGTCTTCAGTCATTATTCACTTTCATTCTTAAAATCATATCAGTAGGTCATAGGATGGGTCTCATTATTTTCTAGGGTCTCACCATGGTCAAATTAATGAGTCAAATGTCAATAAATATCAACAAGGTCATGAGGAAGCCAATAAGCTCAAAGTCACAGCACCAGGAAGAATCAGAGAGACATTTTATTCAGTTTGATGTAATTTTCACCTCAAAACCATGTTTTGAGGTGAAAACATGATATTTTTCCTTTATTATTATTCATTATGAAATTTTATATCATCATATGTAATAAGTCACAATTCAGAAGCTATTATCTCCACAAAGTGATGTCCCTGCCTTCAGAGAAGTATTTCATAGCATGTTCAGCACCAAATCATCTTCCAAGTAGATCCATCAGAAAGAGCCCGAAAAGAGCTTTCCAACGGTATACTACACTCTCAAAACTGACTTCTGGATTGAAATTTATGCTTAAGTGAAGTAAAATCCCCTATATCCTCAAATAATCCCTATTTCCCAATTTTCCCTTAAAAATTTATGTTTAAAGTTTTATATTTTCCTTATAAAATTCCTTTTTCCTCTTTCTGATTAAAAAATCGCATTATAAGTCATTTTAATACATATGCGATTTATTTTATAACCACTTCCCCTCCATGCTTCAGAAACTTTATAATAAAGTTTGAAATGTTATACTATAAAGCCCCGCCGCTTTCCATCACAATCGCAGCCCCTCCTCCGATCAATCGCAACATTCTCTGATTGAAGCTTCCCCTTTTCAAAAACTCTGATGCGATCATTTCATTTACCTCTGATTGGCCCCACTCGACAAGATCTCGATCGTTGATCCGATCGCCGATCGGACGGCTCATACACGATCGGGCCATCGCAATCGGAACTTTCATAAGGCTCTCCCCGATCCAATCACACCGCTTAATTCCTGCCTCCGATTGACTCCGCCCGATTACTTGTGGGCTGTCAATCTGCCCATCTGATCGGACGGCCCAAACTCAAATCGGCACCTCCATGGACTTCCCCCTGATTAATATCACCCGATTACAATCCCACCATTGATCTCTTCCCGCTGATCCGATGGCTCAAATTCAATCGGGCCAATCACATCGGCATTCCCCATATGTGTTTCGCTTCCACCCCTCCCTCCAATTTGCGATTGCGATTAATATTGGGGCCCACCATTTAAAACCCTGCGCCATTCATTACAAAACCCCTTTTTCCTTTGTAAAGGTTAAAAATTCATCCGTTTGGTTTATTACAAAGGCCTTCCTCCCCATCGCATCGCAATATTTGTAATATGTTACTCCCCTCTCCCGATTCCGATTCCGATTGCGATGGCACCACCGATTGTTATATTATGACTGTTTTATTAATATGATATCCCTCCGCCTGGCTCACTCCGATTGCGATTGTAATGTGGGTCCCGCCTCCTCTCCTTTCCTTCCTATTCATTATTTTCCCTTCACTAAAGGCAAAGTTTCATTTCAAAGGCATGCTATTTAAAAAATCAGTTTTCTTCAGAATTAGATATAGTAGAAAGCAAGGAAACAGTCAAAGGGCCGAGAGCTTATTTAAAAAAGATTGTTACAGCAAGCAACAAAATAGGAAATCTATTCATCGGATTAACTATTTTCTTTCATATAGCCTAACAGCAAAATCTCTAAGTAGTCAAACGCAATGCTGTCCCTTATTTTTAGGGGTAGATTGTTGGATCTCTTTTCTATGATTGGATTTCAGTTCTTTAGCTGTTAAAACAACTCCCTTTTCTTATGGATCCATGTTCCCACATTTCAGCCTATTTAATGTAATTGTAAATCATTTGTAAAGCAGTCTGAATAGTTTGTAACTCAGAAAGTAGGGGAAAAGTGTGGAAGAACATCTTTGCGCTACATTGTACAGTTTGACAGGAATTAATAAGAGATGCAACTCTGATTTGTGGGATCCATCTGGTATGAGATTTAGCATTTGTTTTTCTCCTTTGTTTCATATGTGAATCATTATGTGTTCCATTCATCCATAAACATTTCCTTTTGAATGCTTTCAAGATAGAAAGGTAGAATCCATCTCTATATGCTCTGCCTTGGGAAATCATTCATGCTCTATGTTTTTCTTCTATTTGAAAAGGATCCATTTGCTGTGCACTTTTTAGCTCCTCACCAGTCTTTCCATCCCATCCACATTAAATTTTAATTGCTAATTTTCTTGCCTATCTTGCACCATGAAATACCCTGTGTCTTGATTTAATTCCCGGTTTCAACTGTCCCTTTTTATCCCACACGTCCTTGAGAAATTCATTTATTTTATTAAACCTTTTTCCCATCATTTTATCTAGCCTAATATCAGTCCATTTATTGTATTTCATTGAATATTATTTTATGGAGAGAGCCCTCTCCTGTCCTTGTAGGGCTAGCTACAAGGCTGAGCGTGGTTTAGTTGTTACCCTGATTTGCCTTTTGCAGCCTAGGGTCCAATTCAGGTGCTAACACCAGACATATGGGAGGCTGTCATCCCATGTGTGTGGATGCTTCAAGTTGTACATATGCAGAATGCGTACAATCATCTTGTTGACGACATTTTTTTGGCCATCAGTTTGGGGGTGGAAAGTTCTGGACTTAGTGAGCTCGGTGTCCAACATCGACCAAAGACTTGACCAAAATATATTGAGGATCCTACTGTCCCAATCTGAGATAATGGATAGTGGGATCCCAAAGTGTACCCACACTCGTTCAAAGAGGAGATTAGCGATGGATTATGATGTGATATTCTTCTTGCAGGCCGCCATAATGGCCATCTTAGAGAATATGTCAATGACAAAAAAATGCAGTCATTTCCATGCTTAAAAGAAGGAAGGCATGAAATGTAATCCATGGATACAGATTCCCAAGGTTGACTATGGGTAGGAAGTGGAGTATATGGGCCTTGCTTCTTAATGGTTGATTTTGAAATGACACAGGAAGAGAAGAATATAATTTACTTCCCGACATCCATTCGAAGGTTCGTCCAATAAAATACTTTTCCAGTACTGCCACTATTTTCTTGACCTTGAAATATCTAATGACCCGACTGTAGTGTGATTCCTAAATCATCTTGGAATGCTCGCTTGAAGGAAAACAAAGGTGTCCTATGTGGCATAAAAATGCATCCTAGAGGTGAAAATATGGAACTTACTTACCTTCCAGGAGTGTCTGGTACGTGTTTTCGAATTCTAGATCAATTTTGCGGAGATGCGGCCAACCTGAAGTCTCGTGCCCACAAGATTCGAGCACAGTGGTTAGCACCAAAATCGATGGTTGGCTAAGGAAATTTGTAACATTAGTGGTGATTCTCTTCTTGTACTTGATGTTAAAATGGAACTATTGCAAGTATGTGGACCATTTATGATGATGATCATTCTGCAGCTTCCCTTATGTTTATATGAACTGTAAGGGTTGGTGATCTGTTTGGATGAATGTTTCCTTCCCCAAAATGTAATGATTCCATTATCGGCATGCCTCCACAATGGAATACATCTCTTTTTCGTAGGTGGGATACTTACAGACTGTGTATGAAAGTTTCTCACTGTGATATTCCACTGGATGCCACTGCTAAGTAAGAACTACCCCAATAACATAGTCAGAGGCATCTGTCTCGATATTAAATGGTTGCTGCAACTATGGTAATATGAGCACTGGTGTAGAGAAGAGGTGATGCTTCAACTATACGAATGCCTTCTGTTAAGATTTTTACCAAATAATTTTACTTTCACTCCTCCCTTGGTGACTTGACTCAAAGGCCAAGTGATATGAGAGAACCCCAACATGAACTTATGGTAGAAATTGGAAAGACCCAGAAAGTTACGGAGCTTTGTTAGAGTGGTTGGGGCTCACCAATACCAAATGATCTGTATCTTGGCTAGGTCCACATGAACCCCCCATTCATTAATGATTTATCCTAGATATTGAACCTAGATAATGCCAAAAGTGCATTTCTCCAAATTGGAACACAACTTGTGTTGTCACAGTGCTTGGAGGACGTGTCAAATGTGGCGGAGGTGATCTTCCCAACTTTTGCTGAAGATCAGGATGTCATCCAAATACACCACCATGAATGAGTTGGTGAATGGTCGCAAGATATCATCAATCAGCCTCATGAAGGTTTTTTGGGCATTTGTCAACTCGAAAGGCATGACTAGCTATTCAAAAAGGCCCTCCTTGGATTTCAAGGTAGTCTTCCACACATTGGAGGGTTCGATTGATAACTCGTGATAACCAGACTTCAAGTCAATCTTGATGAAATATTATTCCTCCTTGATTTGGTCCAAAAGTTCATCAATCCATGGGACCAGATACCTATTGTGGACAATGATATTTTTCAATGCCCAGTAGTCAATACAGAGTCTCCAAGTCCCATCATTCTTCTGCACCAAAATGATTGAGCTCCCATAAGGTGATGGAATTTGCCGAATGTGGCCTCTCTATAGAAGCTCCTAAATTTGCCTCTTGATTTCATTTTTTGCCAAAATAGAGCGCCAATAGATAGGTCCATTGGGTAGCGATGCGCCTGGGGTCAAACTGATGGAGTGCTTGACCTGAGAGTGCAAAGGTACCCCTACAGGAGAGGTGAATATGTCCCCATAATCCTCCACGAACTTTTCCATATGTTGTTTCCGTACGGAGGAGACTTACATGTAGGTCATGACCACAATTCTCAGTTTCAGAAATGAGCTTACTACATTTCTTTGTAGTGATCGAAGATATGGCAGTAGGTGGTGCTACCTCTGATATCGTATACAAATTATTTTTCGAAGTAAAAATAACAATGAGAGGTCTAGACTCATACACAACATATCACTTCCATAAGTATGGTTGTTTAAACAATACATCAAAAAATTCAATATGAGCAACATCACATAATACCTCATCCATGAAGGGATTGATGTTGTAGGGAATGTGGCATTGTTGGCTAATGCAGAGATATCCTCATTGGTGAAGCCACTCGATGGTGTACGATTGTGGGTGTAATGTGGTCGACAGATCCAACTGCTTCATGACCTCTACTGAAATGAGGCTATTTTGGCTCCCACTGTCGACAATGAACTACGGTGGGGAACCCTTCACCCACATCTAGGAATGGAAGAGGCGCTCCCCCTCCTCTTGATATTCGAGTTCCTCCTTCTATATATTGGTAGTGGCAACGGTGGCACTGGGCTTGACATCAATAATCTGCTTCCTTTTGTCATTCCCCTTTTCGGGTTCTGACTCAGAGTTGGAATATGCATCTGATTCAGAAGTCTTCAGCTCAGTCACTAGTGACTTCTTGGCCTGACACTCAGTTGTGTTGTGAGTGGAGTCCTTACGGAATTCATACCACTTCCCCATGTAATTATTTGGCTTCGTGGTGTTTTTCTTTGCTTGCGGATTTGGCGGGTTTTCCTGGGCTGCCTTGCCTTGGATTTGTCCTTTTTTTTCTGTAGTTTGGGGGTGCCTTTCCCCCGCTTCTGATTCATAGATCCAGAGTATCACTTCTTCTATTTAAATTTCTTCTCAATATTGGCAGCAGACCGACATGCTACACCAAGTGTGGAGATGTCGAGGAACTCCATTTCCTCTTGGATGTATTTATGAAAAAAACTGTGGTACTTAAGCACCAAATATTCCTCCGAATATTTGATACCCAACTTTGTGCATAGGGTATGGAATATATTAATATGATCATGCACATCTTGATCCCTTTGGTGCCACGGAGTAGTCCATTGTATGTACTTGTCCTCATAGCTCCTATTGTATCTTAAGAAACAATCCCTTGGCTGTGGGAAGGAATCAATGCTCAAGAAATTTATATATATATGTCACAGAAATATAATGTCAAATGGTATTTTCTTAATCACCTTCAGATATATTTTATTAAAACCTCAAGAATCAAATGCAATAAATGTTTCACAATGCCATCATCTGCTGATATTAAATGGAATGGTAAGAAGAACATGAAGGAAGGAAGCCCAAACTTATATGCTGATAAACATTATCTATCACTTTAAACTTTGGAGGAATTTTAAGACAGAGGAATAGTTAAAATGAAGGGGCGCCCATTAATTATTTTTAACTCTTATTCACATATGTAAAAATAGGCATGCAGCTTCATTCCTTCATTTTATTCAAATCCAGGGAAAGAACACTGGGCAGTAGTGAAATGGGTGCTTCGGTATCTGAAAGGCACAAGTGATTAATGTATCACTTATAATAGAAGTAGTGAATTTGTTTGCGGATATGTTGATTTTGATTTTGCAGGTGATTTGGATAAGAGAAGGTCAACTTTAGGATATGTCTTTACTCTTGCAGGTGGAGCTATTAGCTGGATGTCAAAGCTACAAAATATTTTTTCTTTATCCACTACAAAAGCAAAATATATAGCTGCTTCACATGCTTGCAAAGAAGTGGTTTGGTTGAAAGGTTTGTTTGGTGAGTTTGGTAGGTTGCAGGACAACATAAAGTTATTTTGTGATATTCAAAGTGCAATTCATTTGGCTAAAAATCTGGCATATCATAGTAAATCAAAGCATATACCTATAAAGTACCATTTTGTAAGACAAGTTATCATTGAACGGGGAGTCTCTCTTGAAAAAGTGCATACAAAGGAAAACTGTGCAGACATGTTCATGAAACTAGTTTTATTAGAGAAGCTACAATGGTGTTTGGCTACTCTTGGCTTGCAAAAAAAAAAAAATATAATAAAGAAACAAGGAATCAGGCTAATTTTTGTCAAGGTGGAGATTGTTGAGATTTTCCATATTATTTTGGCATAAATCTCTTGGATAATGCCAACAATAGGTTTTTTTGCAAAACTGATGGCATCAAATCCTAAAGCATTAGGGGAATTTTGAGGTCTAAAATGGGCCTCCTAAGAAAAATGTACAACCAAAATAAACTTTATAAGAACCAATAGGATTCAAGATGATGATGTCAACCATGGGGGATGATTCACCATTTTTTAAGTAAAAGGGTAAAAAGATTAAAAAATAATAAAATATTAAAAGTATTTTTTCCACTCATATTTTCAACTTATCTCCCAAATATTTTACTCAAATTTTGAGCAAGAGTACTCATTAGACGCAAAATTAAATTCCTCATCTAAGGAGTACCCATGTTGCATACTTTAGATGGACCCTGCTACGTGAAAAATGAGAAATACATGAAAAAACGTGATTGTAATCACGTTTTTCATGTATTTCTCATTTTTCGTGTAGCAGGGTCCATCTAAAGTATGCAACATGGGTGCTCCTTGGATGAGGAATTTAATTTTTCATCCAACGAGTACTCCCGCTTGAAATTTGAGTAAAAACTTTGGGAGATAAGTTGAAAATACGAGTTGAAAAAATAGTTTTTTCTTTTTTTCCCTCTAAAATTTGATGATGTCATCAAATATTATTTTATTATTTCCACTATTATTTTATAATTTCCTTAGGAGGCTCATTTTAGAGCTCAAAATTCCCCTAATGAGGAGATTTTATATCCTATTTTGTTGTGATAGGATGGAATAGAATTTATTATTCAGTTTCTTCTCTACATCTAGAAATTGTAAACTCATAGAGGAAGAAAATATGTGATATGAGGGATGAGTGGAAGAGGAAGTGCAGATGTGAGAAATCTACTGTTGTAATCTCCCGTTGAATAATAAGAAAGCCGATACCTCTGTTTGGTGGATGTAGCCCAGATTGGTTGGGTGAACCACATTAAATTGTTGTCTTCGTTTATTGCTATGTGTGATTGAGTTTAGTTTCCGCTATGTATATTCCTACAGATATTCCAATCTAAAAGTAGTGATCCTATTGAATGTTGGCCTTTCTATAAATATGGTTTTCACCAACCATAGTAGTTGAAAATGCCTTTGAAGAAAATTAATCACTGTTGATCCTTTCAGAATCTGAGTCTTTTCATGATTGTTTTCAACTTTGCTTTTAGCCAATGCTAGCAGTGGCTCATAGGAATCCCAAGATAAAAGAATGCGTCCAAGGCCCCAGCATGATGGAAAACCTACCCTGGCTCTTTTGTCATATAAATTGTCGAACTTGCTGACTGATTCCTTAATCTCTATCAATTTTTTCTCTGTAGTCTTCTTGCAATTATTTTTAACAATAAGTTTGTTAATCTCTACAACACATGAAATCATATCTTTAATCTCATTCTCTTCCAACTCTTGGCCAGTCTTGGAATCAATAAAATTGATAAATTTCTTTGCCATATGGCTCTATGAATTGTCTTATGTTTGTCTGCCATAACTTGCTCCTCGAAATGTATGATAATGCTTCTTTCTTCTGATATAATAGTCAGAGATCCCCAAGTTGCTTTCATCTCTTCAATGATATCATTCCAAATGATGTCCTTATCTTGTATCAGAGATATATTTCCCTTCAACTTCTCCTTTAGATTCTTAATCTCAGCATCAGCTGTTTGGCAATCTATTTTGTATTTACTGATTTCCCCATCCTTAGCTTGCATTATTTTCAATACCTGTCGCCAAACCAGTTTGTGCCTTTTTGCGATCTCTCTTTGCCATCTTTAGTTTAGTGTTCAATTTAGATATGTGTGATGCTGGATCTTCAATGCCAAATGGTAAAATGAAAGTACAAGTATGAGAATAAATGTGATTCTGTAATGACAATGCAATTTGCTTCAACTTAGTAATTTCATCTTCTTTCTGCAAGAGCTGCTGAAGAAGGTTCTCTTTCTCGTTTTACACTTCTACCACCTCTGCTGCCATAGAATGCTCTCCTGTAGGCAACTTTAACTTTGTAGAAAATTTTGTACAGTAGACCTGTCATTTGGATCTACTCCAATCTTCACAATAATCTTCTTTAGTTCTTCATTCTGTGTTGTTAAAGCCCTGGAATTGGCTTTCTCTAACTTCATTTGCTTGATGACCTTCCCTAGCACGTTCTCAGCTTTAAGAGCCATTGCATTAGTTTTTTTCAAATCATTCACAATCAGTTGACCAATTTTCATATGTAAATTGACTTTATCAAGCAGACGAATCTTTCTTACATCAACAGTCAGATTTACAGTATTGAAACTATTATATGAGCCTATAATCATATCAGAGGGATGAGAAAGAGAAATATTAAACTAATTTTTTTCAAGATCCATGGCAGTCAGTAATCTTGTTTGATCTGGAGTTATCTGATACTCAGCCTGTGCCTCCATGCTAACTTTCATCTTCTGATTTCTTTTAGCAATCTGAGAAAATACTTGTTTAATCAAGGGTACTTTCTCCTGAGCATCTTCTTGTCTTCTTGGTGAGGATGGTACATTTTTCTCATCTCCCAATTGTAGTGAGAAACCAGGTTGAGCACCTACTAAGACTTCATTTAGCTTTGCTCTATTTTCAGCTCTCTGCTCTTCATCTTCTGAATCAATCACTGCTTCTTTACCCCTCTTGTTAGACTTCTCTGATATGACAGGAGTTTGTATATTTGACCCTACAGAACTTGCAAAACCCTTATTTTCTAGCTTCTCTATATCAGGTCTGCTTTCATGAATAAATGCTGAATATCCATTTTCAATTATCCTTTTTGAAATCACTTTATGGGGGTCATAAGACCACTTATCTCCTAACAGTAAATTCATTCTATCTAACATAATAGTAACTTCATGTAATATTCCAACTCGGGAACAACTAGCAAGGCATGACTGGAAAACACATTTTCTAGTAATGGCTGCTACAGGAATTGAAACCAGGACCTGGATCCCTTAGAAAAATGTGTCTAAGTGCTAAATCCAAGAGGAGGCTCCAAAGAAATCCTTCTAAGGTGGTTAAACAGATCTCCCACACTTAGATGTCCTCATTTTCTTGTAATGGTTGTTACAGGAATTGAAACTAGGACCTGGATCCCTTAGAAAAATGTGTCTAAGTGCTAAATCCAAGAGGAGGCTCCAAATAAATCCTTCTAAGGTGGTTAAACAGATTTCCCACACTTAGATGTCCTCAAAAAGTGCCTGGTGAAGGGACTGCAACAATACTTGAGCAAGGATTGAATACACAACGTTATTTTAATGAGCCATGACACATGAAGATGTATATAGCTAATCAATGTATAATATAGCAGCAAGAGAGTACAATGATTTGAGTAATTACTCACTCAAGCTAGGCAATGAAAGCCTCAACAAGACATGTACACCAAATGTGACAAAACACTGCTACATAAATATGCCCTAGCTATGACAACACTGTCTATAGGAGACACTGCAACATATAATATGAGAATACAATGATATATCAATATAAGCTCAGGAAATGAGGGGGAGAAAGCTCTCTATCCCTGAAAATACTAATACAAAAATAATACACAATCCTTAGAAGGATTGGTTGCAATACATGTACAAATGGAAAACCTGCAGAAATGTTGGAGTTGCTGGGTAGCAGCTACAACTCTGAAAATAACTGGAGATGGCTGTAGATGATGTGAAATCTGAAATATACCTCCTCCAATGGATCTCTCAAGTGATAGGCTGACCCTATCCTCGAAGATCTCTTCCTCCAAGATGATGGTGCAACTCCTCACTGCAAGAATGCATTGAAATAACACAGTATGGAGAATGGACTGCGTTGTCTATGATGGGAGATGCTTGGCCTTGATGCCAAGATATGCAAATCAGCTTTGGAAACCTTCCTTAATAATCTTCCTGTGGAATAGAAGCTCCCTCCTCTGAAATATGAGACAAGGAATGGTGTTGTGGAACCCTCCACTACAACACCCAGCAACATTACGTTATAATTCAGCAGAAATAACGCAGTGACTGAATAAGTGGCTTTTGCCTTGAGCCAAGATGTGGAGAAAATGAAGTAAAATCCTTCAAGAGGCCTCTCAAGAAGGAGAGGAAATCCTAAACAGGAATCCCTCGTGCTAAGCAGCACTGTAACTCAGCTGAACAACTGGAGACTGCAAATAGTCTAATCATAGAAATGATCAAATGCTCAAAGATGTCCCACTATGGCTGCCTCTTCCTCCTTTTGTGCAAGTGAATACCTCTTTGCCCTGGACCTCACACATTAGGGTTTCTTCCACAAAGAATCTTTCTCCCTCCAAAACTGCGTTGTCTTCCCAAGCAAGCTACACCTCTTAGGCAACGCTGTTGACTTGGTCAAACTTGACCTTGTCCTCATGCAAATTGCCCTCTTTTCACACTGGAAGGTGCAAAATAAACTGCTCCAATGATCCTTTTCTCACTATGAAGTATATTATTCCTACTCATGGGCCTTTTACCCATTTTATTCACCTCCTAGATGAAATAAGCAAAAATTAATATTCCAATTTGCTGCATGCAAATTTTGGAATATTACAGTCCTCCCCTCTCAAAGATTGCGTGTCCTCAAGAAAGTGCAAGGATAGATTGAGTTCTCTTCTCCTCTCCGTGTAGCATCCTTGTATGATGATCTCCTCCAAGTGAAGTGATGCTATCTCATCAATCAAGTCTCCACAATTCCCCTCCTCAGCATGTAAGTCAGCTATCAAGCCATGATCATGTAAAGGTGAGATACTCAAGAGGATAACAAAGTGATGTCTAGAGGTCCTTTGAATAATGTGATCTAAAATATAATGGGAACTATATTTCCCATATGGATCCTCCATCTCCAAGCTATGAGCCATGCAAAATGAGTCACCTGCCAACTAGGCAACTCCTGAAAGTTGTCTTCCACATTTGGCTTCGAAAAAGTAGGTGGGATGAAAATATACTCATGGTAGACAATGTAGCCTACCCCACGCTATCCATCTCCCCACTTATGATAAGTGTAGAGAAAGTGCCGATCCTGGGCTACAAAATACTTGCCCTCAAGTGGAAATATGAAGACTATATCTCCAAGGATCTCTCCTCCAACGCTGCAAATCATGCTGGCCCAAGTATCTCCATATATGATGAGTTGGAAGTCATAAACATATGGTATTTCATCTGTCATATGGCTCACCTCATATGGAAACAAATGAATAGCTCTAGTGGCCATACCATCTCCCATGCTCCCCTTAAAACATGTAGTGTAAAAAGTGTAGGAGAATTATCCCTCAAAGGACACATCCATCCAATGTGTCTTCCTCCCAAGCATGCTTCTCATGAAGAAAGAAACAATAGAGACATAGGGAGAAAATATGAGAATCATGCTTGCTGCCATATGCAAAAAATGTGAAGGACAATGGTCCCTCAAGTGTAACCAACGCAGCTTGACCCTTAAATTCAATAGAGACTGATAAAATAAGTGGCCTCTCAACCACTTTCTTGCTGCTCTGATCTCATAAGTATAGAGGAAGTGAATGATGTAAAGTGTACAATGAGCATGTCCTCCATAATACATCTCTTCCCCAAGTCCTCCAAGGGAATGGCCATCAATCATGCTTATGGCCTCATCTAAACCATGTGGTCTAGAAAAAATAATGCTCCTCCTTGGAGCATCATCCTGCACATGTATGGGTAAGGGATGCATACATACATCATAAAAATAATCATGTAAACAATAATGAATACCCTTACCATACCATCTTCCCATACAAGTGGAGTGGCTCATAAGTTAGTCTCCTCTAATCCTCAAAGAGGAAAGAGGTGGCTGTGATAGCTCCTCCAAAGAGTTATGTCTCTCCTCCATCTGTATCTGATCCATGCATCTCCTCATATGCTGATATATCTCCTCCTCAAAGCCCATCCAAAAATACCCCTCCATGATGGTGTGATGTGCTCTCATAGAACAAGTGGGACTGAAAAGGAAATCCTTTAGAGCTCCTTGTAGCAACTTCTCCTTGAGCTTGGAAGCTCTAGGAAAGAAAATCCTACCATGATAAAATATGATCCCATCTCTAACTAAATATCCCTCCTCATGCAACTGGTCATCCAATATCATGCAAGTGAAAAGATCCTTGGAATACTCCACCAACAGCTAAGAGTTCCAATATGGATCTATCCTCCATAGTGACAGCGCTGATGATCTCTCATGAAGAGCATCTGTCATATGGTCATCCTCCTCTTTGACATCTCCTATGCCAAATATGAAAGTTTGAAGGTTGTTGTCCTTCCCCTGCTGCTTCTACCACAACGCAAAATCTGAAATGGAAGTGGGTGATGATGATGTTGAGGGAATGTTCCCTCTCTCCTTGAGTCTACCCAAGACTCTTAGTGTTGTATCAAGCTCTACCAAGGTCTCCACCCTCCTGAAATCCATGAGTGGTGCCCCAACAAGTGAAGCATCCATCCTCCTTTGCTGATCCAGTGGTCTCCTAGGCAAAATGTCTCCATGCAATGAGACATCCTCAACAAGAGATGACTGAATAGAGGAATGGAGAAAGCTCTCCATGCTTCCACTGCGCAATCCAATCACCTTCTTAGGTGCATCAACCTCCATGAATGAATAGGGATGTGTAATCCTCATCTCATGATGTTGGGTCTCCTCCCTACCTTCTCCTTGTGTCTCCATGGTTCCACACCTCTTCAACAATGGCACATGTAGAGCGTGTGTTGTGCCTTGATCTCCACACATGAGATCCTGGGGACTTCCTTGCAAAGATGCAAGTATCCCTCTATTTGGAGCAAGAGCTCCTCCTTCCTCTGAATGAGGTGCTCAATAAACTCCATATCTAACAGCGTTGTTGCCCTCAATCTCTGCAACATCAGTGGGCAACTCTCTAATGATTGGATCCCTTTTTGAAAAATAGATCTCCATGCTCCTTTGATCAAAGGTGTGAGATGAAAACATTTATTCCGGCAAAGTATGGTGCAAGTTTTTATGCAAGGGTTTTGCTTGAGTTTTCTTGTTTTGCCCCACCATATGTGTTTCATGAATCCTTCTGTCAAATATTTTCACTAATGCCTTAGTGAAACTAGCATAAGATGCAATGTTTATATTTCTAAAAGAAAAGGATTCAAAGATCCACCAGGCATAAGCCTTACCTCTCAAATGCAGCGGTGCAACTTTTATGGCTTCATCCTCCAGAATTCGGTGCTACTACAAGAAGGTCTCTAACTCCTCCACCCAAGCTTTGGCTGAACATACAGGCGAAACTTCAAAGGTAGATAGACGAAATCTATCCTGCTGCTCTTTTCCCTTCACCTTCATCTTGAAAAACTCTAAAAAACTAAGATGAGCTCAAAATTTTTGAGTTTGAAACTCATACTCTTTCAAGAAATCACTAAGGGTTTCCCTCCTAGCAACCTCTTCTTCTATTTCCATCTCTCTTCCGGTAATCCTGGGCATGTGACCGTGCTGAGTATTAGGGTGTATAGCTGCATGCTCACACTCCTCAAATATAGAGTTTTCTTTTGAATCAAACCCTTAGAAGATTCTCCATACGTCTTCCTCTTGATTTCCTTGAATTCTTCATGAATAATATGTACAGATTTAGGAGATAGTTTGGCTGAACATGTAGGTGAACCCTCAAAGGTAGATAGAATAAATCTATCTTGTTGCTCTCTTCCTTTCACCTTCATCTTGCAAAACTCTGAAAAACTGAGATGATCTTGGAATTTATGAGTTTGAAACTCATACTATTTCAAGAAATCACTAAGGGTTTCCATCCTAGCAACCTCTTCTTCTCTTTCCATCTCTCTTCCGGAAATCCTGGGCATGTGACTGCATTGAGTATTAGGATGTGTAGCTGCATGATCACACTCCTCAAATATAGAGTTGGCTTTAGAATCAAACCCTCCAGGAGATTCTCCATGCATATTCCTCTTGATCTCCTTGAAATCTTCATGAATCATATGTACAGATTTAGGAAGAATCTTGGTAAGCTTATCCCCTTTTTCTTCTCCAAAAGATGGAGTCTTCTTCCTGCTTATTTCTCTGTCTCCTTGATGAGAATAGGAAGTGCAGGGTTCTTCCTCTTCTTTCTGCTTATCCTCCTTGGGGAGGTTCTTCATGGATCTGAAATATGATGAGATAAAACTCATCCTCTTCAATATTTTGATCTTCTTGGGCTTAGACTCAGAGGCTGAGCCAAGAAAGTTTCTCTGATACCACTGTAATATTCCAAATCTGAAACAGCTAGCAAGGCATGACTGGAAAATGCATTTTCCAGTAATGGCTGCTACAGGAATTGAAACCAAGACTTGGATCCCTTAGAATAATGTGTCTAAGTGCGAAATTCAAGAGGAGGCTCCAAATAAATCCTTCTAAGTGGGTCAAACAAATCTCCCACACTTATATGTCCTCAGAAAGTGCCCGGTGAGGGATTGCAACAATTCTTAAGCAAGAAATGGAAAGACATCATTATTCTATAGCTGTGAGCACATGAATACATATATATCCAATAAATATATGATATAGCAGAAAATTTATACAATGTGTGGAGGAATCAATCACTCCCACTAGGCAATGGAAGCCTCAATAGAACATATACAAGAAAATGCAAGAGCACTGCTACATGTGGAAAGCCCTGGCTAAAATAACACAATTTATAGAAGAACTTGCTACAAAATACATGATAATAGAATTTTATGAAAAATATCAGCTCAAGTAAATTAGGGGGAGAAAGCTCTCAACCCCTGAAAACACTAATACAACAATAATACACAATTCTTGGAAGGATTGGCTATAATATACATGAAATTGGAAAATCTGCAGAAATGCCGGAGTTGCTGGGTAGCAGCTGCAAATCAATACTGGAAATACATGGAGATGTCTGAAGATGATGCTTAATCTGAAACAAACCTCCTCCAATGGATCTCTCAATGCAAGGCTGATCCTGACACTGAAGATCTTGCCCTCCAAGAAGTTGGTGCAACCCCTCACTGCAAGTGTGCATTGAAATAACGCAGTATGGAGGCTGGACTGCGCTGTCTATGATGGGAGATGCTTGGACTTGATGCAAAAATATAAAAATAACCTCAAAAACCTTCCTTACTAACCTTCCTGAGGAATATAGACTCCCTCCTCTGAAATATGAGACAAGGAATGGTGTTGTGGAACCCCTCCACTGCAACACCCAGCAACACTATGTTATACTTCAGAATAAATAACACAGTGATTGAATATGTGGCTTTGGCCTTGAGCCAAGATGTGGAGAAAATGAAGTGCAATCCTTCAAGAGGCCTCTCAATAAGGAGAGTAAATCCTAAGAAGGAATCCCTCATGCTAAACAGCACTGCAACTCAGCTAAACAGTCGGAGACTGCAAATAGTCTGAACAGACAAATATCAAATGATCAAAGATATCTCACTATGGCTGCCTCTTTCTCCTTTTATACAAGTGAATGCCTCTTTGCCATGGACCCCACATATTTAGGGTTTCTTCCACAAAGAATATTCCTCCCTCTTAAACTGCGCTGTCTTCTCATGCAAGCTACACCTCTTATGCAGCGCTGTTGACTTGGTGAAACTTGACCTTGTCCTCATGCAACTTGCCCCTTTTCACATTGGAAGGTGAAAAATAAGCTACTCCAATGATCCTTTTCACACTATGAAGGATCTTATTCCTACTCATGGGCCTTTTACCCATTTTATTCATCTCCTAGATGACATAAGCAAAAATTAATATTCCAATTTGCTGCTTACAAAAATTGGAATTTACAGTCCTCCACTCTTAAAGATTGCTTGTCCTCAAGAAAGTGCAAGGATAGATTGAATTATTTTCTCTTCCTCTCCCTATAGCATCCATGTATGATTATATCCTCCAAGGAAAGTGATGCTATCTCATCAATCAAGCCTCCATATTTCTCCTCCTCAGCATGCAAGTCAGCTATCAAGCCATCATCATGTAAAGGTGAAATACTCAAGAGGATAGAAAAGTGATGTCTAGAGGTCCCTTTGAGGAATGGGATCTGAAATGTGATGGGAATTTTCTTTCCCATATGGATCCTCCATCCCCAAGCTATGAGCCATGAAAAATGAGTCACCTTCCAACTAGGCAACTCCTGGAAACTGTCCTCCACCTTTGGCTTCACAAAGTAGGTGGGCTGAAATTCTGCACATGGTAGACAATGTAGCCTACCCCACGTTGTCCATCTCTCCACTCATGATAAGTGTAGAGTGTTGGCTGTACATGGGCTACAATAATTTTTCCCTCAAGTGGAAAAATGAGGACTAGACCTCCAAATATCTCCCCCCAACGTTGCAAATCAAGCTGGCCCAAATATCTCCATATATGATGAGTTGGAAGTCATCATCATATGGCTCTCTTCCATCATATGGCTCACCTCATAAAAAGAAAAAGGTGTTATCAAGGTGACCATATCATAACCCATGTTCCCATTAGAACATGTAGTGCAAAAAGTGTGAGGAATTTCTTCCTCAAAGGACACATCCATCCCATGTGTCTCTCTCCCAAGCATGCTCCTCATAAAAATAGAAACAATAGATCCATAGGGAGCAAAAATGAGAATCATAATTGCTGCCATATGCAACAAATGTGAAGGAAAATGGTACCTCAAGTGCAACCAGTGCAGCTTGACCCTCAACTGCAATAGAGACTGATAAAATAAGTGGCTTCTCAACCACTTTCCTGCTGATCCAATCTCCTCATAAGTATGGAGGAAGTGAATAATGTAAGGTGTACAAAGAGTATGTCCTCCATAATATATCTCTTCCCCAAGTCCTCCTAGGGAAAGCCCATCAATCATGCTTATGGCCTCAAATAGACCATGAATACCTGAATAAATAATTCTCCTCCTTGGAGCAACATCCTGCACATGTATGGTTAAGGGACATACATCATATAAATAATCATGAAAATAATCATCACCCTTACCATATGTTCTGCTCATACAAGTGGAGTGGCTCATAAGTGAGTCTCCTCTCATCCTCAAAGAGAAAAGAGGTGGTTTTGATAACTCCTCCAAAAAGTTATGTCTCTCCTCCATCTCCATCTGGTCCATGCATCTCCTCGTATGCTGATATATCTCCTCCTCAAAGCCCATCCAAGAATACCCCTCCATGATGGTGTGGTATGCTCTCATAGAACAAGTGGGGATGAAAAGGAAATCCTCATAAGCTTCATGTAGCAACTTCTCCTTGAGCTGGGAAGCTCTAGGAAAGAAGATCCTACCATGATAGTAGATGACCTCATCTCTGATTGAGTAACCCTTCTCATGAACTTGGCCATCCAAAATCATACAAGTAAAAATATCCTTGGAATACTCCACCAACAGCTGTGAGCTACAATATGGATCTAACCTCCATAGTGACAACGCTGATGATCTCTCATGAAGAGCATCTGTCATATGGTCATCCTCCTCTCTGACATCTCCTATGCCAAATATGAAAGTTGGAAGGCTGTTATCCTTCCCTTGTTGCTTATGCCACAACGCAGAATCTAAAATGGAAGTGGGTAAAGATGATGTTGAGGGAATGCTCCCTCTCTCCTTGAGTCTACCCTAGACTCCTAGCACTGTATCAAGTTCTACCAAGGTCTCCACCCTCCTGAAATCCATGAGTGGTGACCCAACATGTGAAGCATCCATCCTCCTCTGCTGATCCAGTGGTCTCCCCAGCAAAATGTCTCCATGCAATGAGACATCATCATCAAGAGATGATTGAATATATGAATGGAGAAAAATCTCCATGCTTCCACTGCGCAATCCAATCACCTTCTTAGGTGCATCAACCTCCAGAAATGAATAGGGATGTATACTCTTCATCTCATTATGATGGCTCTTCTCCATATCTCCTCCTTGGGTCTCCATGGTTCCACACCTCCTCAACAGTGGCACATGTAGAACATGAGTTGTGCCTTGATCTCCACACATGAGATCCTGGGGAATTCCTTGAAAATATGCAAGGATCCCTCTATTTGGAGCAAGAGCTCCTCTATCCTCTGCATGAGGTGCTAGATCAACTCCAGATCTAACAACGTTGTTTCCCTCAATCTCTGCAACATGAGTGGGAAACTCTCCAATGATTGGATCCCCTTTTGAAAAAGAGATCTCCATGCTCCTTTGCTCAAAGGTGTGAGATGAAAACCTTTCTTCTAGAAAAGTATGGTGCAAGTTCTCATGCAAGGGTTTTGTTTTGTTTTGCTCCACCATATGTGTTTCATGAATCCTTATATCAAATATTTCCACTAATGCCTTAGTGAAACTAGCATAAGATGCAATGTTTATATTTCTCAAAGAAAAGGATTCAAAGATTCACTAGGCATAAGCCTTACCTCTCAAATGCAGCACTGCAACTTTGATGGCTTCATCCTCCGGCATTAGGTGAACCACATTTGGAGTCCTCCATTTTGTATATTTCAGCCAATCCTTTGGAGGATTGTTGTATTATTGATTTTAGGGGTTAGAGCCTTGCTCCGCCACTTTATTTGAGCCATATATTGTCATATCTTTCTATTATGATGTAATATGGAGCAGTACCTCTTATAAACTACGTCCTCTTAGCCTGGGTTTATGTAGAAATAACAGTGGTCTTGTATTCATGTACATGTCTTGTTGAGGCTTGCATTTCCTTTCTTGAGTGGATGTTTCCTCAAGAACTTGTACTCTTTCTACTGCTATAACATCATTTTTTGGCTATCCAGATCTTCATATGCTCGTGGTTGTAAAATAACGTTGTCATTCCAGCTCTTGTGCATCTATTGTTGCAGCCCCTTTCATCAGGCACTTTCTGAGGACATCTAAGTGTGGTATATCTATTTAACCACCTTAGAAGGATTTATTTGGAGCCTCCTCTTGGATTTAGCACTTAGACACATTTTTCTAAGGGATCCAGGTCTTGGTTTCAATTCCTGTAGCATCCATTACTGGAAAATGTGTTTTCCAGTCATGCCTTGCTAGCTGTTTTGGATTTGGGATATTATAGTGGTATCAAAGCATCTTTATTGGCTCAGCCTGTGAGTCTCAGCCCAAGAAGATGAAGAAGATCAGAATGATGGAGAGGATGAGTTTCTTTTCATCTATTTTCAGATCTAAGAAGAGCCTCTCCAAAGAGGTTAGACAGACCAAGGAGGAGGAAGACAATGAAACTCTAAGAGGGTTTCAAGAAGAAGGAAGCTGTAGTGAGACCTATAGAAGGCTTCAAGAAGGAGAGGAAGACCCATGCACTTCCTACCATCACAAAGAAGAGGGATTTTACATAGAAAACAAAAGCATGACTCCACCACTTGGAAGAACGATGGAAGAGGAGATATCCCTACTTCTTTTCAAAACTATGAGAGGTATTGAAGAAGACCTCAAGGAGTTTGAATGGGAGGAGACTTGTGATAACGCTGTCACACTCATGGAGGAGAAGCTACATGCATCAACAGTTGTGGCAGCCAACACTTTGGAGGAAGGAACTCTTGTAGCCCTACAAGAGGTTCCAAATTCACATCAAGGTATGAAAATATTTCCACAGTATATTGTTGCAGAAATTTCTTTTGAAAATTGTGGAAATTTACTTTTACATGACCAAGTGTCAAATCCCATTGTTAATATAGAGAAGCTTGGTTACACGGCACTGTGAAACATGGAAAAATTCAAGGAAGAATCAAACCATCATTCTCATGAGCCATTTTTGGATTGTTCATCACACTTGAGGTTGGGGTTTGAAGTCTCGATGGAAGACAATAGACATATTGGAGTGAGAAAACCTTTCTCCTTTCAAGATGACACTTTCTCAATGAGCTCCTCTTAGCTCAAAGAGGAACTTATACTTTTAGCAGATCCAAGACCTCATTGGTTTTGGAGGACTATTGTTGAGAGGGAGGTCTCATGGAGAGATCTCATTAGAGGTGCACTTCAACACACCATGGAGTGCAAATATTTTCTTCCTTTCTCACAGGAGCAGATAGAATATGGAGGACATCTTCGGATGGATAACATCTCTCATGCTTGTGTTGGACCTTCCTTGAGCCATACACATCATGATGGGAGGTTTTTTCCTACCACCTATTTGGGTCCTTATAGGGTCTCATTGATCCTTGAGAAGGTTGCATTTCAAAATCCCATGAAGTGCAAAGACAAAGATTTGGTTTGGGAGGATGGTAGCCCTCATGGGAGGAGTACCAAGATGAAGAGGAGAAGAAAGCATCCATAGGAAATTGAGTGGATGTGGTTGATGAGCAAGGAGCTGGGAGGCTACTTGCAGATCTATGACACTAGGTAGTAGGAGGCTTGGCTGCGCTGGTTACTCTTGAAAGAGTTTGGCCATCACTTGGCATACACTCTTCCTAAGAGTAGGAGGATGAAGGAGAGATGGCAGGACACTTGCATCATCAAGCAACATAGAGTATGGATGCATGGTGTTGATGTGATACTCATATCATTCATAGTGTCTTCATCACATGAATTTTATGATGGAAGTATGGGGAGGCAACAAAGTATTTTGTTTATTTTCTTGTTCTTGGGAAAGAAAGAGCAGAATTTCTCTCACACTTTGCATGATGTTGCAGGAGGAGGAGATGGAATTTTCTCCTTGGCTTGATGATAAAGAGGTACTTCCACCTTGGGAGGAACTTCTTATGTATTGCAGCATTATGGGAGATATCTTTGACAAAGAGCATGTCAAAGAATGGAGCCTTGTATTGACAGGAGCTTGTTTGCATGAGCTCACAACGCTGTCACTTTGGAGCAATAATTTATGGATAGAGTGTCCCCAAGATAACTTCACATTGTATGCACTTGGTGAACAAGGAGGAGGTTATGATGATAGAGTGGTGGATAGAGGCATATATCACTATGACATATTCTTCTTGACTTGGGCTTCCAAGCACGAGGAGGATTATTTTCTTTTTAATTATAAATCTTCTGGGAAATCACATAAGGAATTTTTGGAACCAAAAATTCATGCAGCACATGGTTCATTCATCTTCATAGCATGCCAAAACACTATGGAGAACTCACTCATGGATCCATGTACCATTTCACTTCCGGCATATAGTAAGAAGTTTGTTTGTACATTCATTGATTTTCACACTCTTACCATTTCTATGCAGTGCATTGCTTCACAAGAGGGCAAGCTTTTCATATTGCTCCATGTTCATAGTTGGGCCAATCTATATGATCGAGGCAGCCATATTTTATGTGGCCTTGGGAAAATGTTTTATTATCACATGTATGTTCATTTTTTGCACCCAAACATTCACCATATGAATACATGCATGATTGACCATGTAAAAAGAAACATTTTGCCTTGTACTTTTCTCAAGAAGCAGCTTGTAAAACCGTGCTGTACACATCTAGGTTATTGTTGGTATCCTCAAGCACCACAGGAAACCATTAGTATTTCCTTCATTTTGTTGTTGATCATGAATTCATTTGCTGATATGGATCAGATTTGTATGAGAAGCATGATTATGAGAAAGACACATGAGTTGGATGTGTCCTTGAGTGGGGAGAATTCCCATATTTTCTGCACTACATGTTCTAATGGGAGCATGGGAGGAGATATGGACACCACAGCTACATATGTGTTATTTTTTGAGGTGTACCATGGAATTGATAGTCATCCATTGTATAAACCTGGGGAAGTGCTTGGTCATGTATTGTTGTTACATTCAGCCATTTACTATCCATTAGTAGATGTGATGATTCTTGTATGTTACTTGCCATACTACTCTCTGAAGTTGCATGGGATGAGACTGCGCTGTGTCCTTTTGAGACATTGTTTGTACCATGTACCATCATTTAAAACTTGCAAAAAACTTATCATTAGCATTTTATATGATGATCATGTCCTATTCATCATGGATGAAACATTTTGGGCCAGCTTGTTCTTCATTTTTGGAGGAGAACTCTTTGGAGGATAGTTCTTAACTTTGCTGTTTGAGGGCAATAATTTTGTAGCCCAGGATCAGCACACACTCTACACTTACCATAAGTGGAGAGAAGGACAGCATGAGGTAGGCTATGATACTTACCATGTTCAGATTTTCAGCCCACCTTCATTTCCGAAGCTTGAGGTGGAAGGAGATTTTCAGGAGTTGCCATTTTGGGAGGTGACTCATTTTGTTTGGATGATTGCTTGGGGATGGAGGATCCACATGGGGAAGATGTTCCTCATCAAATTTCAGACTCCATGCCTTGAGTGGAGAATTTCCAGTTCTATCCTTGAAGTTTCTTGAGGACAAGCAACATTTGGGAGGGGAGGACTATAATATTCCAAAATTTTCCTTCAATAAATTGAAATATTAATTTTGTCTATTTTCACTTTTGAGTTAAATAATTGGGTGAGGAGGCCCATTAAAAATAATAAAATGGATAAAATCACTCTAAATATGAAAAGGGATCAGCAATGAAAAGAGATTTCACACCCTCATGTGTGAAAGGAGACATTTGCAAGGAGACTAGGTCAAGTTTGACCAAGTCAAACAACGCAGCCTAAAGAGGTATAGCTTGCTTAAGAAGACAACAAAGAGAAAGAGGGAATATTACTTGAAGGAGGAAACCCTAATAGAGTGGGACCCATGGAGAGGGAGCTTTCATTGTATAAAAGGAGGGCAAGACAGCCATTGTTACTCATGCATATGATTATTTATTTCATGTCTGCTTAGACATTTCTACAGTCTTGACTGTTTAGCTGAGTTGCTATGCTGCTTAGCACAAGGATCTCCTGCTTAGGAATCCTTCTCCTTTCTTGAGAAGCTTCTTGAAGGAGTTGTACTGATTTGTCTCACATCTAGGCTTGAGGCCAAGCATCCTCCTCCAGGACGGCGTTATTGCTGTAGCAACATAATTCTGTTCTGCAGGGTGTTGCAGTGAGAAGTCACAACACCTCTTCCATTGCTTGTTTTTCAAAGGGAGAGTCTTTATTTCCTTTGGAGGATAAATTTGGAAGCTATCAGAGCTTATTTCAGATCTTGGCACTTGGCCAAATCATTCTATTCCACGTACAACGCAGTTACCCTCTTAGACTGCGTTATTTTCATAGTGCACTTGCAGTGAGGGATTGCAATGTTGATTGGAGGGTGAGATCTCAAGTGTAAGGATCAACCTTCCACTTAGGATATCCATTGGAGGAGGTCTACTTCATATTTTTATCATCTTCATCCTTCTCTATTTAGTTCCAGAATTGAGTTGTAGCTGTTGCCCAACAACTCTGACATTTTTGCAGATTTTGCATTTCATAGCCAATCCTTCTAGGATTGATAGGAGGTAGTCTTTTGGAGCTAAGATCTTCACTCCCAATGTTTTATTGGGCCATATAATTTTACATCCATGTATTTGACATATGTAGCATGCAGTTGCTCTATAAAACTGCGTTGTCATAGCTTGGGCATACATGTGTAGCAACAATTTATCATGATTTATGTACTTGTCTCTTGAGGCTGAGCATTGCCTATATTGAGTAACCTTTTTCCTCAAGATCTTGTGTTCTATTTTTGCTGCTATTATTTAATAATATGGCTATGGATTTCTCTCACATTTCTATGAGTTGAGTGTCACTGCCACTCCATTGTTGTGTTTGCTTATTTCTGGAGCTCCAAATTTATAATATCTGGAGATATTATCATTGTTGTAGCATTTTGATGATTTGGAATATTACAGTGGTATCAGAGCTTTGATACCACAGTAATATTCCAAATCAGGAATAACTCATGATTCATGCAGTGAAAAACCTATTTCCAGCAAAAAATGCAATAAAATAGTAGAATGGAATCTTGGATCCCATATATTAGTTAATATACAACCTAAATCCAAGAATAGAACTGAAAAAAAGAAAACTAGGTGGGTTAAATAGATCTCCCACACCTAGGATTGCCAAAAAGTGCTAAAACCCCAAGACTGCAAAATACCGGAGTTGCTGCACAAGGGACTGCGCAGTCTAAGAGAGGGTTTACACATAAAATCATAGGATAACAATAGATCTACTCATGTATTTATAAATAATGATGAAGAACATAGATCTAATCTCCTCATACAAAACACAAAAGAAACCGGCAAGTGTTTCTTGTCAAACACTCTGCATACAAAATGGGAAATTCAGTAATTTAATGAACAACCACTGCAACAATAAAGTACATGAGTGTATAAGGCTGAAAGATGTCTGATATTCTATAGATCCCTCAAGGGCTTCCTCCCATGAAAGGATGAACCTCTCAATCACAAGGAAACACTGCAACGAAGCCACCAAACCATGCAATGAACATTGCCTCCAGAATAATGCATTCCCTAGTAGAAACAGCGCTGGGAATGTATGGGAAATGTGTGGTCTAATACAAAATATATTAAATCAGCCCTAGATCTCTCCAAAAAGGTCCCTCAAGTGAAGGAAACCTTCCTCCAATGAGAAATTAGCTCAGGAATCGGGATTCCAATCCCTTCCACTGCTGCACCTAGAAACACTGCACAATCTCTGGAAAAACTGTGCTGATGAAGATGGATGAAGCTTGGCCTGAAAATATGATGTATAATGATGAATACAAACTCTCCCAATGAGGCTCCTCAAGGAGAGAGGTGGGATTACCACTCGGGAACACCCAGTGCTAAACATCACTGCAACTCTGCTAAGCAGTAAAGCAGCAACAAGTCTTCACTATAAGAAAAAAGGACATTGGTGAGGGTCATGCTTGTGACGGACCTTTAAGGTTCATCACCAATGTCACATATGGTGACTTCCTTAAAAAAGCATTGTTGTAAGTGTATATAGTGATGGTCCTTTAAGGTCTGTCACCAAATCCATTTTCAATGACACTTTTGGTGAGGGTCATTAAAGGCCCATCACTAATTCTCTCTTTGGTGACACTTCTAGTGACGAAATTTTAATGACCCTCACCGATTCTCTTTTTGTTACTTTTGGTGACGGTCAAAAAACGTTCGTCATCATTGATCATTCCAATGAGTTTTTGATGTCGTTATGTGCTTGTTAATATATTTTTTGTCAAAAGATAATGATTTAATACCATTATTGTGGAGTCTTTTTTATAATATGTCCAAGGCCATAGTGGTTAGAGTCAGTAAATTTTTTAAGAAGTAATTTCCCTCAAGTAAGCACTAGTCGAATAGATTTTTCCTATGAGTCAACACATGATTCATATCTATTAAGTTTATTATCTAGAAAATTACCTTTAGATAAAGTTTCAGTGTGTGTAGGAAATATATTATTTAATACATAATCAAGCTCTATCAATTCTATTTATGAGAAAGACCTAACACTCCTCAACAATCTGGGCACACCTTAATTAAATTAATTCTTTGGCACACACTAACATTTCTTAGCACCTCGCATGTCTTGGAACATCTTTGTACCTAGAACATATTTTCATGACACTGACGCCCAAGCACATGGTGGCATGTGCTAGCACAACATAGAACTCTCCTAGCATGTGTTGGCATGCATGTAGTCCCTAGTATGCCCTGGAACACCTTGGTTGAATGCATTGACATACATTAACACTTGGCACACAATGCCACTTGGCATGTATTGGAACCTATTATTAGTGTGGCTAGCATTCCCATTTTGAAAAAGATAAAGTCCTGACTTATTAACCCCTTATTGGTTCTTCTTGTTTTTTCCTTGAAACTTCTTGACACGTATTGACATACCCTAGCACCCTGCACATCCTTAGAACCTGCCATGTATTAGCATATCTTGGCACTATTTGGCACATATAATTATCACACCTTGGAACTCCCAAGCACAATTTGATACTTCTTGACATGCCTTGATATTCCCTAGCATGCCTTGCCAATCCTTAGCATACCTTGTCACTCCCTCCTTGGCATTACAACTAGCACTCATTAAAACTATTCCCTGGAAAACGTTCCTCATATTCATTAACTTATATAAATTTTTGCCTAGTTCTCCCTTAATGTTTTTTCTAGTACTCCTTAACACTCCTCAACATGCATTAGCACTCTCTAAAACACCTTAGAACTCTTCAACATGCCCTTCCACTTCATATCATGCATAACACTATGGGACACATATTGACACTTGGCACATGTTGGTGCTTGGAAAGTCTTAGCTTGTATGGAATACGTTGACATGCCTTGGTATGATTTGGCATGGTTTAATATTAAATTTATTTGAGATCAACTATTGGAAAGTAGATGAGAAGCAACAAAGGAAGACTTGGCACTTAAAATGCACTAAGACTTTGCACTTGACACCTATTAGTGCCTAGTTTTGGTGTGCATAGCATGCCCCTCTTGGAAAAGGTAAATTGATGACTTATTAACCCTCTTATGTGTTCATTTCCTTGTAGTTTAACTTGTTTCTACCTTTTTTTTCCTTCATAGTCCCTGGCATGCATTGACACACCCTTGCACATCTTGGCATGCCTTACCACTTGGCACATCTTAGCATGTTTGACATGCATTTGCACTATATGACACATCTTAGCATTCCATAGTACGCCTTAGCACTCATGTCCTCACAACTAGCCTTTACAATTTTTTATGACTTGGGAACCCAATCAATTCCTTGGCTACTGCAGTTCATGTGACAATATTGGCTTGCTTCAACCGCAAAAACTTGACCAGTTGCACCTACTACAAGTAGATTTTGCCTTGTTCACCTAAGAACTCCATATAACTCATCTTATGCCACTCATGTCCAAGCTCAACGTGTCCTAGTTAACTAGTTACCAAGACAAGGATCACATGATATAGCCATGGCCATAAAGCAACTAAGAAACATAGCTTACATAGAAAATATTTCACATATATGTCCAGTTCATATAAACAATAGAACATTAACTGGGATTTTGCAAGAACCACAAGATGCACAAGGCACACAAGATATAAGCTGACACAAGTCAAGTGCCCAAAAACTTGTACACAACAATGTACAATATGAAATTATCTAGAATAGTTTAAAACATGAGCATGTAGCCAAAGTGTGCCACATCTCATAGAAAAAAAAAGCTAAAGGCGAAACAATGTTGTGCCTAGCACAAAGTGATCTCCCTTTGTCGAAAACTGTTATGTCGAGTCTTGTATAACAACCGTAGGCTTTCCTCCTGTAAATACTATTCTGAACTTCTCCTAACAGACTTTGTCCTTAGCACACTTTCATTCGCTAACATCCCTGGCACACGCTCTTATTCATTCCATTCCATGCATTTTGACCTAGTTATCCCTTGATATGCCCCGACACTCCCTAACACTCTTCATCATGCATTGATATTGTACGAAATGTTTTAGCATGCATTTTAATTCCTATTGTGCATGCCCTTACCCTCCCTAGCTATCATTCCCTCACAACTACCCTTACTTAACTTAAAAATTTGGAACCCAACCAAGCCCTCGCTTGACTACAAGAGCTTGACCAAGTTACGGTTACTACAACTAGACTATGTTGTTAAATTGTGTATCTTGGGAGGTACTCCACGAGCCTAGTGAGATGAGTTTGTGTGATTTTGGTCACAAAATTATTTGTGGGAAAAGAAGCCAAGCAAAGGGATTTTGAACCCAAGATGGGGTTTAAAATCTAAAAAAAAATTGAAAAGGAAAATGAATATTTCCTGAGGTCTAAGTGGATAAAATCCGTAAGTTCTAGAGGGTTCCTAAGTGGTCTAGGAAAAAATATTTAAGGAGGCCTTAGGATGAAGGAAATAACATCAAGTGAGAAGGAGCTCATTTGAGCAAGGGGGCGAAGAGATATTTAGTCCTAAAGTAGGTTGAGTAAGAGGGCTGAGTAAGGGTTGCTAAAAGGAGGCAATGATCATCCTCCAAGAGCAAGATCATCATGTGAGGGTTCACAATAATGTTGCATACCTTAGTGGTCAGCTCGATCTAGGAAGTAGGATGGCATATTGTTGTTTCTCTTATGGCAGATCAAGCTTAAGAGAGGTTTCTCATGAGAATATGGGCATGTGATTTCAATGGTGTCTTTATGTGAAGGCCGCATCAAATTATGAAATGTTGAAATTTGCAACAAGAAACATTGAAATTGGAAACCATAAAGGACAAAAAAAAATGTACCCATGCTGGTGATGAATTTTGATGCACCAAGAGTGAGTAATGTGGGGCGTCTAATTTATTTTCCCTTAAATAAATTGGACAATAAATGTAATTTCATCTCATAACAACTTCTATCAGTTAACTAAGTCATGCCGACTGAGTTAGCTCAAGAAATTCGAGTTGAGGGTATAAGATGAGGAATGTAGAGGGATTAATATAATATTTTTGGGGTCCAGTTGCAATTGATGCATTAGTGGGGTGCATGTGTGAATTAGTTAACTCAATTAAATGAGTTAAAATAAGTTTAAAAAGTTATAACTAAGTGATGATCTAGTGAGAGGTAGGCTAGTGAATTAAATTAGATTTAATTCACAATGAGTGATAAATCAGATAACAAATGATTCACTATTAATAGTTGCATGCATATCAGTTCCGAGGAAGACCCAGTTGAGACAGAGGTTGAAGCGAACATAACTACTAGTTGTATTTATGAAAAATTTCCCATGTGCAATTATAAAGTCATTGGGATGCCACGACAGATTTCACGATCAAGGAAGATTGATTTTCCTAATTAATAGGGAGCTAATTCCCTAGGAATTTCATGAGCAAGGCATGTTGAAGGAAGGCTGAGAATTGGCTAAGTACTAGACCAAGTTTTCCTAGATAAGCGGGAGACAATTGGCAAAGTGCTGGAGAATCTCATGAGAGATTAAGCACTGTATTGTTTTGTGATTCATTGAATTAATAAACAATAGAGATAGAGAATTTTTGAGCAGTTTCTTTCCCCAGATACATCTTGTGTTGTGCGATTGATAATTTATTTCTCTTACTTATATGTGATTGTGCAATCGTGTTTTGTTTTCAAAAATTGTAGGAAGGATTCCGTATCTTGTTTTAGTACATTACAAGATCAGATTGAATCTCGTTGGTTGGGCTTTCCACATGGTATCAGAGCAGGAATTTTTTGGGTGGCAAGTTTGTAGAGAATATATGAAGATTTTGGCTTAAAATTTCAAACAAAAAAAAAGCTTATTTGGATTCCTTGCATAAAACTACCCAAATGGAAAATCAATTCGAAGCTCAAATGAGGGAGATATTGTCGATTTAAAATCAACTCTTTTTTAGAAACTTTTGTAACGAAGGGACAATTACAATGTGTGCGAGTCAATAACCTATATGCACTTGAGGTACCATATGCATGCAAATATTTGAGGAGCAAAGCAGGGGTTAGAGACTTGGTTGTTGAGAGGGAGTACAAATTACCTCTCAACATGCAGCCTTAGAAGTAGTCTCAGAAGGTTGTGGAGTAGCCACAATTAGATAAGTAGAGAGGAGACCGAGTGGAAGTGTCCCCTCAAGCAGAGACCTCCATGAGGGGGAAATTTTGAGCCAGATGGGCAGAGGGAGCACATGCAGCCATACCTCCAGCTGAAAGGTGGGGTGATGTGTAGACATAATCCCAAGATAAGAAATTTGGGCAAGGTCCATTGATATGGTGTGTCTCATGGAATATTGAACCTAGTTACGAGGAGTCCATAGTAAAACAGTAGTAGGAAGGATCAGCTATATTGATGCAGTCAAATTTTAGGAAGACATAAATCAGAGTGATAGATGTCAGATACTGGAGCGCAGATTAGAGTTGGCAAAAATGGAAAGGGCATGAATGCAGAAGTCAGTAGCAGTGCAGAGAGTCCATTAGACAGGTGCAGTAGCTAGCAACATTTAGAAGATTATGATTACAAATGCATTATATTGATTTAGTTTTTCAGAGGCTATTCATTTTTAGGATTTTCAGGTGTAAACAACACTAGAGAAGTGTTGCATGCAAAATTCCAAAGGTACCAGATCATCATAGATTGAATTCCTTTCATGTTGAGAGGGAGCATTGAAATTTGCAACAAGAAACAGTGAAATTGGCAACCAAAAAGGACAAAAATAAAATGCACCCACACTCATGCGGAATTTTAATCTACCAGGAGTGCGGAATGTGAGGTGTCTAATTTATTTTTCCCTTAAATAAATTGGACAATAAATTGTAATTTCATCTCATAACAACTTGTGTCGGTTAAATAAGTCATGATGACTGAGTTAGCTCAAGAAATTTGAGTTGAGGTGGATATTGGTGGCCACTTGCATATTCCACTTGGGCCCTCACCATTATCTCTTTCAGTTTTTCAGTTTCTTTAATTATAGCACAGTTTACTATTTTTGTCAGTTTTTCGAGTCTTGAACTTCCGAAGCCATTTTGAGGCCCAAAACGACATTTTTTAGGCATGAAAGGTTTGGTGATTTCAAAAAAATTGTGTTAGTAGTTGTAGTCATCAAAGAGATATTTCTAATGGGGTATCATGCGCATCAAACATAGATCATATGACCAAGTTACGACCCTGGGAAGTTGGTTGCTCAACTACCCCCAACGAGGCCCATAAACTCTTGGTTTTACATCTCCTCGGGTTAGGGTTTTCTCTTATTTTTCAATAATAAAAAGGGCCTTGAGCCTTATTGTAACACAATTAAGAGGCATGTAGTTGCCACATCTCTTCTCAGAAATAAGATACCATCGCCCGAGCTAGTTTGTTTTCCATTAGGTCTGTAAGCATTTTTCAATATTTGATATTAATGAAATGAAGTGTTATTCCTACTGCATCTTTGTGTTTATGTTTATTTCTATATTTTATTGCATTCCTGCATATGTCTGAATCATGAGGGTCTAAGATGAGGCATGTAGAGGGATTTTAATATTTTGGGGGTCGAGTTGCATTTGATGCATTAGTGGAGTGTAGGTGTGAATTAGTTAACTCAATTAATTGAGTTAAAATCAGTTTAAATAGTTCTAACTAAGGGATGAGCTAGTGAGAGGTCCACTGAATTAAATTATATTTAATTCACAATGAGTGATCAATCCAATAACTAATAATTCACTATTAATAGTTGCATGCATGTTAGTTCCAAGGAAGACCTAGTTGAGACAGAGGTTAAAGGGAACATAACTATCTGTTTATATATTTATACAAAATTTCGCATGTGCAGTTATAAAGTCATTGGGATGCCATGATGGATTTCACAATCAAGGAAGATTGATTTTTAATAGGGAGCTAATTCCCTAGGAATTTTTTGAGCAAGGCAAACTGAAGGAAGGTTGAGAATTGGCTAAGTACTAAACCGATTTTGCCTAGATCAATAGGAGACAATTGGCAGAGTGCTGGAGAATCTCATGAGAGATTAAGCATTGTATTATTTCATGATTCCTTGAATTAATACACAATAGAGATAAAGGGGTTCTAAGCAGTTGCTTTCCCCAGATACATTTTGTGTTGTGCGATTGATAATTTCTTTCTCTTACTTATATGTGATTGTGTGATCATGTTATGTTTCTGCAAATTATAGGAAGGATTCACTATCTTGTTTTATTACATTACAATATGAGATTAAATATCGTTGGTTATATTTTCTACATGAAATATAAGAGAGGGTTGATACGATCTTGTCTTGTAGGCTGCAAGGTCTGTGATAAATACCAACATAAATGGAGGAGCGCTTGCACTGTAATTTAGGGGCAGAACAAAAGCAGACACAAGCGTAGAATTGACTGAGATAACCCTAGTTTGAGGGTCGACATTGAGATCTGAAGTTCATGTCAAGATTCAGTCAAAGAAATTCCCTGAATCCATGGATCCATATGAGCTAGGTCGAGTGCCTTATGGAGGCAAGAGTCGTGGTCTTTTATATGGGTGGATAGGGTTTGTTCTACAACAATTAGAAGCACATAAGTATAGTGCCCTAGTTAGGACAATTTCTTATCATGTTTAGTTCATAAGGTATGCCCTTAAGACTGTGAAAAAATTGTATAGAAGAAGAGTGTTTGTGACCCTTAGAGCGAGGTTTATTTCTGCAATATAGACCGCATATCTGGAAGATGGTTTGCATATTTAGTATGTGTGGAGATAATAGATCCAAAGGAGGGTGGAACTTGAGAAGAAGATTGAACATGCAGAAGAAATGTGCCATATGAAGAATGGATTGACATGTAAAGGAGTTGATTTTGGTGGACTATCCATAGAGTTTTAGACAGAGATCTGAAGCAACCTATACAAAATTAGTCAATGGACTATTAGTGGCTGATTTGTGACCCTATTTTAGTCATTTATAGATTGTTAGAAGGATGATAAGAGGAGTAGTTCATATTTGTTCAAAGATTGGACAAAAAAGATCAAATTATCGATACAAAAGGACAACGATTTTGAGAGGACTAAAACCATTGTTAGGTGGAAGATTTGAAGAGCCCTAGATGAAGACAATATTGTGGGCCCTAGATCAGTAAAAAGAATTAACTGTGGTTGGGCAGATTGATGGTAGTCCAAACATAGTTGGAGGGTTGTTAGGTGATTATCAAAGAAGAGCCCTAAATCTTGTACTTGTGAAGGACAACAAGATTGGTAGAAGGGCAGGTGTATAGGGCCTAAGGATGTGCAGGCTTTGAAGGACTAAAGTTGCAGTTAAGTGGGCCAACCAACTAGCCATAGTTCACTATATTGTAGAGGATTAATTTAGTGAGAATAAGGGAAACTTCCACAGCCCTAGACTTCTCATCTTGGAGCTGTAGTATGGAAAAAGTGGGCATACCAAAGAGTTTTTCACAAAAGGAGTTGTGAATAAATTTTTACCACTCAAACTAGTAGTGGAACTAAAGAGGGCTCCTAATAGGGCAACTGTTAGGACAAGGGAAACGATGGAGGCTTAGCCCATTGTCACCACAGCTAAGGCTCCTTGCTCTTCACAGACTTTCATAGATGGGAGGAGTCCCGGTAGGTTGGGAAGTCACTTGTATAGTATAGGTCAATGAATAGGTGGGAAGTGACCCTAGAAACCCTTCCCCTAAGATAGAATAAAGAGTGGGACTTGCTTGCCTTTTAAGCAAGGGACTTGATCTTATAGGGAGAGAGGAGGCAAATTGAAGGGTTGAGGGAGAAGAATAATAATTATGAAGGAAGTTCTCAATCCCTAAAATCCTTTTGGAACTTGGCTTCCCAAATGGTCCTTAATGAAAGGCCTTTGACACCAAATGGGACCACACGGGGCCAAGCGGACCCAACCCAAATTCGGGAATGAAATTTAGCAGCCAATGATGTTCCTATCATGGCAATGTGAGGGGAAAGGATTAGGAAATAGTTTTTACTTCGATGGGTCAAATAGATCCTGCTAGGTTCTAGCCTTGGGAAAACCTACGCAAAACTTGATCCTAGAGCTAGGGCTTGAGGTATTTGGAGATTCCACCATCAGAATTGGTCCAAATTCTGAAGAGAGTGAGGGGACCCACCAACGTAGTTTCCTCTAGGAAATCGAAGTTTTCCTATGGCTATATTCATGGGAAATTGATGCCCTAGGTGACCTAATGGGGCTAGAACTAAGGTAAAATGTAAAATTATGAATAAAAAGGGGGAAATCATCACCCTTTTTGAGGGAATAGTGCCTAGTGCCTAATTCACTTGGGGATAGGGACTTAGGGAAATCATCACACTAGAAGGAAGAAATCTAAGTGGGTCACGAAGTTGGTTTAGGAGGCCGAGGAGCAGGTGGAAGCTCCTAGAACCATGTTCAAGTAGAGTGAGTAGCCACAAAGGTACACTGAATATATGGAATTGATGAAAAGAGTGGTGGACATTGGGCCTTCTAGTTATAAGGAGGTAGCTTCTAAGCAAGTTTGGAAGGATTCCATGGTGGAGTAAAATTCATCCATCATGAAGAACGCTATGTAAGAGATTGTGCCATGACCTAAGGTAAAATTAGTTTTAGGATCACACTGGTGTACAAGGTGAAGCATGGAGAAGATGGGAGTGTGGAGAAGTACAAGGCCATGTTTGCGGTTAAGGTCTTCTCACAGATTGAGGGCATACATTATGAGGATACCTTTGCCCCAATAGCATTTTATTCATCCATCAGGACTATTCTAGCACTTGCAACATATATGGGGTGGAAGATCCACTAGATGGATGTGAAGATATCATTCCTCAATGAAGTGGTTGAGGAGGAACTTTATATGGAGAAACTAGAGGGATTTCAGCAGTTTAACAGAGACACACATGTGTGCAGGATGAAGAGAGCTCTTTATGGGCTCAAGCAGGCTCCAAGAGCATGATACACTCATATTGATAGCTACCTTTGAGGGTTAGGCTTCACTAAGAGTGAGGCATATGCCAACTTGTACTGCATCATGGTTGGAGGGCTTCCACTCATTCTAGTGCTCTATATTGACGACCTTATATTGACTGAAGTATAAACCTTGATTCGATTACAAGGAGGACCTTGCAAGGGAGTTTGAGATGAAGGATATGGGGCTTATGCATTATTTCCTTACATTGGATGTTAGGTAAGGTGATGGTGATATCTTCATGGGACAATGGAAGTACACTACAAAATATTCTCTAGATATTTCATATGCAGGATTGCAGACCCATGACCAAACATAAAGTCACAAACTAGAGGAAGGTGGATGCTAGTAGAGTAGAGTGAGCAGAAGTTATAGTACACAGACAAATCATTGTGTCATTGATGTACTTGGTCAATACATGACTTGATATTTGTTTTGCAGCCAACCAAATGAGTCAGTTCATAATGGAACCAACCAAAGTTCACTAGGTTGCTGTGAAAAATGTTTTGAGGTATCTTAGAGGCACAATAGATTATAGATTGTGGTATAAACATGTTGATGGAGCGATGCTTGAGGGCTTCACAGATGTAAATTGGGTAGGATGCTCCATAAATCTAAGAGTACTTTAGGTGGCATCTTCAGAACTTGGGACAATAGGTGTTTCTAGGGGCTTGTCTAGTGCTAGGAAATAAGAGACTACAACACAAAGAAATATGGGTTGATTCGAGTTATTACAGGGAGGTTTCGAGCTAAGTATTAGTAGAGAGAAAAACCTTATACTCTATTGGAACACTTTTCCTTGTAAAGTATTCTATTTTCTCAATTTATGCCAATAAAATCTACAACAAGTAGAGGGTTTTCCCAGTTGAGTTCCCCATAAAAATATTGTGTTATTATGTGTGATTGTGTTTTTGTTCCACTGCTTATCTGTCATAGAGAAATATTGTGTCTTGGTCTAAAAAAATTACATTCAGATTTGTTCATTCAAGCAGTTGCAGGATTTCAAGGAATTTTTACACCCCTTAACTTATAGAACCCCTAAGCCTTTCTCCCAAAGCATAGGTGCTCCAACACTAATATTCTTGGTCATATTAAGTTTTTGTTCGCTAACCACTCCAAATAGCGACAAGGTCCTCAAATTTGATCCACATTTTATGGACAATCAAAATTCCCCCAAATATCCTCCATGTATTTGCTTTCAAAGGGTGATAAGGGTATTAGGGGCCCCATTATCACAACCCATAAGCCCTTAACCCATTGGATGGTTTTCAAGGCTTTCTTAATGTTGTTTTATGTATTGCATGGAATTATTTTTATGTGAAATAGGCTGTATTGCACAAAACAAATCGCGTGATATGATAGAGGCCATGAAATTTTGAAGGGACATGTGGTAAATCCTTATTGGAATATCATGAGTTGGGAAATATTTGTCCTGTGACATGTGTCACATTGTCATATCATTGAAAACTTTCAGGAGGACATGTGGCATGCTCTAATTGGTTGTTGCGCCTCTTGTAAACTTTGAGGTTAACACATGCCACACATTGGTTGGTTGTTGCATGTATATAGTCTTTGTAGATGTGATAAATATGAGGAAAGGGGGTTGCCAAAAAATAAAATAGTTTCATCGTGCAATGAAGAAAGAGAGAAAGAAAAATAAAGGAAAAGATAAGGGATAGAGGAAGAAAAGAGCAAGGAAGAAGAGGTGGGGGACATAGAAAACACATGGAAAAGTAGGATGCGTACACAGAAAAGTTGTGTGATGTGCTATTGTATAGGATAACATTTTCCTCTATATGATGTATTGCATAGATAAAATTTTCATGTGCACTGTGTCGCATGGTTTAAAAATCTTGGCACGATGAGAAGATTGGTGAGAATGTGATAGAATTGTGGAGTAGTAGCATTATAACCCAATATGAAGTTAAGCAAAGATGAATGTCTTAACAAGTGTAAACCCAAGGGTGAACCATACTAGTTGTGACATGGCATAATATAGATGACTGGTGAACTTGTTGCCACATCACCATTGTGATCGTTGACGTGGTTGAGGAAAATAGAACTTGAAGAAATATTTGGAAGGTCATATCTTTCTACGAATGTCTCATAACTAAGCCATATTATAATGGTTGGAAAGTTCTTATTGAGACCCTATAATAGTACATATAGAGGAAAATAGATTAACTCACCTCCTTAATACCACTTAGGGGGGTTGTGTACATGATAAGAGAAGATGATTTTTCCTATAATATTAAGAAAGCAAAAAACCCAATAAGTGGTTAAGCAAAGATGAATGTCTCAACAAGTGTGAACACAAGGGTGAGTTATTCTAGTTGTGACATGGCATAATACGGATGTTGGGTGAACTTGCTGCCACATCACTAGTATGATTGCTAGCATGGTTGAAAACAAGAGAACTTGAAGAAATTTTTAGAAGGTCATATCTTTCTATGCATGACCCATAATTAAGCAAGAATACAATGGTTGGAAATTTCTTGTTGAGAAGAACACATATACAAGCTCAAAAGAGACCCTATAATAGTACTTAAAGAGGAAAAAATATATTAACTCATCTCCTTAATGCCACTTAGTGGGGTGGGTACATGATAAGAGAAGATGAATTTCCCTATCATATTTTAAGAAAAGAACAATTCTTGTATTTAGTTCTCAAGGGTCACATCAATGTCTTTGATGAAATTATTCTTTCAAATTGGGATAGATATTGGAGTTCTTCCAAAATAATTAGATGTATGGAAAACATAAGGACTAAAAATATCCATGAAAGCACTTTCACTTTTTCTATGATGAAATAATTTTTCCTTACTTTTGAAAGTTTCATTTGAAAGAGTCCCAAGATGATTTGAGTAGACTTAAATAAATTTCTCATAATATTATTGTATTTATCAAAATGTAACATCTAACTTAAAACTTAAACTTTATTCATTAAAAATGATTTCATCTTCCTTAAGATAAAGAATTTTTTGAGATCTTCAAAAATAAATATAAATTCAACTAATTTAAAAAAAATAAAAAATAAAAATAAAAATAAAAAAAATGAAATTAAAAAAAAATGAAAAAAATCACTTCGCTCTTTTAAAATATTCCATGCTAAATCACACTTCGACGGAGTGATTGCTAATTTGATTATTATCTTTCATCCCAATTGAGACATCTGAAATTTTTTTGAATTTAAATATTGTATCCTTTATAGGAATGTATAACCCATTCCATTTGAAGTATTATCTATTAATGGTAGTTGAGTTTTGTATCCATTTTCCCACGTAAATTTTTCTAGATACCGAATTTTGAGTTTTGAATCCATTTTCCCACGTAAACGTTTCTGTATACTGACTTTTTCTCTTTAGAAGGAGATATTTTAATATTATGTATTATATATCTCTGGTTCCGCCGGCCACGGAGAAAGCTCACTCTTTAATGCAATTGATCTTCGATCTTGATGCTATGGACAGTTACAGTTACATGTAGCCCCTGTGATCCTCCCCCTGCTGGAAACCTCATCCGGTATCGCCAAGCTGGTGCTCACCCAATATACTCAAACCTTTGTGATATAAATTCACTAGTGGATATTTTAATATTATGTAATCTATTGTCAGCTCGTCCCATCTGCGGTATAGAATAGCGTGTCCGTGACATCCCTGGTTCCTCGCTGCCCACAGTTTTAAGCATTGAAAATAGTCAATTCAAACCACGGTTCAAGCCGGTTCAAGGGTTTGCACAAGGAAAGGCTAGTCGAAGGCTCGAAAGAAGGAAGGCTGATCATCCTGAAGATGCTTGACAATAATGGCTGGATCGATTTCTTCAAAGCTTCAGGTGGTCCAGAGATTATTTGAGAAGGTAAATATATTCATATATCTTGCCTCTTTCCACAATTTTTCTAATGTCTTTTCTCATTTCTCAATCTAGATCGCATGCATTCATCAAATATGCCACATAGATCTACTTAATTCCTCACATATTATGATTGTTTATCTCAAACAAACCGTATGTGGAAGATGCCAGAATGTTAAATCAATTTATGTTATTTAACAAAACCTAATGCGATCATGAAGATCATACTTCAAACCATTATGGAAAGGAAACCCATTATACTCATGGGAACATGCTCATCTAGAAACCATTTCTTTTTTCAAAGGGCGGGGACTATTTCTAACTGAGACTCACGTGTTGGTATTTTGTCTTGCTGACCAACATCAAACTCCCTTACAGAATATCCTCGGTCCTCCTCTGTCCCTGCCCACAATGAATCCCCTCATCGGTGACTCAAGTTCCCCCACTCGGGCCCTACCTGTCTCCATCCCAGTTGAGAATGGTTTATTATAATATTATTGCAGAGGTAATAAAAAAGTATTATCTAAGGCGAAGGTTGAATATACATTTGAAAGAAAACCTCTAGATGTTTGGCAATTTGCTGCCCTGCAGACCGTCACTTCATTACCTGTGATAGCTTAAACAAATTGTGAAATTCTACAGATTGATCATTGGAGCTCTCTCGGTAACATTACCCAATGAGATTTAAAATCAACCCTTTTGGATGTTCGGTGTTTTTCTGTTCTTCTAACCCTTGCTACATCAGGTTGGGTGAATTCTGTGAAAATTATCGATAAGATTTCAATTTCATTTCAGTAAATTGTGTAAACATACAGATTGACTAGAAAGGTTTGGAATCACTTGGAAAGAAAGAAAAGCCTCGATTCAATGAAATTGACTTCGGCTTTGGCAAGCCGAATGTAATTTCTTCTTTGCAATATCAATTAAATAAGAAGTCACATGAGACCCCTGAACTTTCCAATAAATCGCACATAAAAAAATATTCGCGGTGAAAAAAATTCACGGACCTGACATCTCCATGGCCTTAATAAATCCACTTCAAGTTCAATTTCCTTACAGTCCGAGGCAACATAGGTGTTTGGGAGATCATTTCCTAAGGTTGCTATTCCATTGCAGCTTTTGGGAAATGATTTCTGGACAAAACTTTTAGCTTCCACTGAGCTTGCTAGTCGTGGAAATAGTTTGAGAAACTCTGATAATGCTGGAAATGGCAATGTTACAGGTAAGACTCCTTTCTTTGCAGGTAAACATGCATAAAAAAATGAGGTTTCAAATACCAAAATATCATCATTTGTTGCTTCTAAAAATGCTCCACCCATTTCATATAATTCAAAGCTTTCACGGAGTGCTTGTCATTTAGATGGATTTCACTATTCTTTTCAAGTAGTTATCAACTCTAGCAATAACCTCAGCACCATCCATACAATGAGATTGTTCGATTCATTAGATTGTTTGGTTAAGGCGGATCTTTGAAATTTGTTATAAATATTAATGTTCTTGCAAACCTAGCAGATTACAGATCTACTGAATGAACTCACAACTAGTTTATTAACATTAAATAGACAGAAACAAAAATATAACCAAACTCACAAAAAAATGACAGATTTCTGCCCCTTAAAAATAACCATAAGGCCTTCCTTTTTTTATCTCCCTGAAATCAAGGGTTTAATTGAAAAACACATAGTTCCTTTAAATATTTATAGGTTGAGGCAACCATTTCAAGCCCTTAAAATTCAACATAATCCAATATTTGCAATTATTTATAGTAATAAGTCCATTATGCACACTCATCTTAGAGTTTGGCAAAGCGGGAGAATACTTGATTGATTCCAACCTTGTAAATGAACAAACTTGCCTCTTCATTGGTTGGACTCTCCACTGCTAGTTGAAGAAGTATATGTGCCTTGAATCAAAGACGATATATTAACACGAGTTATTGATACTTGAACATAATTTCCATGGATCCCATGGAAAACATATGGAGAGACTCTTTGAATCTTAGGAAGCATTTTCTCATACTCTACTTAATCTATAGGTGGTATTGGTAGGGCTTCAAATTTTCCATATACTTGGAAATCTCACCCAAAAAGTCAATCGTTAAAGAATCAATCCTACGCTAAATCACACCTACCGTCTCATTTTTAAGATCTTCATGAGCTTTCACCTATGACGATTAAATTCAGTGCCCTTTAACACCTCGAATGGTGGAGGAATAGAAGGCGTTTCAATAGGAGGTAAACTCCATTTCCCTTCACCTTTGTCAAGGCCTCTATGGACACCTGCAATCTATACCTCTCCTTCGACACAACATGAAAGTTTGTTTTTTCCACTTCGTTTACATAGGCTTCAGGCCATCTTCATAGGAAGAGCTCATTGTTGAAATATTACGACAACAAAATGGGGCACAACATCTACTTATAGGGTTTCAAGGGAGGAGTGTTGGAAAATAACCATCTTATCCCCCATAGCCCTTAAGACCTTCTCTGCACATAAAAATGGCAGATTGATAACAAGACTCAAAGATGGATCTTAACATTCAAGACCAAACCCAAATAGATAGAATCACACCATGGATTAAGCGTGGGCATTGAGTTTTGGTAAAATCAAGGACCCCCTTTCAAGATCATGACCTTGTTTTTAGCATTCTAAAATAGAAGGCTTAAAACCAACATTAAAAAGGGGAGATTTGCACCTTAGCCTTTGCAACATTTTCTCAAGACCAATCTATCTAATGGAATAGCTTGGATATGTCAGGTCTTGGATTTCTAGAGTACCCAATCAATGATTTTGAGGCCAACTCCCTAGCTCCAGCTAAAATTTATTCCTATTGAAGATGAAACTTGAAAAATCCTGCTAATAGGATACATTTTTCCTTCCTTTTGATTGACTTACAACAAACCTCAGTGCCTCTCCTTTCTTACCTTCCTCTTCCATTCTTCAAAAAAAAAATCATTAATCTTATATCATAAGAACTTTATATAGGTAAGCATTGCAATCAGCCTCCTCAACTCATGGGGTACCTTTACACCTAAACCCATGCAAGTGGACCTAAGTCCATGTTACAACCCATCACACTCTACAATGGTTCTAATTGTCTCCTCAAAACCAAGGCATAACACACCTTACAATGCAAAATGGTTAAATCCATCTCAAAATTGTGGGGTTTTTCCTTCATGGAACACATTCTAGCCAGTGCTCATCAAACAAAATGCACTAACACCACTAACACATATCAAAATTCCAAGATACCCGTAATGCACCTTCAACTTTGGATTTCCAAAAATAGTAATATCCTATTCCAATATGGTCTATTTGTTAGATTTTTGTAATTTTCTCCTTACCAGATCCTTTCACCCCCTTGAATCCCTTACAAATATACTCCAATGGTCACCTTCCAAGTTCCAACAACTCCTTTTGAAACATGACAAAACCACCTATATATGTTGCAACAACCTTGCCAATTTCTTTAGTGGGTTGCACATTTATTTCACATTTCTTCTTCTTCTTGCAAAGTGATAGTGCCAAGGAGAGGCTATCAACTTCGATCAAGGAATGTTCACTTAGTAACATTAACAAGTTTCCTTTGTTCAGCTCGTCAAAATTCTTAAGATTTCTTCATAACTTCTCATGGTGCTTAACTTGCTTGTTTACACCTATAAGTGAGACTACAACATCCCAACCTCTCTCACTATTCCTCCTTTTCAACCCTTTTTAGAGTCTTCTTAGATGTGCACTCATGCCTCAAGCAGAACACTAGCATCCTAAATCTGCATGCTCGTTCCATCTTTTAATGTCTTGTTGAAACCACATTGTCACACTTCTTAAAATGAAATTTTCACATCTTATGGAAAGCACCTACTTTTCTTATGACAACCTAATCTACACGAGTGACTTGGAGAGGACCCCATTTTCTCAAGATGAAAACATAGGGTCTTACAACATGGGAATTGTCATGTAACTCTTACTTAAGAGATAGTCTATACACATAGATATCCACATGTGATTAACATAGATGGAGGCATGATGTGCAGTAAAAAATGAGGAATGCCTTTGCTTGTGATGGTAACTTAGTTCAAGATGGGGACCTTCATATACACCTTGATTTCCACATGCATGGTTGTGGAACACAAGTGTTTGCCCAACTAATAAGGACTTCCTCTTGATGCCTTGAACTTCATAATGATCTTGTGGCTTGACTAATGAACCAGTCCATAAGACGATAAATTACTCATTACATAATAATATGATTTCTATCATATGTAAATATTAAAAATATCGGTCCATTTTTAGGACTTTTAGTACTAGAGCAATGGTTTACAAATTTGTGAGCCTTAAAAGGGCATGTTGAAACTTGAAACTACTTTATCCATACAAATTCCTGACCCTTCTTCTTGACCTTGGTAATGGGATTAACTATCATGGAGAATTATTCTATGAATCTTCCATAATACCCAACAAATCCATTGAAATAGTGTAGCTTATGAGCATCCTTTAGTGTTAGGAATTCCATAATGGCCTTGATTTTGGCAAGGTCCACGACTATACCTTCTCTAGAAGTAATGTGGCCCAAAGAATGGATCTTTGACTAGAAGAAGGAACACTTTTAATCATTCTTATTCTTTCCAAGTCACTAAAATATCAACCTTAGGTTCTCCTCATGCTCCTTTGGAACACATGAATAAATCATACTATCATCTAGAAACACTTGAACAAATTTGCCTAGGTATTTTTGAAAAACCCCATTCATTAGTTTTATGAAGACAACTAGGGCATTTGTAAACTTAAAAGGTACCATAACAAATCATAATTTCTTAATCATGGTTTGAATGCAATATCTGGGATGCCCTCTTAAATTCTTAATTGGTGGTATTAAAATCACAAATCAATCTTTAAGAATTTTATGGTCCATTTCATTTGATCAAATAATTCATCAATCTATGAGAACTAATATTGATTCTAGATGGTGATGTTATTCAACCATCTATAGTAAATGCAAATCTCCATTGACTAATATTTCTTCATCACCAAAAATAGTAACCTCCTCAAAATGTTGCATTAAGCCAGATCAATCCAAAACTCAACAATTATTATAGATGCATATGCAATTCATATAACATGGGTGAAATCGTTTGATAAGGAACCTTGGAGATAGGAATCATCCTGCATTGAGTTCAATGGTGAACTTGATATCATGCGTGGGTGGGAGCCCAAAAACATCTTTTGGAAATATGTAAGGACATTCTAAAAAACTAGGTGTTGAATCAAATCTATCTTTCCCCTTTTGTTCATGGTCACCACACAGAAACATTATCATGGTTTTTTTCAATGAAAAAGTTGAAAATATGTTAAGGATACAACCCTTTTGGTCCCAGCCATAATCTTCTTCTAACCCAAGCCATTAAGGAGGTGAAGCAACTTGTAATTGATACATTAATGGTATTGGAGCTAGGTTGTTTTTAGTTCATTTTATAACTCCACAATATTTCCTGGCTTATTTCTTTTATGTATTGTACAAAAGAGCTTCTACACCTTTGCAATATCTGTCATCTGAATATTGAGATGGGAATGTTTTATACTCAATAGGTAACTCACAACACCTAGGTGATTTCTCTTGGCTGTAGCCACACAATATCATCTCACTGGCCTCATTCTCTCGGGTGATTAGATCTCATTCATTTGAAGAAAATCACATCCAAACTATTGTGGGAATTAGGTGATAGAATTTGTTGAAATTTGAGGTAAGTCACCTACCGCCACTATTACACCAAAAGCCTTGTATAAGACATTTATTTAAAAAAAAATTATCATTTTGTCTTAATTATTTATTTTATATTAAATTATTGTTTTGATATTTTTTATTATTTTAAATTAAAAATTGGAGTTGACGTTCTGGATGCTCTTGGAGAAAACAAACAGTCTTAATTTCTCAGTTGTTCACATGATGGGATTGACTACCCCTTTGCCCTTTATTTTTCATTGTTCTTTCTTGGCTGCTGAGGGTTCTGGATGCTCTTGGAGAAAACAAACAGTCTTAATTTCTTGGTTGTTCACATGATGGGATTGACTACCCCTTTGCCCTTTATTTGTCATTGTTATTTCTTGGCTACAGAGGGTTTTGCTGCACCAGGCCAGGGTTTTGCTTCTGTGGAAAGGTGATTATGGTTTTCTCACAGTGAATGCACTCCATTTCTTCCTATGGTGGAACCCCAATCTGCACTAGTAAGAAGTTCTATCATTTTTTTCAAAGTCTTCTCTATTTAAAAGAGGCTGGGAATATTTGAAGGTTTCAATATAGAAAAATTGATACATCAACCATATTAAGGAAATAAGGGAATGAGTTGCAGAATGAAAAAAATACAGATTAAATAGAGGACAATAAAATAGGCCAAATTCCACTAAGCAACAACAACAAGAAGAAGAAATTAGCTTCATAAATCTCCAATATTGAGTATTTTGTTAAAATGGTGGCCTTGGGTTATAGTTTAAAGGTGGCTGATATTATAAAATTTCCTTTAACCTCTCTCTTTTTTCAAGGATAGGTTCATATGACACAGGACATTGAATAATATAAATTAATTAGTTGTTTGGACCAAGGATCCACGGGGATAAAATCACCTATTGCTGGCTCTAGCTCCCTTCACACAGCCTAATTCCCAGACTTTCATAGTCTATAAACTCTTACAACTGTCTCAATCTACTAGCCCTCTCCCATCAGGTTGCACAACCCAAGGAATGGGATCCCTATCTTTGTCATGCAGTCCCTCAGGTTATCCCACTTCCCTCCAGTGCTCTAGCATTGACTGGCCAGGAAATCTGACTGCTGGGACTCCAGGCATTATCAACTGTAATTAATTTTATTCAATGACAATTATTTCCCTTTCACATTGTCATAATTTCCACGCAGTTTCATGAAATCTGTTTCCATAATTCTATTTTAGCATTAATAACACAGCCTACGCATTGAGAGAAAATTCTCATAGAAGAATGGATGTCAAAATCTCTTTTGCATGCTCAAAACTCATGCATTATATTTTCATGCATTTGAGATACCATGCACTTTCATAAGAAGTACATGTCTCTCTCTTAACCACCAATTCCAAATTTCCAAGGTTAATAAGAATTAGGATAACCATAAAGCAAGGTTTAATAAGATTAAGGTTAAAGAATTGATGGGAGTAATAAAATGGTAAAATACAGAATAATTGGCTAGCCCCCTTTTTTTCCCTTCTCGTGGGATCATAGTCCCCCCATTGTTTTTCCTTTCTCCTTCTGCAGTCTGTGATGTGTTAGTATTATGATTCAATTTACCACTTTACATATTCAATTGTTCGGCTTTTTAGCCATTTATCATGTAGGCATATACATTACTATTCTAGGTATCAAAAGTGGGGGTATTACATAGATAGCATTATCACTCAACTCCAATTGGATGTCTCCTTTTGGCTCTTGAAACATGCTGGATATCTCACAGTTGAATGTCATGTTCTTTGATCCTCCACTGTATACATGCTGATCAACAATAAAGTGGTACTGGTTGAGAAACAAGAAGTTGTGGAGAAGGATGTCTCTAGCTTGGATGCCAACTTGTCCACTTCAGCTTCAACACTCATCTTAAAGTGCTTTTGTAGCTGCTTCCCTTTTTTGTATATTTGCTTGCATAATGTACCTTCTTACAACATTTGAAACATGTCACATGGATCATAGCCTCCTCCTCAGAATGAGATGAACAAACCTCTTTTTCCTTGGCCTTCTTGGGTCCTCCTTTAGTCATCCTCCAAATGAGTGGAATATTTGGAGTCTCTTCCACTTTGACTGAAAAATTATCCTCTTGGACAAAGTCATCCCGCAATGTTTCAAAAGTGGAAAACTTCACACATTCCCATTTTCCTTGCACAAATGTAAGTCAAGATACTGGGAATCCATTTATAGTTATTTGAACTAACTCATATTCATAAACTTTGTTTCTTATTTTTGTAAGTTGATCTCTCAACTTGGTGATCTTCATTGGATAGCTTTCCATAGTATTGCTATTGCTCATTTGGTTACTAATGAGCTTTTTCTTCAAAAGCATCTTGTGGGATATGTTCAAACTTCACACTTTGATACAAAGTGACTAAGGCATGATACAAATTCTTCCCTCTCTTCTTCTATGTGATGTGAGGGATCAAGTGGTCCTTGAATGAATCAAGGACAATTTGCTTCTTTTTTGCCACCTTCTTATTGTGCTCAACCAAATGAACAGATGGGCATCTCACCGTCGAACCTTGTATAGGTCCAAGTGCCTATCTTGGGGGCGGATCAACTTTAGGCACAAAAATAAGGGCATTGCACATTGCACACACTGAAAGCTTCTGATATCTCTGTCTCACAGAAACCAGTCCCATTCATATGTGGATTTTCTGAGTGATTTCATATGTACAGCTCTGATACCATGTCAGTTTTCTACACCATGTTTCAGATCTTTACCCAAAGACTGAATTTTACAGCTCCTAAAACATTAAAATTTAGAATATAGATTGCACCTATCAAAACTTTAGATGAGTATATACTAAAATAACGTAAGGAAATATTTAGGAGTGCAAAGACTGCATTTCATGAGCCAATTTACATCAGAAGATAAATAATATCTACTTGACATAAAATCTTCAATTTAAAAATTATGACAGCAAGCTATACCAGCTAGATAGGGCCTGATATACATCAGAATGAATCTGCAATTTACCCAAAGGATGAATTTTACAGCTCCTAAAACATTAAAATTTAGAATATAGATTGCACCTATCAAAACTTTAGATGAGTATATACTAAAATAACGTAAGGAAATATTTAGGAGTGCAAAGAATGCAATTCATGAGCCAATTTACAACAGAAGATAAATAATGTCTACTTGACATAAAATCTGCAATTTGAAAATTATGACAGCAAGCTATACCAGCTAAATAGGGCAGCCGCTTGATATACATCATGAAACAATCGGAAATGTTCTGGATGGAAAGGACAGGCTCCAGCAACAATCACATGGTTTATGTATTACTCAGAAATAAAGTATTATAGCAGTTTTGCATCATGCTCAAGCTCTACACGTCTGAAAGATACAACACATACAACTCTATTGTCTGAAATATTAATGTGCCCTCCAGACTTTTATAAGCCAAGAGGAGGGGGTTACAAACTGGCCATTAATGGGCTCAAGGAGTGCACCGTTCTTGGCTAATTAAATCCCTCAAGGAGTGTAACTCCCAAAGTAAATGCAACCACCTACTCAACAATAAATGCTCCTTGGTAAGTGCAGCCCTACAAAACAATTGTAACTTCCAAGCATAAATGTGTCACAGTGGGATTTATGCGCCACAATATTACAAGAGAAGATGCTCTATGGTATGTGCCCTACTTCATGAATGCACAATAACCCATGCAAATCCAAAATCGAAGGGAGGGCCCATAAGTAAAATCGAACTCATGAGGACCAACCTTACAAGTGTGCCATGTCTCTCGAATTTTTGTTGTTGTTTTCCAACGTGGAAATGATCTCCTGCTAACTTAAATCAAAATATCAAAACATGCAAGTAGAAAGTGGATATGGGAATATTTTTTTTTTATAAAATAATTTCTAGTGACACATGGTGAAAACTGCAACCTTTGTCACATTTCTCTTACAAAATGCATTCCACATACCTCCAATATATAGATTTAGATTACCACTGATAGGCAGGGTAAGCAAGGTAGTTGGGAAAATAAAAAAAATATAAGTTCCTAGAAGATAATTACATATGGATAAATAAGTTTGAGTACATGTAATTATATCATTATTGACATGTGGAAAAATACATGTGATTATTCACATGTGCATAAATTCATGTTACTACATATATAGGACCATGTTATGTGTACCTAATGGACAAGTAAAAATTACACACAATAGACGCACATGTCTAAACATATGTCCTAACAATAGCCATCCCTCATCAAATTTTCAGCATGAAGACAATCCAACACCTTTTTTCTCTTGAGCTCTCTCCCAAGGTGTCAAATCCTGTTCCCTTGAAGATGGCTGAGTGAGTTATGCATTCAGATCAAGTTCGCCAGTGGAAAAGCCTTGGTTGCAATAAGAAGTTAACAAGAGGGAAATCCTTTTAATTCCCAGGATTGGTTTGTTTCTTTCATGACTCAGCATGAGCATTCAGTCTAGGATAATTGTCCCCATAGCTGTAACGAAGTTTCTCCAACAAAATAAATTTGGCTGAACTCCATCAGATGAAAGATTTTACCATGGAGTGGGAGGAAATGGCAGCTCAACAGCGTACAATTTTTTAATAGAAAACCATATGTCTCTTGGAATTTATTATTTATGATATCAAAAGCTTGGATTGCAGCCAACAAAAATATGAAGACTTTAAAATTAGAGTTCTCAGTAGTTTGGAAACGTTGTTTGATGATATGTACAAGTGTCACCCTAAAAAAGAGCTTCTATGAAAACCTAAGGAGCCATACAAAAATTACAAAATTCATCAGCCACTGAAGCATCAAAACTCAAAGGTTTTGACATCTTCTTGGATGAAATTGTGTATGGAACCAACTATGTATTTGGATGTTCTGATGTCTTGTTAAGGAGATTTTTTGTAGTTTTGTTTTTGGATATTAGAAATTATTGAAAAATATTTTGTATGCTTTGTAGGAAGTATTATAAAACTCACATGCTCTGATCCCGGAGTGCTTGTAAATTTTGTTTTGATAGTAATTTGGGTTCTTTAGGGTCTATGCTACAACTTACAAGTAAATACCTCTGTTTGGTCAAACTATCCTGCTATTTGGTTGTACTTATATCTCTTCTTTAGAAGAGATCTTATATATAATACCTTTTTTTCTCTTATATAGGAGTCAACCTATATTTGTGTTTTATAGAATTTTATAGAAATCCAATATGCACTAAACTCATTGGTGTTGGTTATTTGTTCTGATTGTCCACATTATATTGAGTTCTATGGAGACTTTGATGGATGGTTTCAAAAAATCTTGGAGTTAGATTTCGATTTATCTGCTGCTTTTCCTGGCCATCGCTTACAAAGGTACTTTATAAATTCTAGAACCATGTTTAATTTTTCATATCCTCATTAGTACTCTATTGAATAGTTTAGACCATTGTTCTAACTAGTATTCATTTGCTTGTCCAAAAGGTTTCCTCTTCTGCCCCCAGGTGGGCCAGGTATGGGCTATTATATTTAAGTAAATTGTAGTAAGAATGTTTGAGATGAATATTCTTTAACTTAATCATGATCACAATGAAACAAATCAACTTGATGGTGAGTCGAAAAAGGTTCCATATTTGAAGTGTCCAAGGAGAATTGCAAGCTAATTTTTGCATATCTAATGTATTAGTTAGATTTGGATTTATCTTCTGATTTTCTTGGCCATCACACACTAAGGTGTTGTATAAATGCTAGAACCATGTTTAATTTGTCATGTTATTTTTCGTACTCTATAGATTAGACTATTGTTCGAACTACTATTCGATCACTTCTATCAAAAAGGGTTCCTTTTCTGTCCTAATGTGGGTCAGGTATGGACTCTTATATTTAAGTAAAATTTAATAAGAATTTTTGAGATGAATGTTCTTTAACTTAATGACCACACTGACATAAATAGACTTGATGATAAGTGGAAAATGTTTCCATATTTGATGTCCAAGGAGAATTGCTTCCAGATTTCAACATTTCTAGTGTATTAGTGAAGTAGTCTGTAGTATGTGACACCAAATCCCCATGCCCAACATAAGAAACATTCCTGGCATATACATTAATGAAATATTTCAATTGGGAAACATTTGTAATGTTGATGTACATTTCGTGAGTGTAAAATTGAGTGGGGTATTTTCAAGTTTGAGCCAATGATTTTCCCCTCAAACCGAGCCTCAATAGAATTTTACCACTAGTAAATAGAATTTTCAACGCTACATTCAAGTTAATAATGGCTTGACATGCCTTCACAATTTCCTCCATGAGCATATAATGAAGATTGAAAACCTGGTCATGACCCCTTTTTCTCTAATGATGGTAGTCTAGTTAGGGAAAAACCCTCTTCAACTAAACCAAAATACGGCTGCAAAACAAATACACTACAGATTGTCACTGCTATTCTCCATTTAATGGTTTCGTCAAACAATTTGAAAACATTATAATAGTTTGTCTTTGTTGTTTATCTTCAACACATGCATGTTCGATGTTCCATATTGCTGAGAACAATTGCAGGTCCACTAACATTCACCACCACATCTAACACCATCAATTTTGTAAGGTTATGTAACTTGCAAGGGAACACCCCACTCAATCCCTACACATACTAAGGTCTACTCCCATTTTCCCTCCCCAGTCATTGTTTTAATCAAGGCTAAAAATCTTCATAAAATTATAAATTGTCTCGAGATAAATGGGTTCTTTTATTGGTCAACATAACTGTAAACTGCAGATATTTAAAGATGATAAGGCATGTTCTCTACCTATAATATGGGAATTATTCTTCTGGTCCTATAATATACTATAGCTTTAACGATAGTAATATATTTACACAAGGGACATTCAAAGATAGGTAGTGTAGAAATTGTGCCCCAAAAGTCATAGAAATAACTTCTCTTGTTGATTTTGTCTTTGACATGTATATTACTTTGCAGTTGGCTAACACTACCTATTCCATATTGGTGCAGGATACAAATCCTCATAGCAAAAATATAAATTTAGCAGTCTTGATTTATTCATTGGATCATATGCATATTTTACACAGAATAGTTAACTTAGTTCATATAGATTACAATATTAAAGTTTTTCTAAGACTTCTTATAGAATTGAATAAATGTATTCTACTTGTATGTTTGGTACTTCCCAACACTTCATTTACACCACCACCCGATTTTCATAACTTCCATAACCATTAGGTAGACACTTGCAACTTAGATGTTATTTTTCTTGTTTAGTAAATATTTTCCAAGAAGTTACAAAGTTTTTAATTTCTCAAAATTTGTATAAATTAGAATTTATAAAGTTTCAAGGTTTAATTTTATGAAGTCTAGATCTTTAAAGGGTGCTAGCTCAATGGAAGAGCACCTGCTTTACAAGTAGGAGGTTGGTGGTTCGATTCCATCGTGCCCTGATATTAATATGGAATGGTGACAAAGGCTCTTTTGACCATCACCAATGAACTTATGGTGACATTTTTTGACCCTCACGAATGATCTTATGGTGAAATTTTTTGACCCTCACCAAATATGAAATGGTGAGGGTCAACGAACGTCACCATATATATGCACCAATAGTGACGGTCGTGAAAGGTCCATCACAAAAAATCGTTTTTGTTCATATGAAATGGTGACGGTCACTATCTGTCATTATAATCAATATTCGTGACAGACCTTGAATGTCACTACAACACATACTTTCGGCAACGCCACCTTTGGTGGCGTTTAGTTTTTTGGTGACGAAGGCTATTGTTTGTCACCATTGCTCATATGGAATGGTGACGATCACTATCCGTCACTATAAATCATTATTGGTGACGAAACTTGAATGTCACCAAAACACCTATAATTTCGGCGACGCCACCTTTGGTGACGTTTAGTTTTTGGTGACGAAGACTCTTTCAACCGTCACCAATGAGCTTATGGTGACATTTTTCGCCCCTCACCAATGTCATTTTTTCTTGTAGTGCTTGGCAGACAAGAATAATAATCTAAGACATGAAGAATAATGCTACCATCCTCTTCCTTATATATGATGTGAGTTTTCTTGCCCTTGGTCCCACTCAATTAGGTCATTTCTATCCAAAGATACATCTACCTCCAAAACTACGTTATTCTTCCTTGGATTCCTCCTCCTCTAAAACTGCGTTGTTGACTTAGTCAAAGCAGCTTCATTTTATCCCTGTTCACACATGGAGGTGTTTTATTAGGCTAGAAAGAGTATCCCCTTTCACATTTGGAGTATTTTATTCCTCCTTAGGAGACTTATGGGATTTTCTACCCATTTATTTACTAGTTAGAGCTGCTACTAACTCTAATGTTACATTTAGCTGTGAGGCTAAAATTTTGGAACATTACAGTCCTCCCCTCCAAAATATTTTCTTGACCTCAAGAAAATGTATAAGGAGAGAAAAATTTCTCCCCTCCTCCTCATGTGGCCTCCCATCAATAGCCTCCATCACTGCATCAAGAGAATCTGCAAATAAACTGTAATCCAATGTTTCCTCCCAAGTGTGAAACACCAAATGGTCTACATCAATCAAAGGTGGAAAGTGTGAATGGAAACTTGCTTTCTGTATCATGGCCTCCACAAAGTAGGGGTGATGATCATCATGGTGAATGAGTGCCTCCCTCACCAATGCTATCATCCAAATGAAGTGAGTCACCCTCCAACATGGCAACTCATGAAGAATCTCTTCCACCTTTGGCTCCTGAAATGTAGGTGGGCTAAATAAGTGAACATGATAGGCAAGAGGGCCTATCCCATGCTGTCCTCCTCTCCACTTATGATAAGTGTAGAAAGCATGCTGATCTTGGGATGCAACATGATTGCCCTCCAATGGCAAGAAGAAGATTGAGCCTCCAAGGACTCTTCCTCCAAAGTCATGAGACATGCCAACCCAAACCATTCCATTCAAGATGAATGGCACATCATCACCATTTGGCCTCCAAATCAAAAAATTTCTGATATTTATGTGCAATTTTGGATGGTACCAAAGGTTCTCCAAGGGGATATTACGCACTCTTCCTAACTGCTGCTTGAGAATGTCATGTGGAAAGTGGTCTTGCAACAAGTTACAAGCTATGGATGTTTGTTCTCCCAACATGGGGAAGTAAACATCAATGTCTATCAGCTGTACATAGGTAAAATAAAAATACACTTGCCCAAAGTCATGCATAGATGGGCTACTATCATCATAAACATTGGCCCTAAAGTGACCATGAAACCCAAAAATAATTTTTCTCTCATGTGGAGCAATGCACTATTTACATATGGTGAGAAAGTACAAATACTCAATAGAGTAATCAATAAGAACATAAATTTATTTCTTACCATGCATGGTAAGTAAGATGAAAGTGAGGTCAATGTATAAGTTCTCCCATAAGGATCCTTTCATATAAATCTGCAAGAAGAAGGGATACATATACTCTGTGGAACACTCCATCAATAAGAGCACACTCCCATGTGACAATGATGTAGGCCTTAGAAATAAGGCTCCATGAATCCTCTTTTTGACATTCCATATGCCAAAGCCATCCACCATCATGCTGCTATGTGAGAAGATCTGCTTCCCACATGGAAGTCTCTCATGATCCTCCAATGCTGAAGGGTAGCCTCCTTGCACCATGATTGTGCCTTCCTTCTCTCTAGAAATGTCATGAAAAGTATGGGAAGAATTTTTCTCATACTCTCCCAAGTGCAACCAGAGCAACAAAAAAATTTGCTGCTGCCTCATCTCTCCCTCATACAAGCCATGAAGTAAGATCATGAAAGTCAACTTGTATGATGCCCCATACAAACAAGTCTTCTGCTACTCTATCATATGGGTGCCATGCCATCCAATTGGTTTTCCTCTCCATACAAAGCTTCCCTTGAGAAAAAATATATCATCAATGCATGAAAGAAAGGTATAATAAAAACAAGTTTCCAAATGAAAACCGGAGAGTGAATCATAGTTCCACTCATGGAACCAGCGCAGTGCATCCTTTGACTGCATCAAAATAAGAAATAACAAGTGCTTTACAAGCCACTTGTTTTCTGCCACATTCATCTCATAAGATGAACACATGAAGTTACAATAGGGTGTCAATGGTGCACACCAAGAAACATGTGGCTTCCCCCAAAAACCATAAAAAAGATAGCCAACATCAATGCTACAAGTAGCTACAAGTACATCATAATACAATATGGAAGAAGGAACAACTATTCTTAACACATCATGCTGCTCAAATAAGGGAAAGAAGTACAATACAAAATATGAAATGGTACCTCCTCGATCATGCACTTGAGATCTTGAGCTGAAATGGCTCAACCAGAAATTCTCCCTCATCTCCAAGGAGTAGGGAAGTGGCTGTGACCTCCTCTTCATTACCATCCGGGCTATGCATCTCTCCATATGATGATATATGTCATGCTGAATGCCCTCCCAAGTGAACTCCTCCATCAATTGGAAATATGCATCAAGGTGCATAGAAGAGAAGTCCTCATGTGTTGCATGTAGCAGCTTCTCCTTGAGACTAGAAGATCTAGTCAAGAAGATCCTGCCATAGGAATAGATGACCACATCATCCACCATGTAGCTGTCATCTCCATCCAGGTCATCAAGAATCATGCATGCACCAAGATCCTTGGAGTACTCTACCAAAATCTTAGATCTCCAATAAGGATCAATCCTCCTAAGAGATAACGCTGGTGATCTAGCATGTGAAGTTCTCCTCATGCTGCTACCTACTAAATTGACATCCCCCATGCCAAAGTCTTCCTCCGAACTCTTCACCTCTCAAAAATCCAAGAGTGGTGAATCCAAAGACAAGTTGTCTTCCATTAGTGATAGATCTGGTGGCCTCCCAAGTGGAATGCCTCCATGTAGTGAGACATCAATGTCAAGAGTAGACTGCTCATGTGGTTGGGCAGGAACAAAGGAGATGCCAAGCAAGAAAAAAGGAGACCCCCTTTCACATTTGGAGTATTTTATTCCTCCTTAGGAGACTTATGGGCTTTTCTACCCATTTATTTACCGGTTAGAGCTACTGCTAACTCTAATGTTCCATTTAGCTACGAGGCTAAAATTTTGGAACATTACAGTCCTCCCCTCCAAAATATTTGCTTGACCTCAAGAAAATGTATAAGGAGATAAAAATTTCTCCCCTCTTCCTCATGTGGCCTCCCATCAATGGCCTCCATCACTGCATCAAGAGAATCTACAATTAAACTGTAATCCAATGTTTCCTCCCAAGTGTGCAAAACCGAACAGTCTACATCAATCAAAGGTGGAAAGTGTGAATGGAAACTTGCTTGCTGTCTCATGGCCTCCACAAAGTAGGGGTGATGATCATCATGGTGAATGAGTGCCTCCCTCACCCATGCTATCATCCAAATGAAGTGAGTCACCCTCCAACATGGCAACTCATGAAGAATCTCCTCCACCTTTGGCTCCTGAAATGTAGGTGGGATGAATAAGTGAACATGATAGGCAAGAGGTCCTATCTCACACTGTCCTCCTCTCCACTTATGATAAGTGTAGAAGGCATGCTGATCTTGGGAAACAACATGATTGCCCTCCAATGGCAAGAATAAGATTGAGCCTCCAAGGACTCTTCCTCCAAAGTCATGAGACATGCCAACCCAAACCATTCCATTCAAGATGAATGGAAAATCATCACCATTTGGCCTCCAAATCAGAAAATTTCTGAAATTTATGTGCAATTTTGGATGGTACCAAAGGTTCTCCAAGTGGATATTACGTAATCTTCCTAACTGCTATTTGAGAATGTCATGTGGCAAGTGGTCCTGCAACAAGTTACAAGTTGTAGATGTTTGTTCTCCCAACATGGGGAAGTAAGCATCAATGTCCATTAGTTGTACATAGGTAAAATAACAATAAACTTGCCCAAAGTCATGTATAGATGGGCTACTATCATCATAAACATTGGCCCTAAAGTGACCATGAAACCCAAAAATAATCTTGCTCTCATGTGGATCAATGCACTGTTTAAATATGGTGAGAAAGTACAAATACTCAATAGAGTAATCAATAAGCACATAAATGTATTTCTTACCATGCATGGTAAATAAGCTGAAAGTGAGGTCCATGTATAAGTTCCCCCATGAGGATCCTCTCATAAAAATCTGCAAGAAGAAGGGATACATATACTCCGTGGAACACTCCATCAATAAGAACACACTCCCATGTGACAACGCTGTAGGCCTTAGAAATAAGGCTCCATGACCCCTCTCTTTGACATTCCACATGCCAAAGCCATCCACCATCATGCTGTTATGTGAGAAGATCTTCTGCCGACATGGAAGCCTCTTATAGTCCTCCAATGCTAAAGGGTAGCCTCCTTGCACCATGAATGTGCCTTCCTCCTCTCCAGAAATATCATGAAAAGTATGGGAAAATTTCTGCCCAAACTCTCCCAAGTGCAACCACAGCAACAAAAATTTCTGTTGCTACCTCATCTCTCCCTCATACAAGCCATAAATTAAGATCAAGATGGTCAACTTGTATGATGTCCCAACAAATAATTTAGCCATGAAATTCCTCCTCAAGTTCTCCAAGTGGTTCCTCCCACAAGAGGATAAAAAGTGTGATGTGGCAATCATGGTTTGCCCATGGTTCCTCCTAAAATGTGCAGGGGGAGAATCATACTCCCAATGGGCATCTTCCCTCTCAAGCCCACTCTCCAAACAAAGCTCCCCATGAACATAAACATGTCAGCAATATATGGAAGAAAAGTATAATAAAAACAAGTTTCCAATTGACAACCGGAGAGTGCATCATAGTTCCACCTGTTTTTGCTCAACCTAGTGTTCCTAAATTGAGTTTATTAATTGTCAACCAGGGTTGGTAAACTGCTGAAGTGTGGTGCACTATATGTGCCTAGGTAATTGTTTCTCACTATGTTGTGTTTAGTGTTTTCTGATGTTTTTGGTTTTATGGTTTTATGTTTGAAAAGGGAAAGAACTAAATGCTGGTGAAAAGAAACTATTGGTTATATTAAAGCAGAACAAGGCCTAAACTATGGATGGAAAACAACAATTGCAAATACTAAAACAGAACAAAGCCTAAAATATGGCTGGCAAACAAAAAATGCAAAGCTTGATAATGACTTCATTGCAAAGAAATAAATCACAACATGAGCTTGAACTTATTCAATTCATTCATTAAAGATGTGTTGGAAGAGCTTGAGAAATGGACAAGTTAAGTGTAAATGAAGTTATCCTAAATAAACAATCAATCTTACAATGTTACAACATCTCATCCATGGTTAAAGGTTTATTGGAACATATCTAGAAAAGAAATTTTGTAGCACAATAAGATTTCTACTCTAAACTAACTTCTAATTCTATTCTGCAACTCAATTTAGCACCAATAGGCCTCACTCAAAAGTTATAGATTTCTTTTTAGAATAGTCCTTGAGAAAAGGCTTATTTGTGAAATGGTAAAAAGGTTGCAAAATAATCCAGGCCTTAAACTGATACTAGCTTCTGTCCAGATGATTATGTATTAATATGAGGTTGGAACAAAAGAAGTTTTGTAAATAATGAAGACCGTGGTATCTAAATTTATCAACTAATACAATTTAGAATGCAATGGATAACAACTAAACTGTAATGCTAATACAGTGAGCTAAGACTAAAATAGAGTGCTACTAATCTACTTGAAGTACAGTGAACAAAGTTAAACTAAAATGCCATTATCAAAGCTTGAAATGTAGTGACAGAGCTGAACTAAATGCAATCAACCTCCAGAGTGTTATGACTGAATTAACATGCAGCTAGTCTATTGGAATTCTACAGCCCATCTTGTTCAATGTGAATGATATTTTGGAAGAGTTTGTAAAAACAATTCTGGCTGTATTATTCAATGAAATTGAACATAAGCATAAGATTTGAAAGCAAATACAATTAAAATATAAGATACCACAGCTGTTTCTTATTCATTGTTAATGATGTTTTGGAAGAGTTCGTAGGAGTAAGACCGGCTGTGACACTTAGTGTAAACAAACATAAATCATAAAATTCGAAAGGAAATGCAACTAAAACCTACAACACCACAGCTATGCCTTATTCATCGTGATGATATTTTGGAAGAGTTTATAAGAGTAAGTCTAGCTGTGATGATCAATGTAAACAAGCATGAAACATAAACTTCAGAAACGTGCTTAAGCTAGAAATGAAAAACGAGACTAAAATACTTATCTGAACCGTATAAACATGGCTGCTCAGGAGGCAGGGGCCCTCTACCACCAGATTAGCACACAAAATCTACTTCAAGATTGACTCAGTGCTTTCAATAAAGTGATACTTCTTGCATTAGAGAGAAATTACTTCAAAACAGAGTGTTTTTGAACTTCTGAAATCTAGCAATCAATCACAAAATCTAACCTTGTCCCTCGGTTTCTTGAGCCATATTTATAATCAAAATTACATAACTGTCTTGAGATAACCTAGGGATAATTGTCTTTCCAAATAAAAACCAAACTAGGACTCTGATGGTGGTCACGTAATATAATTAAGGACATCTGGACTGTCCTTGTCCTATTAGGAGTCTCTCTCCTAGTTTGAGTTCCCACGTACATAACCGCCTACAGAATTCCGTTCAAACTTCGTGGAGAGCAACAAATGATGAGGGAATGATGTGGAATACGCCCATATGTGTTTTTCTCCAAGATGACACCTGGAACCTGCGTAGACATGAAGACAGCTGCAGAATTGGCAACTAGCTACAGAATGTCTGCATTCTGTAGCTAGATCTAGTTCAAAAAGTACTACAATGACAAAATCATAAAAACATAGCAAGTTAGTCATGATATTCATTCTTAAAACAATTTTAACTAATTCTACTGATCATTTGAGCTTGTGATTAATAATGGAAAAAGGAAATGGAATGGAATGTGGTGGAAGAAAGAACATCTTTGGAGCTCAACATACCCCCACTGCTAGGTTCTTGCATGTCCTCATGCAACTATTCCATGAACTCTGAGACCTCTGCAAGGAAATCCAACCATATTCTCCTTCTTTGTCTAGCAGTCAAAGGCCTTCTGGGCTTTCTTATGACTAAATTGAACCTCAAATTTGTGAGTGCCCTGGTTAACTTTTTATTTCTCTTCTTCAATTTTTCATTGGCCTTGTACAACTTTTGCATTTGTAGAGACAGAGTTGAATTCATATCAGTTTTCAGTTTAACCCGCTCTCTCAGAATTTCATTCTCATTCTTGATATTCCTGTTGAGTACTTCTAACTCATACCTATCTCTTCTTAGCATATCAATTTCAGACTTTGGTGGGCTAGGAGTTCTGTCTCTAGATTCAGAAGCTCTCCTTTCTAATGTTTCAACATAGTTGTAAATTTCTTGCTGTGCTGGATCAATTTCTAGAACTTCTTCATCAAAATCCTCCTCAGTAGGTGTTTCTTCGTCCTCTATGTTTATGACTCCAGTTTGTTTAACCTTTTTTTTCCTTATTATCCCTCTAAGTCTATGGCTCCTTCTCGGTTGAGATGGCACTTCTCCTGTCTCTCTGGCAAATTTTCTTGTTATCCTCTCTTTCTTAAGCTGCTTCTTAATCTGAGTCAATTTCTCAGAAATCATTTCTTCACTGCTTTCTTGTATTGTTTTACCAGTTTTAGTTTTGGAGTTTTCCATCTTCTGCTTCTTTTTGTAGGTTTGTCTTCAGGTGGAGGTTCCTTGGGTTCCTCAAAGTGATTTCTCACTAAGAACTCTTCCCAATTATCTCCCATTTTTCTCAAATGATGTTCAATCAAAATTTTGACTAAACCATGGTGGTATAAGGTTGTTTCCAGAAATTGAATTCTCTTTTGAACACTTGAGGCCATTTTCTTTAAACTTTGAAGCAAGAAAAAGGGCAAATTAAGTTCTTCTTCTAGGAAATGCATTATCAACCAAATATGATAGACATAGAAAGTACCATATCTTCCTTCACAAGTGATGAATTTTTGCAAGATAAGCAACATGTTCCTCCATTTTTTCTTTAGTGCAGAGCTAGGGATACCCTTTTTAAAAATGGTAACATCCATACCTGGTGACTTGAGTATCTGCTTCCATGCTTTGTTATGAAATTCTCTATTCTTGAACCACCTTTATCCCTGTCTGGGAAATTCAGTTGCTTCTACAATGGAAGCTTCTGTAATGGTGAATTTAATGTCTCCTATCTCGACCTCAGCTCCTTTGAAGGATCTTGCAAACGTTTTGGTCACCTCTTTGTGAAACCCACTGAATTTTTCAAAGAATTACAACCACCCTGCTTGTTGTAACATTTCTCTGACTTGAGGATAACCTTCCAAGTACTTAGTGCCAACCGGTTCAATCCTCACTATAAGACCCATAACTCCGCTTTCCAACCTTAAAATTGTTGCTCCTCTGTTCATGGTGACAACAACTGTTACATAGATGTTTTTTCCCCACAGATGTTTCCTCTGTTTTACAGACTGAAATGGTTAAGAGTTGGCTACGGGAAAGAATGATATGGAGTGATTACGGAATGGATATAATGAGGTGAGGATTATGTATATGAGTTGAAAGATATCATGGAAGAAGAGACCGTGGAGATATTTTGTAACGAATTCAAAATCATCATTAAATGCTTTGGCCTAGTGACATGACTAATCCAATCACTTCAGCACTTTAACCGTTTAGATTAAATGATGATCGAATATGGGATTTGAAATGGTGAAATAGAAGGAGTTTTATCCAAAGTTTTGCGGGAGGTTGGTTAGGCATGATCAAAAAAATTAATTAAAACAACTTTTTGAATTATTCATAACTTAAATATACTAAAATTTTACATGATATGTCATTATAATCAGAACTTTTACCTTTGCCTTTCCTTTGATTTTTTTTTTTTTTTTTTTTGTTCTTCATATGCTTTGTTCTCTCCTGAAAATCATTAATTTTTTAGTCTTCATAACCTTCTTGATTTTGCTTGTTGTCATGGATATGCAGGATCATTTTATTGTAGATCAGGTGATTACTAGACAGTGCTTTCAGGATCTCTAGCTGCAAAATGTCTGTCTGGCTGCAGAATGTCTAACTGGCTTCAAAATGTCTAACTGGCTGCAGAATGTACCTGTAGAAGACTTAAAACATGAAATTGAATGGTTTGGAGCATGAATGGAATGTTGTATGGAATGAGTGAGGATGGATAATAAAATATGGTGTAATGGAATATGAATGAAGTGAGTAATGGAGTGGAATGGATCACATCTTATAAAATGGAGTGAAGTATGAGAAGTGGCATGTAATTCATGATATGTATTATTCAATTGCAGAAAAACATCAGACTTAAAAATCTGGAATGGAAATGAGGCTGGAATGGAAATGAGGTGGACCATGGGATGAAATGAATGAAGTGTGGATGAATGAATGAAATGGAGTATGGATGAATGAATGAAATGGAAAAATGAGATGGACCATAAGTGAAATGGATCTGCACTTATGATTTTATAACAACTTCTTGCAAAGAGAAAAACAAAATTTGAAAAGATAAAGTGTCAGAAAGATTCTGATTTTCACTCCACCTTTTCTGTATAAACATGCCAATCAATGATTGGCTTTCATGTTTATACTTTATTATTATTATTATTATTATTTTTTTAATTTTTTTTTTTTTTCAATATTTGACTTTAGAAAATTCACTTAAGTTGATGAAGAAGAAAAATTCTTCTTCATTAACTTCATATCACTGCTTTCCGGAAATTTCTTGACAAATTCTTCTCTTGAGAGTGGCTTATGATACAGCTTCAATCTATGACCATTCACAAGAAAAGTGACCTTCTCTTCATCTATTGTCCTGATTTTTATTGCTCCATTGTCAAAAATTCTTATAATTTCATATGGCCCAAGCCAATGTGTTTGAAATTTACCTTGAAAATCCTTGAACTTTGAATCAAACAAGAGAGCCCAGTCACCTTCCTTGAACTTCTTTTCCTTGATGTACTTGTCATGCCATCTAGTCCTTTTTTGTTGGACTAGACTTGTTTTCTGAACTACATCTTGTCTGATCTCATCCAATTCATTAATCTGCTCCAATTTGTGCTTTTGTGCCTCTTATAGATCAAGTCCTAGCTGAACTGCCATTTTGAAAGTTTGAATCTGGAACTCTATGGGAAGCAAAACTTGCTTTCCATAAACAATTTCATAAGGAGTTTGACCTGTTGTGCTTCTCCATGTAGTTCTATAGGCCCACAAGGCTTCAGGAAGCCTATCTACCCAATCTCTTCTATGTAAATGGATAGTCTTTGTTAGGATCCCTTCAATGACCTTATTAGTAGATTCCACTTGACCATTTGCTTGTGGATGATAGGGAGTAGATTTTTTGTGTCTGATTTTGTACCTCTCCATCATTTGTTAGACTAGCCTTGATGTGAATTGAGCTCCTTGATCTGTAACAATTTCCCTTGGGACACCAAAACGAGTAAAAATATCCTCAAAAAGAAAATTAACTACAGATGCTTCAGTAGCAAAAAGTAATGGCTTGGCCTCTACCCATTTGGTAACATAATCAGTGCAAAATAATATATATCTCTTTTGTCTTGATGGAGGACTAATAGGTCCTACAAAATCCAAAGCCCATTTTTCAAAAGGTTCAATATGTACCTGAGGCTGCAATGGCATCTCACCTGAAGGAGAAGGTTTCCCTACCCTTTGGAAACTGTCACACCTTTTGACATACTCTTTAGCATCTTTAAACAACGATGGCCAATAATATCCTAAATAAAGGACCTTATAAGCTGTCCTCTTATCAGAAAAGTGTCTGCCACAAGGTTCATCATGACATGCTTTGAGAATCTCAGGCATCTCATCTTCCCGAAAACATCTCCTAATGATAAAATCTAGACCTGCCTTGTACAATTCATTAGCAACCCATGAATATTTTGCACTGTCATAAATGATTTTTCTTTTGTCTCTTGCATTCATTATTGAAGGAAATTTTCCTGAAACTAAATAATTAGCAATGTCAGCAAACCATGGAGTTTGGGTAGAAATTGCAAAAAGATATTCATCAGGAAATTGATCTTCAACTGGAGTGTCATCTTTGATGTTTTGGAGCCTAGATAGGAAATCAGCTACTGTGTTTTTTTTTCCAGGCCTATCTAGAATGGTAATATTGAATTCTTGTAAAAGCAATAACCATCTTATAACTCTGCCATTAGTAATTGATTTGTTCATTAAGTATCTAATTGCAGAATGATCTGTGTGAACAAAAGTTTCATAGCCTGTTATATAGTGTCTGAATTTGTTTATGGCATGAACAATAGCTAAAAAATATTTTTCAGTTACAGTATAGTTTAACTCTGCAGGAGTCAAATTTTTACTAGTATAGTAGATGACATAAGGAATCAGGTCTTTTTGTCCCAATACTGCTCCTAGAGCTGTATCTGAGGCATTTGTTGAAATATGAAAAGGTAACTTCCAGTTAGGTCCCCTTAAAATAGGTGCTTCAGAAATTTTTGTTTTCAGGGTCTTAAAGGCTAACTGGCAATCAGAATTCCATTTGAAATCACAGTCTTTGGTAAGTAATTTGAAGAGTGGAGATGCTATCTTGGTGAAGTTTTCTATAAATATTCGATAATACCCTGTAAATCCAGGAAAAATCCTAACATCTTTTTGACAACTTGGAATAGATAAGTTAGAGATGACTTCAACTTTTGACTCATTAACTCTAATCCCATCCCCTGAAATGTGATGTCCTAAAGAAATTCCTTCAGTAAACATCATAAAACACTTCTCATGACTAAGTGAAAGATTTGCTTATTTACATCTTTTTAAAACTTTTTCCAAGTTTGCTAAGGATTCTTCAAATGTGTTTCCATAAACTGTGAAATCATCCATATACACCTCTACACAATCATGTATTAGATCTGAAAAAATTCCCAGTACTGCCCTTTGAAATGTTGCAGGTGCATTGCATAATTCAAATGGCAATACTCGGTAAGCATAGGTACCCCAAGGACAGGTAAATGTGGTTTTGTCTTGGTCCTCAAGTGCTACTTGAATTTGATTATAACCACTAAACCCATCTAGAAATGAGAAGTACTTTTTGCCAGCTAAGGTATCTAACACCTGATCTATGAAAGGTAAGGGAAAATGATCTTTAAGAGTAGATTTGTTTAATTCTCGGTAGTCAATACATACCCTCCATTTACCATTTTTCTTTGGCACAATTACCAAAGGAGAAACCCACTGACTATCTGAAATGGGATAGATAAAGTTGACATTTAACAATTTCTGCAATTCTTCTTTAACAATCTCCCTAAGATTTGGATTCATCCGTCTCTGAGGTTGTCTGATTGGTTTACAATTTTCTTCTATGTAGATGTGATGAGTGCAAGTCTTAGGGCTTATCCCTTTCATATCAGTGTACTCCCATGCATATGCAGAAGAATGTCTCTGTAAGATCTTGACTAGCTCTTCTTGTTGAGATTTTTCTAGGTTCTTGTTTATGTTTAAAGTTTTTCTTGGAAATATCTCACTTGTAGAGCTGCCAAATTTATCCATAGAATGAAGAGACATCTGTCTTGATGATAAAAACTCAATGTTGGATTCTTCTTGAAATTGTTCATGTTTATGTTCCGAAGAGGATTCAAAGTTTTCTAAAGTATTCAGAATTTGACTATCTTCACTAATTTCTGAAATTGTGAAGAGAGGTTATAAGTCTTCTTCATCCTCTATCCATTGAGTATCATCTAAATCTGTAATTGTCCTTGCTGGAGGATACAAAGTGAATTTCTTAGTTGAACTACCATCAGAGATGTACATATCACCGGATCTACAACTAATGAAAGCATCAGCTGTAGCTAACCAAGGTCTCCCTAATATAATAGGATGTCCTCCTAGATTATTCTTAGGATTTAGGATCATAAAATCCACAGGGTACTCCCAAGAATCTAGGGACACTGGAATGTCTTCTATTACCCCATCAGGTTTGATTACAGATCTGTCTGCTAATTGTAATAATGTGGGTGTAAAGAGAAGATTAGGAAGTTCCAGTTTATCCATGATTTGTCTACTCATGATATTGATTGCTGCTCCTAAATCAATGAGTGTGTTTTGGATTTCAATTCCATTGATGTGAATTTTAACAACTGGATTTCTTGGGTCTAGATACTTTGGAATAGCAATCTTACCCATCATAATGTCTGCTATTTTTCCTGCCAGTTGAATTTTCTTTGTCTCTCTTATTCTTTTTCTTGTTTTCTTCATGCTCAACTCCTTTATTGTCTTTGCTAAAATTGGAATTTCCTTGATAGCTTGTAATAATGGAATCTTAATACATACATTTCTTAGCTCATCTAGGAAATCATAATTAGGCACCATAATTTGTTTTTCTATAGCTCTATCAATTTGTAATCTTTCTGGAAAGGGAGGTGTAGGAGTGGATGTTGATGGCTGCTCTAATACAGGAGTTGAAATTATTGGTTCTTTTTGTTTTGATTTTTCAATGTTTGGGTCCTGAAAAGATGTGTCTTCTTCAAGACTTTTATTTTCCCGTAGAGAATCTTCCTTAGAGTTATCTTGTTCTTGTATGATCACAGAAGGTTTCCTCTTTTCAAGTATTCTTCCAGACCTAAGTTGAACATCACTAAGGTCTAAAGGAGTAATTAAATAAGTTGGAAACTGTTGGCCTTCTATCATGTATGTGTTCTGAGGATTTTTATTGTTGGGGTTTGGTATGGGTTGAGCAGGCAACTAATTTGATTTATGAGGAAATGGTAATGGAAGTGGTTGATTTTGATGTTGTAGATTTTGAGGATTCTGTTGAGGATTTTGTTGAGGATTTTGAGGGGAAAAATGTGGTATGGTGGATATTGATAGTACTGAAAATATCTTCCATAGGGATTTTGTGCTCCTTGTGCCCAAGCTTGAGATTGATTTTGAAATTGGGGTCAAGGTTGCTGCCAAGAATTCCAATTTGGTGGGGGTTGATTATATATTTGATCATGAAATCCTTGTGTTTGAGGTCCTTGCCAAGGCCTTCTAGAGACAAAATTGAGAGATTCTGTGGAACTTGTAGGAGTATCTTCTTGAAAGACAGCTTTAAGACTAGGAAGTGAAGGAAAACTCTTGGTCTCATGTTTTTCTGAGAAAATCACACAGGTCTCTACAAATTTTGCATCCAAAGGACATTCTCTCAAGGTATGATTCTTTCTCCATTTGGGACAAAAGATTGCTAAAGCATCAGATTCAGCTTTTTGCTTGTTTTGTAACTTAAGGGTGTCTATTTGTTCACTAAGACTCCCTAAGATGCCAGATTTGAATTCATCAAGCATATGCCCTATCTCTGCCCTACTTACTGTCCCAGAAGCAGACTTACTTACCCTTGCAAGAGCAGGGTCTCTTGGTCCTTTCACAGTTTTAGATTTTCCTCTTGAAAGGTTGATACATAACTCAGATATTTCAGGTAATGTGAGCTGAGATATATCCCCTTTTCCCATCATGTTAGGGATATCCAACCATTCATCCCTAATTTTCTTCAACAAGAGAGCTTTTAAGGTGTCTTGGTCTAAGTTTTCCATTTTTTCTCTTTTGATGTTGTAATGAAATCTCTCCAACAAATATTCCAGGTTTTCATCCTCTTTTTGTATCATCTTGAACACTTCCTCCTTATGATTGACTGGCATACAATAATCCAAATGCCTTTCTAGAAATGCTTGTTTCATATCTTCCCATGTCCTAATAGAACTGTTGATCAAACTCATAAACCACTTCAATGCTGCTCCTTTCAATGTTGAAGGAAATAGTTTAAGTTTTTGAGCATCTTGTAAGTAGTCATAAGTTCTACATTGGACTTCAAATTCAAATAGGAAGGTTTCAAGATCTTCAGTTTTAAGTCCATAGAAGTTTGGAAGGACAGAGGGTGAAATTTTTTTCATAGCTGTATTGGTTTCTTCATATACTATAGGAAACCCAAAAGAGCTTCCCATTTCTCTTCTACCTCTTCCTCCACCTCCTTCTCCTTCTGCACCTCTACCTCCTTCTCCTCTACCTCTACCTCTACCCCCTCCAAATAATGTGTGTTCTCCATTAAAGACTCCTCCTCCCCCTTCTTCTACCATAGTTGATTCTTCTGTGGAAGTGGAAAAGTTTGTGTCTCTAGCAGGGGTCCTTGAATCTTCTTCTAAGACAGGTTCAGTGGATGAAGTGGAAGGTCTTTCTAATGGAATATCTGATCTTAAGTCTTCTGGAAGTCTAGGATCAGTAAAGGATTGAATGTGGGTCTGAGTTGGAGGTGTGTTGGCTCTAGGTCTTGATGAAACAAGTGGTGTTATAGGAATCAAACTTCTTCTTCTGCTTCTTATGAATCTACCCTTGAGTCTCTCTCTCTACACATATCATTATTTTTGGGAGTTAAGAAACAAGGCTACCTAGTTACACTTCCCTGGAAACGGCGCCAAAATGTTTGTGCTCAACCTAGTGTTCCTAAATTGAGTTCATTAATTGTCAACCAGGGTTGGTAAACTGCTGAAGTGTGGTGCACTATATGTGCCTAGGTATTTGTTTCTCACTACATTGTGTTTAGTGTTTTCTGATGTTTTTGGTTTTATGGTTTTATGTTTGAAAAGGGAAAGAACTAAATGCTGGTGAAAAGAGGCTATTGGTTATATTAAAGCGAACAAGGCCTAAACTTGGATGGCAAACAACAATTGCAAATGCACTAAATGAGAACAAAGCCTAAAATATGGGCGGCAAACAACAAATGAAAAGCTTGATAATGACTTCGGCCCCTATGAAAATAAATCATTTTATGAGCTTGAACATTCAATTCATTCATTCAAGATGTGTTGGAAGAGCTTGAGAAATGGAAAAGTTATATGTAGTGAAGTTATCCTAAATAAACAATCAATATTACAATGTTGTATCTCATCCATGGTTAAAGGTTTATTGGAACATATTTGGAGAAGAATATTTGTAGCACAATAATATTTCTACCTAAACTAACTAATTCGATCACAACCTCAATTTAGCACCACTAGGCCTCACCTAAAAGTTATAGATTTCTTTTAGAATAGTCCTTGAAAAAGGCTTATTTGTGAAATGGTAAAAAGGTTACCAAAATGCTCAGGGCCTTAGTAATCCCCAAACATACATCGATGATTATGTATTAATATGAGGTTGGAACAAAAGAAGTTTTGTAAATAATGAAGACCGTGGTATCACAACTAATACAATTTAGAATGCAATGGATAACAACTAAGCTGTAATGCTAATACAGTGAGCTAAGACTAAACTAGAGTGCTACTAATCTACTTGAAGTACAGTGAACAGAGTTAAACTAAAATGCCATTATCAAAGCTTGAAATGTAGTGACAGAGCTGAACTAAATGCAATCAACCTCCGGAGTGTTATGACTAAATTAACATGCAGCTAGTCTATTGGAATTCTACAGCCCATCTTGTTCAATGTGAATGATATTTTGGAAGAGTTTGTAAAAACAATTCTGGCTGTATTATTCAATGCAATTGAACATAAGCATAAGATTTGAAAGCAAATACAATTAAAATATAAGATACCACAGCTGTTTCTTATTCATTGTTAATGATGTTTTGGAAGAGTTTGTAGGTGTAAGACTGGCTGTGACACTTAGTGTAAAAAAACATAAATCATAAAATTTGAAAGGAAATGCAACTAAAACCTACAACACCACAGCTATGCCTTATTCATCGTGATGATATTTTGGAAGAGTTTATAAGAGTAAGTCTAGCTGTGATGATCAATGTAAACAAGCATGAAACATAAACTTCAGAAACATGCTTAAGCTAGAAATGAAAAACGAGACTAAAATATTTATCTAAACCGTATAAACAAGGCTGCTCAGGAGGCAGGGGCCCTCTACCACCGGAGTAGCACGCAAAATCTACTTCAAGATTGACTCAGTGCTTTCAATAAAGTGATACTTCTTGCATTAGAGAGAAATTACTTCAAAACAGAGTGTTTTCGGACTTCTGAAATCTAGCAATCAATCACAAAATCTAACCTTGTCCCTTGGTTTCCCGAGCCATATTTATAATCAAAATTACATAACTATCTTGAGATAACCTAGGGATAATTGTCTTTCCAAATAAAAACCAAACTAGGACTCTGATGGTGGTCACGTAATAGAATTAAGGACATCTGGACTGTCCTTGTCCTATTAGGAGTCTATCTCCTAGTTTGAGTTCCCACGTACATAACCGCCTATAGAATTCCGTTCAAACTTCATGGAGAGCAAAAAATGATGAGGGAATGATGTGGAATATGCCCATATGTGTTTTTCTCCAAGATGACACCTGGAACCTGCGTAGACATGAAGATAGCTGCAGAAGCGGCAACTAGCTACAGAATGTCTGCATTCTGTAGCTAGATCTAGTTCAAAAAGTACTACAATGACAAAATCATAAAAGCATAGCAAGTTAGTCATGATGTTCATTCTTAAAGCAATTTTAACTAATTCTACTGATCATTTGAGCCTATGATTAATAATGGACAAAGGAAATGGAGTGGAATGTGGTGGAAGAAAGAACATCTTTGGACCTCAACACCACCCATGGAACCAACACAGTGCATCCTTTGCCTGCATCAACATAAGAAATAAAAAGTTCTTTTCCAACCACTTATTTGCTACCACAGCCATCTCATAAGATGAAAACATGAAGTTACAATATGGTGTCAATGGTGCACACTGAGAAACATGTGGCTTCCCCCACAAACCATCAAAAGGATAGCCAAAATCAAGGCTACAAGTAGATGCAAGTACATCATATTACAATATGCAAGAAGAAATAATTCTTCTTACATCATGTTTCTCAAATAATGCAAAGAAGTACAAAACAAAATATGAAATGATACCTCCTCCATTATGTACTTGAGATCTTGAGCTAAAATGGCTCAACTGGAAATTCTCCCTCACCTCCAAAGAGTAGGGAAGTGGCTGTGACCTCCTCTCTATCACCATCCGAGCTATGCATCTCTCCATATGCTGAAATATGTCATGCTGAATGCCCTCACAAATGAGCTCCTCCATCAAATGGAAATATGCATGTCAAGGTGCATTGAAGAGAAGTCCTCCTGTGCTGCATGTAGCAGTTTCTCCTGAGACTAGAAGATCTAGTGAAGAAGATCCTGCCATACGAATAGATGACCATATCATCCACCAAGTATCTTTCATCTCCATCCGATTCATCAAGAATAATGCATGCACCAAGATCCTTGGAGTACTCTACCAAGAGCTGAGATCTCCAATAAGGATCAATCCTCCTAAGAGACATCACTGGTGATTTGGCATGTGGAGCTCTCCTCATGTTGCTGCCTGCTACTTTGACATCCCCCATGCCAAATTTTTCCTCCAGACTCTTCACCTCTCCAAAATCTAAGAGTGGTGAATCCAAAGACAAGATGTCTTCTAAAAACTCCAGATCAGGTGGCCTCCCAGGTGGAATGCCTCCATATAGTGAGACATCAATGTTAAGAGTAGAGTGCTCATATGGTTGGGAAACCTTGCCCTTGCTTTCACAATTCATTTTAGTCTGCCTCTTCCTTGCATTGGCTTTCTGAAATAGAGAAGGGTGTGTGCTCCTCATCAATTGATGCTGTTCTTCCTCCCTACCTCCTCTTTCCAGCTACAATGTTGCAAAATCATGCTGCTCACTGATTGTTCTTGGACCTCAATGTATGAGATCCTAGGGAAATTCTTGTAAGGATACAATAATCCCTCCTATTGGAGCATGTGATCCTCTTCCCTCTACATGAGGCACTGGATGTGCTCTAGATGTGACAGCGCTATTGCCCTCATCCTCATCAATGTGTGTAGGAAACATCTCAATAGTTGGATTCTCTTGTGAAAAAGAGATCCCTATGCCCTCTTGTTCAAGGATATGAGCTCTGAAATGCAGCACTACAACTCTGATGGCTTCATCTTCAGAAATATGGTGCAACTACAAATAGGAGTCTAGCTCCTTCACCCAAGCTTCAGCTGAACATGTAGGTGATACGGAAAAATTAGATAGAATAAATCTATCTGCATCCTGCTGCTTGCTCTTCTCCACCTGGATCTTGCAAAACTCTTGGAAATCAGTATGATCTCTAAAACTCTTAGTTTGAGATTCATAATCCTGCAACAAATCACTAAGAGTTCTCCTCTTAGGAATTTTTCCTCCTCCCATCCATCTCAAGATAGACCTGGGCACTTGACTGTGCTATGCATCATGGTGTGTAGCTGCATGCTCACACTCACCATGTGAAAATCTAGATTCTTCTCTAGATCCAACTTCGTTTGGAGATCCCATCTCCAAGCTCATTTTCTTCAGCTCTCCTTGAAAGCTATGCATAGATTTTGGAAGAAGTTTTGTAAGATTATCTTCCTTTTTCATTTCACATACTGAAGCTTCTTGGATTCTCTCCATCTCTTCTCCCTCTGATAGCTGGATCTCACAGGCTGAGCAAGAGATCATGCTTTGATACCACTGTAATATTCTAAATCAGTAAAATGCTACAACAATGAGAATATCTACAGATATTCTAAAGTTGGAGCTCTAGCAATAAGAAAACACAACAATGGAGTGGAAATGACACTCAACTCATAGAAATGTGAGAGAAATCCATAGCCATCTTATTAAATATTAGCAGAAACAATATAATACAAGATCTTGAGGAAAAAGGTTACTCAAGATAGGCAATGCTTAGCCTTAAGAGACAAGTACATAAATCATGATAAAATGCTGCTACACATGTATGCCCAAGCTATGAAAGTGCAGTTTTATAAAGAAAATGCATGCTACATATGTCAAATACATGTATGTAAAATTATATGGCCCAATACAACATTGGGAGTGAAGATCTTAGCTCCCAAAGACTACCTCCTATCAATCCTGGAAGAATTGTCTATGAAATGAAAAATTAGCAAAATGCCTGAGTTGCTGGGTAGCAGCAGCAACTCAAGAACTGGAAATAAGTGGAGAATAATGAAGATGCTACAATAAACGACAAGATCTCCTCCAATGGATCTCTAGAGTGAAAGGCTGATCCTCTCACCTAAGATCTTACCCTCTAAACAATCTTCAAGAGGCCCACTGTAAATGCTCACTAGAAATAACGCAGTTAATGGATGAAACTGCACTGTAGGGGCAAGGGAAAGGGTTGGCCTAATGCCAAGATCTAAAATAAGTGCTGAAACCTTCCTCACTAGCTTCCTAAAGGAATGGAGACTCCCTCCTCTGAAAATCAGCTCCGGAAATGGTGTTGAGGTCCTCCACTACAACACCCTACAACACAAAATTATGCTGCTGCAGAAATAACACTTTCCTAGAGGAGGATGCATTGGCCTTGAGCCAAGAAATGTGGAGAATGAAGAACAATCCCTTAAGAGGCCTCTCAAGAAGGAGAAGGAATCCTAAACAGGAATTCCCCCGGCAACTATTGCTAAACAACAGAGAATGCACAATGTCTGAATAGACAATGAGATTAATAATCTAAGCATGAATAAAAATGGATGCTTTGACCTCCTTTTAAACAAGTGAAAGCTCTCTCTCCAGGGGCCCCATCCATTAGGGTTTACTCCACCAAATATCCTCTTCCTCATTCACACTGCGCTGTCTCATAAAGTGATCCACTCCTCCTATGGCATCGTTGTTGACTTGGTCAAACATGACCTTGTCTTCATGCATTTGCCCCTTTTAACACTTGAGGGTGCATAATGAAGCTACTCTGATGATCCCTTTCACATTATGATGGATTTTATTCATGTCTTCAATAATAATGGGCTCCTTTCCCCATTTATTTAGCTGCAAGGTGATAAAAGAAAAATTTTAATATTCCATTTAGCCATGTGCTAAAATGGGAATATTACAGTCCTCCCCTCCCAAATGTTGCTTGTCCTCAAGCAACTGCAAGGATAGAACTAAAGAATATCCACCCAAGGCATGGAGTCTAAAATATGTTGAGAAACATCTTCCTCATGTAGATCCTCCATCCCCCAAGCAATCATCCATACAAAGTGAGTTACCTCCCAACATGGCAACTCCTGACAATCATCTACCACCTTTGGCTCCTGCAATATAGGTGGGCTGAAAATCTGATCCTGGTAGACAAAATAGCCTACCCCACGCTGTATTCCTCTCCACTTAGGATAAGTTTAGAGTATATGCTGATCTTGGTCTGCAATAAAGTTGCCCTCTAGTGGCAAGATGAAGACTAGACCTCCAAGGATCTCTTCCCTAGCGTTATGAAACATGCTGTCCCAAATCACCTCATATGTGATGAGTTGGAAGTCACCATCATATGGCATCCAATCAATCATATGGCTCACCTCAAATGGAAACAAATTTTTTGTTGTAGTGGCCACATGTCCTCTCATGCTCCCATTAGAACATGCAATGAAAATAATGTGGGAGATCTCTCCCCCAAGGAACACATCCAACCAATGTGCCATTCCCCCAATCATGCTCTCAACAAATAAAAATGCAACAACAACATAATGAACCATAATGAGAACCATGCTTTCTATCATGTGTGGCAAGGGAGAAGGACAATGGTCCCTAAATTGTAACCAATGCAGTTTGACCCTCAACTGCAAAAGAGTGTGACAAAAAGTGTGGCCTCTCAACCACTTGTTTGCTATCCTAATCTCCTCAAATTTATGGAGAAAGTAAATGATGTATGGTGCAAGGTGAGTAGGTCCTCCAAAATAAATTTCCTCCCCAAGTCCTCCTAGGGAGTGGTCACCAAAAGTGCTCATGGCCTCAATTAGACCATGGGGTCTAGAAAGAAGAATGCTCCTCCTTGGAGTAACATCCTGTACATATATGGTTAAGGGATGAATATACAAATCATCATGAAAATAAATAATACCCTTACCATAATTTTTGTGTATGAAAATGGAGTGGCTCAAAAATGAGTCTCCCCTCATCCTCAAAGAGAAAAGAGGTGGTTGTGCTAACTCTTCCAAAGAGTTATGTATCTCCTCCATCTACACATGATCTATGCATCTCCTCATATGTTGATCTATCAATATCATGCAAGAAATATGATCCTGGGAGCACTCCACTCCTTTGAAATCAATGAATGGTGCCTCAACATGTGAAGCATCCCTCCTCCTCTGCTGGTACAGTGGTCTCCCCAACAAAATGTCCCCATGCAATGAGACATCCTCAACAAGAAATGACTGAATATATGAATGAAAAAATCTGTCCATGCTTCCACTGTGCAATCCAATCACCTTCTTAGGTGCATCAACCTCATAAAATAGATAGGGTTGTGTGCTCCTCATCACACCATGATGGTCATCCTCCCTATCTCCTCCTTGTGTCTCCATGGTTCCACACCTTCTCAATAATGACACATGTAGAACATGGATTGTGCCTTGATCTCCACACATGAGATCCTAGGGAATTCCTTGCAAAGATGCAAGAATCCCTCTACCTGGAGCAAGAGCTCCTCCTTCCTCTGCATGAGGCACTAGATAATCTCTAGATGGCACAGCTCTGTTGCCCTCAACTTCCTCAACATAGATGGGAAACCCTCCAATAATGTTGCTGTACATATGGAATCTCTTCCAAGGTGGAAGTAATTCCTGATCATCAAAGGTCAAGGAGTATCCCCTTTTGACCATGATAGTGCCATCTCCTACTCCTGCAACATCATATAAGAAATGAGAGCAAATCTGCCCTTGCTTTCCAAAGAATGACCCCAACAACAAATGTTTTTGCTGCTTCCTCTTGCTCTCATCATGCAAGATATGTGATGAAGACATAGTGAATGACATGAATGTTGCATCATCACTATGCACCCATACTCTTTGCTGCCCCATGATGCCAGCATCCTGCCACATCCTCTCCATTCTCATACCCTTGGAAAGAGTGTATGCCAAGTGATGGCCAAACTCCTTCAAGAGTAACCAACACAGCCAAGCCTCCTGCTGCCCGGTATCATAAATCTTCAAGTAGCTCACCAACTTCTTGCTCACCATCCACATCCACTCAACCATTTGCGGATGTCTCTCTCCATACTTTATCTTGGTACTCATCCCATGAGGGCTACCATCATCCCAAATCAGATTCCTGCATTTCATGGGATCTTGAAATGCAATCTTCCCAAGGATCAATTTGACCCTATAAGGACCCAAATAGGTGGTAGGAAAAAACCTCCCATCATGATGTGCATGGCTCAAGGAATGTCCAACACAGTCATGAGATATGTTATCCATCTGAAGATGTACTCCATCTACTATCTGCTCCTGAGAGAAGGGAAGGACCTCCTCAAACTAATGAAGAATCTTGCACTCCATGATGTGTGAGAGTGCCCCTCTATATAAATCTCTCTGTGAGATCTCCTCCTCATGCATGGCCCTCCAAAACCCAAGAGGCCTTGGATATACTACCAGTAGAAGTCTCTCTTTGAGCTGTGGCATGCTCATTGAGAGAGTGTCATCTAGAAAGGAGAAAGAGTTTCTTATCTCTAGATGTCTACTCCTTCTTTCTGCTCCTCTCATGGCTTCCTGAATGAAGCTGCCCTTTGAGTGCTCACATGAGGATTGGCTCCTCTTTCCTTCATCACTGCGTTTGTACAGTGCAGTGCTATTTTGCTGCTCTAAGTCAACTGCATGCAATGATGTAGACCCATCCAAAGTGTTTGCTGAAATGACAAGAGATGGATTTTTAATCATACCTTGGTGAAATTTGGAATCTCCTTGCACGACTGCAAGAGTTTCCTCCTCATAAGTGTTGGCCTCCCAAACTGTTGAAGATGAAGGCTACTCCTCCATGGTCTCAACAGCACTGGTACATGCCTCAGTAGCTGGTGGTGAGGGCTCCTCCCTCCTTTTTCCAAATCTCCCGATCAATCTCTGAGAAAACTCAACAAGAGTAGAAACCATTGTATGGCTTGAATGAATGAACCACCAGGTACTTGCTTAACCTCCAAGGTGCAGCGCTGCAACTTCTATAGCCTCTCTGTCTACTACAGGATGTAGCAGGAAGGAAGCCTCTAGCTTCTTTACCCAAACCTCTGTTGCACATGTGAGTGATCCATCAAATGTGGACAACAGAAAACTATTGCCTCTCATCATCCCATAGCTGTGGGGTATTCTTTCTTCTTTCTGCTAAATAAATTGTGGAAAAGTTAGAGTCTCTTGGAAGGCTCTAGTTTTTTCTTGGTATTAAGCAAGGTACTCACTTAGAATTTTGAATTCCAAGTGTTCTTCATGCTTATGGTCTTCTTCTTTGTGAGAGTAGGAAGTGCATGGTCCTTCCTCTTCTCCTTCTTCAATCTTCTTGACCTCCTTGGAGAGGTCTCCTCTGGATCTGAAAATAGATGAGGGTAAACTCATCTTCTTCATCATCTTGATCTTCTTTGGCTGAGACTCACAGGCTGAGCCAAAGATCATTTATTTCAAGTCACAACGCTGCTTAAAGAGGTGTAGCTTTCTTAAGAAGACAGCGCAGAGAAAGAGGAGGGAATATTCCTTGAAGGAGGAAACCCTAATAGAGTGGGACCCATGGAGAGGGAGCTTTCATGGTATAAAAGGAGGGCAAGGAAGCCATTGTTACTCATGCATATGATTATTGATTTCATGTATGCTTAGAAATTTCTATAGTCCTGACTGTTTAGTTGAGTTACTGTGCTGCTTAGCACAAGGATCTCCTACTTAGGAATCCTTCTCCTTTCTTGAGAAGCCTCTTGAAGGAGTTGTACTAATTTGTCTCACATCTAGGCTTGAGGCCAAGCATCCTTCTCTAGGACAATGTTATTGCAACAACAACATAATTCTGTGTTGTAGGGTGTTGCAGTGAGAAGTCACAACACCTCTTCCATTGCTTGTTTTTTAGAGGGAGAGTCTTTCTTTCCTTTGGAGGATCAGTTTGGAAGCTATCAGAGCTTATTGCAGATCTTGGCACTTGGAAAAATCATTCTATTCCACCTACATCGCAGTTACCCTCTTCGATTGCGTTATTTTCATAGTGCACTTGCAGTGAGGGATTGCAGTGTTGATTGGAGGGTGAGATATCAAGTGTAAGGATTAGCCTTACACTTAGGAGATCCATTGGAGGAGGTCTACTTTAGATTTTTATCATTTTCAGCCTTCTCTATTTAGTTCCAGATTTGAGTTGTAGCTGCTTACCAGCAACTCCGACATTTTTTCCATTTTGTATATTTTAGCCAATCCTTTGGAGGATTGTTGTATTATTGCTTTCAGGGGTTAGAGCCTTGCTCCCCCACTTTATTTGAGCCATATATTGTCATATATTTCTATTATGATGTAATATGGAGCAGTACCTCTTATAAACTGCGTCCTCTTAGCTTGGGTTTATGCAGAAATAATAGTGGTCTTGTATTTCATGTACATGTCTTGTTGAGGCTTGCATTGCCTTTCTTGAGTGGATGTTTCCTCAAGAAATTTTACTCTTTCTACTGCTATAACATTATTTTTTTGCTATCCAGATCTTCATATGCTTGTGTTTGTAAAATAACGCTATCATTCCAGCTCTTGTGCATCTATTGTTGCAGCCCCTTTCATCGGGCACTTTCTGAGGACAGCTAAGAGTGGTAGATCTGTTTAACCACTTTAGAAGGATTTATTTGGATCCTCCTCTTGTATTTAGCACCTAGAAACATTTTTCTAAGGGATCTAGGTCTTGGTTTCAATTCCTGTAGCAGCCATTACTGGAAAATGCGTTTTCCAGTCATGCCTTGCTAGCTGTTCTAGATTTGGATATTATAGTGGTATCAAAGAAAATTTATTGGCTCAGCCTGTGAGTCTAAGCCCAAGAATATCAGAATGATGAAGAAGATGAGATTTCTCTCATCAGTATTCAAAAATAGGAATATCCTCTCCAAAGAGGAAGAGAAAAAAGAAGAGGAAGGACCATGCACTTCCTATTCTCGTCGAGAAGAAGACAAGCATGAAAGACACTTGGATTATCAGATTCTAAGTGATTACCTTATTGAGTATAGATATCTACCTAGAGCCTTCAAGGAGACTCTAGATTTCCCTCATTTAATCTAGTTGAAGGAAGAGAAGAGACCCTGCAGCAGAAGAGAAATCAAAGGCAATAGATTTTTGTTGTCTACTTTTGATGGGTTATCTACAGCAAGAACTTGGGTAAGAAAGTTGGAGGCATTTTTCCTACTACATCTTGTAGCAGGAGAAGAAGCCGTTGAAATCTCAGTGCTGCACTTGGAGGGTGAAGACTATGCTTGGTGGTGCAGCCACTTGAGCCATGCAAGGGTGAAGACTATTGCAGAATTCACTCAAAGGTTGATCCAAAACTTTGATGGAGAAAGAAAAAAGGAGGAAAAGCTCACACCACTTGAGGAGCTTTGTCCTAATGTTGTCACACTCATGGGGGAGTAGCCACATGCATCAACAGTTGGGGCAGCCAACTCTTCGGAGGAAGGAACTCTTGCAGCCCTACAAGAAGTTCCCAAACATCATCAAGGTATGAAAATATTTCCACAATTTATTGTTGCAGCAAATTCTTTTGATAGTTGTGGAGATTTACTTTTACATGACCAAGGGTCAAATCCCATTGCTACCATAGAGCAGATTGGTTGCACTATGCTGTGCAACATGGAAACATTCAAGGAAGAATAAAACCATCATTCTCATGAGCCATTGTTGGATTGTACATCACACTTGAGGTTGGGGGTTGAAGACTTGAAGGAAGATAGTAGACATCTTGGAGTGAGAAACCCTTTCTCCTTTCAAGATGACACTTTCTCAATGAGCTCCTCTCAGTGCAAAGAGGAACTTATACTTTTAGCAGATCCAAGACCTCATTAGTTTTGGAAGACTATTGTTGAGAGGGAGGTCTCATGGAGAGATCTCATGGAGAGATCTCATTAGAGGTGCACTTCAACACACCATGGAGTGCAATGATTTTTTTTCTTTCTCACGGGAGTAGATAGAAGATGTAGGACATATTCGGATGGATAACATCTCTCATGATTGTGTTGGAAATTCCTTGAGCCATACACATCATGATGGGAAGTTTTTTCCTACCACCTATTTGGATCCTTATAGGGTCTCATTGATCCTTGAGAAGATTGCATTTCAAAATCCCATGAAGTGCAAAGACAAAGATTTGATTTGGGAGGATGGTAGCCCTCATGGGAGGAGTACCAAGATGAAGAGAAGAAGAAAGAATCCATAGGTGATTGAGTGGATGTGGTTGATAAGAAAGGAGTTGTGAGGCTACTTGAAAATTTATGATACCGGGCAACAGAAGGCTTGGCTGCATTGGTTTTTCTTGAAAGAGTTTGGCCATCACTTGGCATACACTCTTCCTAAGAGTAGGAGGAAGGAGGAAAGATGGCAGGATACATGCATCATTGAGTAGCATAGAGTATGGATGCATGATGTTGGTGTGATACTCATATCATTCATTGTGTCTTCATCACATGAGTTGTATGATGGAAGTATGGGGAGGCAACAAAATATTTTGTTGCTTTTCTTGTTCTTGGGAGAGCAAAAGCATATTTGCTCTCACACTTTGCATGATGTTGCAAGAGGAGGAGATGGAATTATCTCCTTGGATTTTGATGATAGAGAGATACTTCCATCTTGGAAGGAACTTCTTATGCATTGCAGCATTAGAGGAGTCTTTGACAAGGAGCAAGTCAAAGAGCAGAGATTTTTATTGACAGGAGCTTATTTGCAGGAGCTCATAGCGCTGTCACTTTGGAGCAGAAATTTATGGATGGAGTGTCCCTAGGATCACTTCACATTGTATGCACTTGGTGAACAAGGAGGAGGTGATGATGATAGAGTGGTGGATAGAGGCATCTATCACTATGACATATTCTTCTTGACTTGGGTTTCCAAGCATGAGGAGGATTATCTTCTTGCAACACATGGTTCATTCATCTTCATAGCATGCCAAAAAACTATGGAGAACTTACTCATGGATCCATGTACCATATTACTTCCGGCATATGGTAAGAAGTTTTTTTTTACATGCATTGACTTCCATACTCTTACCATTACTTTGCAGTGCATTGCTCCACAAGAGGGCAAGCCTTTCATATTGCTCCATGTTCATAGTTGGGCCAATCTATATGATGGAGGCAGCCATCTTTTATGTGGCCTTGGGAAAATGTTTTATTATCACATGTATGTTCAGTTGTTGCACCCGAACATTCACCATATGAAGACATGCATGATTGACCATGTAAAAAGAAACATTTTTCCTTGTACTTTTCTCAAGCAACATCTTGTAAAACTGCGCTATACACATCTAGGAGACTGTTGGTATCCTTAAGAACTACATGAAACCATCATTATTTCCTTCATTTTGTTGCTAATAATGAATTAATTTTCTGATATGGATCAGATTTGTATGAGAAGCATGATTATGAGAAAGACACATGAGTTGGATGTGTCCTTGAGTGGGGATAATTCCCACATTTTCTGCACTCCATTCTCTAATGGGAGCATGGGAGGAGATATGGCCATCACGACAACATGTTTGTTCTCTTTTGAGGTGGGCCATGAGATTGATATTCATCCATTGTATAATCATGGGCAAGTATTTGATCATGTATTGATGACATATTTAGCCATTTACTATTCATTAGTAGATGAGATGATTTTTGTACATTGCTTGCCACACTATTTTCTGGAGTTGCAGTGGATGAGACTACGTTGTGTCCTATTGAGATATTTTTTGTATCATGCATTATCATGTAAATCTTGCAGCAAACTTCTCACAGGGATACTCTACGATGACCATGTTCTTCATTGTTGGAGGAGAACTCTTTGGAGGATTGTTCTTCACTTTGCCATTTGAGGGCAATAATTTTGCAGCCCAGGATCAACACACACTCTACACTTATCATCAGTGGAGAGAAGGATAGCATGAGGTAGGCTATGATGCTTACCATGTTCAGATTTTCAGCCCACCTTCATTTCCAAAGCTTGAGGTGGAAGGAGATTTTCAGGAGTTGCCATGTTGGGAGGTGACTCATTTTGTTTGGATGATTGCTTGGGGATGGAGGATCCACATGGGGAAGATGTTCCTCATCACATTTAAAACTCCATGCCTTGATTGGATACTTTCCAGTTCTATCCTTGCAGTTTCTTGAGGACAAGCAACATTTGGGAGGGGAGGACTATAATATTCCAATTTTTTCCTTCAATAAATTGGAATATTAATTTTGTCTATTTTCATTTATGAGTTGAATAATTGGGTGATAAGGCCAAAAAATAATAAAAACATGGATGGAATCCCTCTAAGTATGAAATGGGATCAGCAATGGAACTAGATTTCACACCCTCATGTGTGAAAGGAGACATTTGCAAGGAGACTAGGTCAAGTTTGACCAAGTCAAACAGTGCTGCCTAAAGAGGTGTAGCTTGCTTAAGAGGACAGCACAGAGAAAGAGGAGGGAATATTCCTTGAAGGAGGAAACCCTAATAGAGTGAGACCCATGGAGAGGGAGCCTTCATGGTATAAAAGGAGGATAAGGCAACCATTGTTACTCATGCATATGATTATTGATTTCATGTCTGCTTAGACATTTATGCAGTCCCGACTATTTAGCTGAGTTGCTGTGCTGCTTATCACAAGGATCTCCTGCTTAGGAATCCTTCTCTTTTCTTAAGAAGCCTTTTGAAGGAGTTTTAATTATTTTTCTCACATCTAGGCTTTAGGCCAAGCATCCTCCTCCAGGACAGTGTTATTGCTGCAGCAACATAATTCTGTGTTGCAGGGTGTTGCAGTGAGAAGTCACAACACCTCTTCCATTGCTTGTTTTTCAGAGGGAGAGTCTTTCTTTCCTTTGGAGGATCCGTTTGGAAGCTATTAGAGCTTATTTCAGATCTTCGCACTTGGCCAAATAATTCTATTCCACCTACAGCACAGTTACCCTCTTAGACTGTGTTATTTTCATAGTGCACTTGTAGTGAGGGATTGCAGTGTTGATTGGAGGGTGAGATCTCAAGAGTAAGGATCAGCCATCCACTTAGGAGATCCATTGGACGAGGTATAATTTATATTGTTATCATCTTTAGCCTTCTCTATTTAGTTCTAGATTTGAGTTGTAGCTGTTGCCTAGCAACTCTGGCATTTTTACCATTTTGTATATTTTAGCCAATCCTTTGGAGGATTGTTGTATTATTGCTTTCAGGGGTTAGAGCCTTGATCCCCCACTTTATTTGAGCCATATATTGTCATATATTTCTATTATAATTTAATATGGAGCATTACCTCTTATAAACTGTGTCCTCTTAGCCTGGGTTTATGCAGAAATAGCAGCGGTCTTGTATTTCATGTACATGTCTTGTTGAGGCTTGCATTGCCTTTCTTGAGTGGATGTTTCCTCAAGAAATTGTACTCTTTATACTGCTATAACATAATTTTTTGGCTATATAGATCTTCATGTGCTCATGGTTGGAAATTAACGCTGTCATTCCAACTCTTGTGCATCTATTGTTGCAGCCCCTTTCATCGGGCACTTTCTGAGGACATCTAAGTGTGGTATATCTGTTTAACCACCTTATAAGGATTTATTTGGAGCCTCCTCTTATATTTAGAACTTAGACACATTTTTGTAAGGGATCCAGGTCCTAGTTTCAATTCCTGTAGTAGCCATTACTTGAAAATGCATTTTCCAGTCATGCCTTTCCTAGCTGTTCCGGATTTGGGATATTACATTCCTCTTCTTTCTGCTTATCCTTCTTGGGGAGGTTCTTCATGGATCTGAAATATGATGAGATAAAACCTATCCTCTTTAATCTTCTAATTTTCTTGGGCTTAGACTCACAGGCTGAGCCAAGAAAGCAGCTCTGATACTACTGTAATATTCCAACTCGAGAACAGCTAGCAAGGCATGAATGGAAAATGCATTTTCCAGTAATGTCTCCTATAGGAATTGAAACCAGGACCTGGATCCCTTAGAAAAATGTGTCTAAGTGCTAAATTCAAGAGGAGGCTCCAAATAAATCCTTCTAAGGTAGTTAAACAGATCTCCCACACTTAGATGTTTTCAAAAAGTGCCCGATGAAGGGACTGCAACAATAATTGAGCAAGGATTGAATATAAAACGTTATTTTAATGAGCCATGACACATGAATATGTAAATAGTTGATAAATTTATAATATAGCAGCAAGAGAGTACAATGCTTTGAGGAATTACTCACTCAAGCTAGGAAATGAAAGCCTCATCAAGACATGTACACCAAATGTGACAAAACACTGCTACATAAATATGCCCTAGCTATGACAACGCTGTCTATAGGAGACACTAAAACATATAATATGAGAATACAATGATATATCAATATTAGCTCAAGAAATGGGGGGTATCAAGCTCTCAACCCCTGAAAACACTAATACAACACTAATACACAATCCTTAGAAGGATTGACTGCAATACATGTACAAATGGCAAATAAGAAGAAATGTCGGAGTTGCTGGGTAGCAGCTGCAACTCTGAAAATAATTAGAGATGGCTATAGATGATGTGAAATCTTAAATAGACCTCCTCCAATAGATCTCTCAGGTGATAGGCTGACCCTATCCCTGAATATCTCTTCCTCCAAGATGATGGTGCAACTCCTCACTACAAGTATGCACTGAAATAATGCATTATGGAGAATGGACTATGCTTTCTATGATGGGAGATGCTTGGCCTTGATGCCAAGATATGAAAATCAGCTCTGTAAACCTTCCTTACTAATATTCCCAAGGAATAGAAGCTCCCACCTCTGAAAGATGAGACAAGGAATGGTGTTGTGGAACCGTCCACTGCAACACCCAGCAACACTATGTTATACTTCAACAGAAATAATGCAGTGACTGAATAAGTGGCTTTGGCCTTGAGCCAAGATGTGGAGAAAATGAAGTGAAATCCTTCAAGAAGCCTCTCAAGAAGGAGAGGAAATCCTAAACAGGAATCCCTCATGCTAAGCAGCACTAGTACTCAGCTGAACAGCTGGAGACTGCAAATAGTCTAATCAGACAAATGATCAAATGCTCAAAGATGTCCCACTATGGCTACCTCTTCCTCCTTTTATGCAAGTGAATGCCTCTTTGCCCTAGACCCCACACATTAGGGTTTCTTCCACAAAGAATCTTTCTCCCTCCAAAACTGCGTTGTCTTCCCAAGCAAGCTACACCTCTTAGGCATCGCTGTTGACTTGGTCAAACTTAACCTTGTTCTCATGCAAATTGCCCCCTTTTCACACTGGAAGGTGCAAAATAAGATGCTCCAATGATCCCTTTCTCACTATGAAGGATCTTATTCCTACTCATGGGCCTTTTACCCATTTTATTCACCTCCTAGATGAAATAAGCAAAAATTAATATTCCAATTTGCTGCATGTAAATTTTGGAATATTACACTTCATCAGCTACCTATCTCATATTGACTATAAAGGGACCCACAAATGTAGGAAGCTTAAACATATTACCCTTTTTCATAGGCACGAAATGTACTTTATCAACATTTAAACTCTGCCTAATGAAATCCAAAGAAAATAACCTCATAGGCACAAATATAGGAAGTCTGTATGGTTCTACCCCAGCCCTATAAAGTCTAATTTCTAAATGGTCTTAAAAAACATACCAATCACCAAACTTACAATTTGTTCCTAGCTATAAGAACTCTTGAGCCTTTGGCAGGAAGCATGGGGGAGGAACCTCATTTAGAATTTTGTATGTAGTAGACATAAAATGGTTTACAAAATCAAACAAACCCTCCTCATTCTGTTCTTTTCTTACTATGTCAGTCCAAAACACTACTAAATGCCTCTTTTTATTTGTATCCATGATATTTAACCCCAGATGCAAGAATTCTTCTACATTTTGATATAAAAAGAGAGAAATAATAAGAAAGGGGAACCTAAACGACCCAGTCAGTGATAGGCTCATCAGCTGAGTATTGACAACTTCTTGCCAATATGAAGGAATATCCAACACTACCCCTGGCTTCATCATCAAAGAAAACTTTCCTAAAACTGATTTTTCAATTGAGATGTCATCTTCCTTTTCCAATATCTTTGAAATGCACCTCAACATTGATCGAACATCTTCATAAAAAACCTCCATGGAGAATTCTTTACTGTCAGGTACAAACTGCTTCGTATTTGGCTTCACAAAAAAAGATAATTTGATTGAATACTTGACCTGCAATATTATCATAATGTGCTATCAATGAATCATCAGTGAATTGGACATAGGATTCTGACTCAGGGTAACACATAGCTTGATGAATTAATAGGGATGAGACTTGCAAGACATTTTCTCCTTGAAAATTCATTACAAAACACTTGCCTGGGTACATGACATATAATAGCCAATACAAAAACTCAGGAAAAAGGTGCGTTCTTGGAATACATGCAGACAGTACACCTGTTTTGACCATGGCGGTGAAAATTGGAGAGGCTTTGTCATTTAGACAGACCTATTGATAGAACTGGAGGTGGTCTAAAGAAAAAACAGTGTCTTGAATATCCCTCTCAGTGTCCATGAGAGGAATATGATTGGAGGAACCTAAAAGGGATGGACGCTTGGCCATAATTTGGCTTAAGGTGACAAACAATGACAAGGTGGCAGACAACAAAGAAAGACACAGGGAAGATAAATTGTCAAATACAGAAGAAAAAAAATAAACTTGTAAAAATGATAACCAATATTAAATAGGTGGCACAGGATTATGACTTAAATGCTGAGTTGATGCGCCAAAAGACCATTAGAGGTACCCTGACGTGGCTATTAGTTGTTGCCAACTAGCTGCTCACGTCATTGCAGGAGGTCTCAAAGTATGGAGAGCTCTTCGGGTTCATGCCCCCACAGTTAATCTTAGTTTCAGATCTAGATCGGTCCCGCAGTCAACAGAGTCAACTGCGGAGGCACCCTCATCATTAACCCGCACGCTAAAAGTGCCCGCGGGTTGCCACTTTTATTTCCTACCAGATGAATCATCGGATCCCACTCATAAACCTGCTCATTAATTAATTGAGTGCTGGGACCCGCTTTCATGAAAAGTTTAAAGTATTAAAATTTAAACTAATTTAAAAACTATTACATCTTTAATGCTAAAGTATGAGAAACATTATACTTTAACATACATTTTCATAGTTTTCTATTTTTTGTATTTTTGAAAAATTTAAAATAAAGGATATTGCAAATGAGCCACAACAGCTCCCCACATGGTAATATTGTTCCTTGATGGTGTCTCAGAAACAATTCCAAGTGGGTGTGGCCACGAACAAGGAGGATTACCTCTCATCCTTTTGCTCACAGTAGGTTTCCCACCAGTCCTTGACATGGGGGAGTTTTTTAGGAGTGTGATGGGCCTCTAAATTAGAGATAAAATAAGGCCCATCTAACCTTTCTTAAGCCCATCTACCTTCCTTATGCACATAAAAGGATATATTAAATCTATCTTTCTACACTTAATAATGTTTTATTATGCTTTAATATGTTCTTAGGAAGGAATAAAGGTAGTTGCATATTTTTGCCTAATATTGGTTATTTTTGTAGAATATTGTCTGTAATGTTCCCAATTAGCCCAAGCTAATTGGAAAATTTAATTTTGTCTTAATTTTATGTATTTATGAAGAGAATATAAAAGATGACATGAAAAACTCCTTAAATCAAAGAATAAATACATGCCCAATGTGAAAAGGGATAAATCTGGGCCTTTTGTAACCAATCCACTTGTGTGTGAATAGAAATTGGACCACCTTGGGGAACCAGCGTAGTTTTAGAAGAGGGATCCAATGTGAAAGGGGTTAAGTCCATTAAAGTGGTTTAGGGTTTGTGCACCCCTTCAAGTTATAAAAAGGAGTAGAGGGCTCATGTAAAGGTTGTTGATAGATTATATTTCTGAAGTATTTGTTTGCTTAGAAAAATACCATTCTCTGCTGTTTAGTGGAGGATTGTGATTGGAATTCTTGTTTAGGGGTTTCACCTCTTCCCTTGAGGATCATTGGAGGAGTTATTTGCTGAAGTGAGCCACTATCTGGTTGGAGACCAAGCTTCATTTTCATGAGCAGTGCTATCCCATTGAGGGGTTTGCAGCTGCTGTCATTTGCAGCAAGTGGTGTTCTAGATCTGCTTAGATCTAGCTTGTATTAAGGGCCTTTACTCTTGGAGTGTGTTCTTTAACCTCAAAGGAGAGTGTTTCTCCACTTTTTGTTTTAGATCTGCATTTCCTTGTATTTTATTTAGTGCATCTAAGCCACAATGTAGTTTCTAGCTCCATATTGCGTTATTTTGAAGAGGGTTCTTGTTCAACAGTTTGATATCAGATTGGAGGAAGATCTCTTGGTGTTGGGCTTGCCTTTCCCTTGGTGATCCATGGATTAGATTGCTGATCCATGTCTCCATAGATTTGATCATTTCATTAATAATTTTTATCTTCAGAAATTTCTGTGTATTCTGCAGTACTGCAACTTGTAATTCAGATCTACAGTCTATTATGCATTATTTTTCTGTAAATCCAATGGGATATTGTTAAGAAAATGATATAGCTTCCAGATCTGTAATATATATGATGTTTTATCCATATATCTTCCATATGTATGAGTTTTAATGTTCCGCAGCTGAGCCATCCTGAAAATAACGCTGTACCTCCTTGTTGCAGTTCAATACATTGTTGCAGCCCCTTTCCCAAGGGATTTCTTCATTAAATTCTCTGTATTTTCATGTAAATTGTATGGGAAATGTGTATGATCTGATTTATCAATGTTTAGACTCTATATTAGCTAAAATATTCAGCCAAGTACGCTCTCATGCTTCAGTAAAATTCTGCAGTAAGTAAGTCATGGGGAATCAGGGTTTTTAAGCCTAGTTTGAGAAGGAGAAACTGTTTAACTGAGCTAGGATTATTTTTTTGAGCAAAAATTCGGATAATAGGTCCCTCATGACCTATTATAACATATAAAACCATCACATTCCATTTTTTTTATTCATATCTTCGAATATATGCATTTTTGGGTCAAAATCACTGCTTTTCCCCACCCCCTGTGAAGCGAATTCATATTTTTTCTTGCTGATGTATATAAAATTTCTGCTGAAGTGTTTCCAAACCCATTTTATATTTTTTAGCTCGTTTATAATCCAATATAGTGTTTGAAGTTACTGCAACCCTTCCCTTTGGCTGATTTCTAGCTAGTCTTATTAGTGGGAGATCTGTTTAAGGTCTCTAAGTTCATTGGTTTCAGCTGAAATTCCATACATAGGTCAAATATAGGCAATATGAGAGGAACCAAGCATTAATATATGTTTTTGTTCCATATTTCTACTTATACAACGTTTTCCTTGAGCTGCTTGTCAATAGTCCTGAAAGGGAAATATTAGCCTTCGACATAGTTCTATAGACAGAGTCTAATAGTGGGCCAGATAGCTTCGAGATATCGCCCTCTTTTCAGAGGTGACATATCCAGTAAATTCCCCTGCAGTCAATCTTCGGAATAGATCAAGTTGTTGATTGTTAATGTTTTCTTGAAAAAGGATTTTCATTTGCTAGATTCATGAGCATTTCCTGATTTGGAATATTACAGTGGTATTAGAGCATGATCTCTGGCTCAGCCTGTGAGATCAAGCTATCAGAGAAGTGCTGAGAAGAAGTAGAAATAAGAAAGCAGAAAGCATGGAGAGGATGAGATTACTCTCATCTCTTTTCAGATCTAAGAAGAACCTCTCCAAAGAGGTTGTGCAAGAAGAAGAAAGAAGAATTAGTGAAGCTCCTAAGGAGTTTCAAGAAAGAGAAGATCTTCCAGTCAGATCTACAAGATCTTTGCATGAGGAACATCCAGAATCCTCATCTTATGGATATGTGCCCCCAGCCATATCATCAGAGCCTTAGCATTTTGTTAGTGACTCCTTCATGAAGAGGTAAAGAGAAGGAGTGAGTTTATTGGATGCACTACCAAGGGTCAGATCTCCTATGGGTGAAGGGTCCTCCTCTCAAGAGGGAAGTTGCATTGAAACCTTTATGAGGTTTCAAGAGGGAGAAGAAGACATGGGGATCCCTCCTTCAAGAGAAGACCAATCTCTAAGGTCTCCTATTGAGGATGAGGCATGTTCCATCTCTGGAGAAAAGGCTAGGGGTGACAGCGCAAACATAGCAAGAGGACCTCTAGTACTGCATGAAGAAGAATAAGGAGCAACTGCTCCAAGGAGAGAAGCTCTTGCATTTTTGCAAGGAGTTCCTAAGAATCTCACACATAGAGATTATGGCACAGTCCATGGGCAACATGTGCCATACTTATCAGATGGTGAGTTCTTGAAGATTGCAGAAGACAGAGGGAAGGGCAAGCATCAAATGGTGAAAAAAATTTTCCCCTCTGTATTTCAGAAACATGTTGCACAAAGAAGGCTGAAAGATAAATGAAAGCAAAGCAAGGACATATCAGTCCCTACATCTTCTCATGATCTATGCCTTGATGTCTCCTTACTTGAAGGAATTCCACCAAGGAGTTCCCATGATGAGCAGAAGAGAAGAGTGTTCCCTCAACCTTGTGCATCAATGTCATCTCTTCCCAAGGGGGAAATTGTCACAGCGTTGGAGACTTTGGGTAAGATGCATGCTTATGAGAATCACATTTTATTTTATGGTTGCATGTATTTCCTTACTTCATATTTGTAGCCCATGACTCCCAAGAGGAGTGTTATACCATACAAGCTTCATGGCCAACCATGGGTCAAGATGGTTCTCAAACATGGCCACTCCCTTGATGGTATAAGGGAGATTCTACACCATGATGGGTGTTGTATTAAGGCACCAAATATAATTCTCACTTTTAGCCATGGTGAGATGAAGAGAGCAGCAGGTAAGTGGCTTGTGAACCACTTACAACATTCAGATTTGATGCAAGAAAAGGACAACCTGCGTTGGGTTTTGTTGGGTGAGTTTAAACACTCCCCAAAATCTATGATTTTCTTGTCACCTGCCTTGTACTTCAAGAGAGGGCTGCATAAGAAGAAGGAATGGGTGTTTGGTTTGACAAGGAAGAGGTATGGACACCACATGATGAATCCCATGTCCATACATTTACTTTTTCCTACAATGTATGTGCATGTGTTTTGGTTTAAGATGCATTTCAAAACCTTGTATGTACTTGGGCTTGGGATAAATTGCAATCTTCTCATGGGTTGGAATAAGGAGAGTTGTTCCTATCATGATATTGATGCCCCATGAATGAGAGGAGGGATGACACATTTGGCGAATGTGTTCAAGGTGAATGAAATCTCCCATATCAATTCATGCTTCAAGAGGAGCATTAGGGGAATTTTGAGGTCTAAAATGGGCCTCCTAAGGAAAATGTACAATCAAAATTCATTTTATGAGAACCAATCACATCTTAGGGGATGACATCATCCCTAATGGTTGAGGTGGCATTGATTGAGTTAAAGGTACGTACTTGTCACATTCTCAATGGTGGATAAAAACTCATGGTTAACCATGGTAGTGCTCTAAGTACCTTTAAAGTCAAAGTAAAGTACTCATAATAAATGTCATTTCACACTTTTTGAATAAAAATATATTATTTTCATTTCATATTTCTTGAAAGAAACAATGCATATCCCTATACATTTATTATATTATATTATATTATATTATATTATACTATATTATTTTTATATAGTATATTAATTATATGTTATTATACAATTTAAATAATATAAATTTTAATTAATAGCATATAATAATTAAGAATTTATAAATTTATAAATTCATATTTTATTTTAAGTTATTTAAGTACAAAGGACAAATGCATTAATTGTTCAATGATAAAGACTTTTTCTTGAAAAGCTCATTCTTATTTATAATCACATCAATACAATTTTTTTATTAATTTTATTTTGGTACAAATTTTGAATTGAAGTTAACCATGGTTACATGGATTGTGGTGCAAAAACTGAATTACAAATTCATAAATATTATTTTATTGGTTTAGCTATTATTTTATTATTTCCTTAGGAGGCCCATTTTAGACCTCAAAATTCCCCTAATGGATAGAATACTGCATGGTTGCTTCATTGTGTATCTTGTTTATTTTTACAAAGGGCCATGTATTGAAGTTATGTCATGTAGGGAAGTCCCTCACATGGAAGAATTTAGAGCATGACATGTGTTGTTTGAAACACATTCAGCCAACACCCATTATCCTCCACTATTCTCAAGCTTTGAAGAAGCTTGTTGCAGCAAGAAGGTGGTGGGATGGCCACCTATTATACCATGGTTTGGAGCAGCATGGGGAGAGCTTTGAAAGAGGGCTACATCAGCGTTGTTAAAGAAGCATGAGCCATGTAGGGATGGATCAGAAACATGACTCTTTGGGAGGGTTGAAATAGCCCACTCCTCCTTCTCTTGAGGGGGAAAATGGAACCATGCACCTCTCCCTTAATTGGAGAAATATTACTGGTGAAGAACATGATCATGTTACACATGTTTTTATTTCTAATTTCATGCATTCTTACACCATGATTTTGCAGGCCAAAGTTCCAAGGAGGAATGATAGATCATGTGAGCCTCTTGGCCAATATTGGGCTCCAAAATTTTTTGATTGGAGCCACTCCCTTGAGAGAGAAAAAGGGAGATTTTGCTAAAAAGAAGGGTGCTGCCCCAAAGCACCAAACATGCATCAAAATTTCAGCCATGGTGATATGGAATGGGTAGCAAGAATGAAGGATGGCATGTGCCTCATGAGAGGACCACTCTCCATGTATTTTCTGTTTCATATTCCAGAGAGAGCCTGAGGCAAACCATGTTTGTTTCGTTGATTCACTGTCTCCTTGTGGGATGAGCTATTTGTATCCCATAAGAACATTGGAGGAGCAAGACATGGATGGATTGGTGAGCACTTGGCTTATGGAGGAAGCTTATCTTAGGATGGTGTCACCAAGGAGGAAATTTTGTAGAACTCACCTTGCAGTTGCTTGAGGGCAAGCAACAATTTTGGAGGGGAGGACTGTAATGTTCCTAATTAGCCCAAGCTAATTGGAACATTTCATTTTGACTTAATTTTATTTACTAATGAAGAAAATATAAAGGAGGACATGAAAAACTCCTTAAATCAAAGAATAAATAGATGCCCAATGTGAAAAGGGATAAATCTGGGCCTTTTGTAACCAATCCACTTGTGTGTGAACAGAAATTGGACCACCTTGGGGAACCAGCGCAGTTTTAGAAGAGGGATCCAATGTGAAAGGGGTTAAGTCAATTAAAGTGGTTTAGGGTTTGTGCACCCCTTCAAGTTATAAAAGGGAGGAGAGGGCTCATGTAAAGGTTGTTGATAGATTATATTTCTGAAGTATTTGTCTGCTTAGACAAATACCATTCTCTGCTATTTAGTGGAGGATTGTAATTGGAATTCTTGTTTAGGGGTTTCATCTCTTCCCTTGAGGATCATTGGAGGAGTTCTTTGCTGAAGTGAGCCACTATCTAGTTGGATACCAAGCTTCATTTTCATGAGCAGCACTATCCCATTGAGGGTTTTGCAGCTGCTGTCATTTGCAGCAAGTGGTGTTCTAGATCTGCTTAGATCTAGCTTGTATTCAGGGCCTCTACTCTTGGAGTGTGTTCTTTAACCTCAAAGGAGAGTGTTTCTCCACTTTTTGTTTCAAATCTACATTTACTTGTATTTTATTCAGTGGATCTAAGCCACAACGCAGTTTCCAGCTCCATACTGCGTTATTTTGAAGAGGGTTCTTGTTCGACAGTTTGATATTAGATCGGAAGAAGATCTCTTGGTGTTGGGCTTGCCTTTCCCTTGGTGATCCATGGATTAGATTTCTGATCCATGTATCCATAGATCTGATCATTTCATAAATAAATTTTATCTTCGGAAATTTTTGTGTATTCTGCAGTACTGCAACTTGTAATTCATATCTACAGTCTATTACGCATTATTTTGCTATAAATCCAATGAGATCTTGTTAAGAAAACTATATAGCTTCCAGATCTGTAATAGATCTGATTTTTTATCCATATATATTCCATATATCTGAGTTTTAATGTTCAGCAGCTGAGCCATCCTAAAAATAACACTGTACCTACTTGTTGTAGTTCAATACATTGTTGCAGCCCCTTTCCCAAGGGATTTCTTCATTAAATTCTATGTCTTTTCAAGTAAATTGTATGGGAAATGTCTCTGATATGATTTATAAATTTTTAGACTCTATATTAGCTAAAATATTCAGCCAAGTACGCTCTCATGCTTCAGTAAAATTCTGCAGTAAGTAAGTCATGGGGAATCGAGGTTTTTAAGCCTAGTTTGAGAAGGAGAATCTGTTTAACTGAGCTAGGATTATTTTTTTAAGCCCAAATTCGGAGCATAGGTACCTCATGACCTAAGATAACATATAAAACCGTCACATTCCACTTTTTTTACACAGATCTTCGAATATATGCATTTTTGGGTCAAAATCGCTTCTTTTCCCCACCCCCTGTGAAGAGAATTCATATTTTTTCTTGCTGATGTATATATAATTTCTGCTGAAGTGTTTCCAAACCCATTTCAGATTTTTTAGCTCACTGATACTCCAATACAATGTTTGAATTTACTGCAGCCCTTCCCTTTGGCTAATTTCTAGCTAGTCTTATTAGTGGGAGATATGTTTAAGGTCTCAAAGTTCATTGGTTTCAGCTGAAATTCCATAAATAAGTCACATACAGCCCATATGAGAGGAAACAAGAATTAATCTATTTTTCTGTTGCATAGTTATGCTTGTACAACGTTTTCCTTGAGCTGATTGTTAATAGTCCTGAAAGGGAAATATTAGCCTTCGACATAGTTCTATAGACAGAGTCTGCTAGTGGGCCAGCTAGCCTCTGGATCTCACCCTCTTTTCAGAGGTGACATATACAGTAAAATCCCCTGCAGTCAATCTCTGTAATAGATCCAGTTGTTGATTGTTAATGTTTTCTTGAAAAAGGATTTTCATTTGCCAGATTCATGAGCATTTCCTGATTTGGAATATTATAGAATATTTGGAAGATTATATAGATTTTGAGAAGGAGATGATTTAGGGACTTTCTCCCTGCCAATGGAAGATCAGGATTGGAGAATAAATGAGCACAACATCAGGAAATTAGGGAGAAATATTGGAGAAATTCAAGGGGGTTGTCCACCCTCCTTAACTCCAAAGGCAGTGAAAGGATCCTCATGAGATCTCCTCTAGCAATTCAAATTCCAGAGGCGGACAAGCAACTGAAGACGAAGTGCACTCAATCTATGGTTTAATTGGAGTCATGTGGACTCATTACCTATTTTCTATGGAGATATTGGTAGCTGCCCTTTAGTGTAAATAAAGTTGATCAGGAGCTAATTAGGGTCGATTCTTCAATCCCATTTGGGTCGAATTCCATTCCATTTCATTAGATTTGAATTTTTGCTGTAAAGCCATTAGGCTGTGTTAAAAATTTGAAGGATGTAAATGACTGTTCTTTTTTATGAAATGAGTAGAGAGATGCCCTTTTATTGATCTAGTTCCAGAGAGTTGGGCTCATGGGTTAGGGCCCAACCCATGTGCCTCAACTTCTCTGCTATTTTCATTCTTGTTTTTTCCTGTCATTTAGCTATTTTTTCTTTTGCCATTTAGTTAGATCTGATTATGATAGTTTCATTGTTGCTTCGTCTTTGCTTTCAGTTTTTTGTTATAGTTTTTAATCTTCTTATGAGTAATATAATAGAGGATAAAAATCTAAAAGATGTGGATCTAGACTTCCCTTCTCATCTCTTTCAATAGAGCTTGAGGAGATTAAGCCTTCCCACAGACTGAAACACTTCTTTCTTTTCATGGTTTTATCATGCATTCTTTTATGTTTTCCTGTGCATGAATCCACAGGTTTGTTTGCAGGAATTAATGTTAACACCCCAGAGCATCTTTGTGGCACTTTTATGCTTCAATTTCCATCTATGTCTTTACGACTGAACATTGATTTTTACACCTCCATTCCCCTCCTTTTCCTCTCATTTAAATGTTGCAACTACCTTTTTATTCACAAAAATATTTAAACCATTCAGCCACCTTATCTCTTTGTTTTTATATGTCACGACTACCGCACCCCTTTTTAATGCAGAACGCTGGAAAAACCTTTGAAACTCAACCTCTACCTTTGCTCCTCGGTTCTCCCACCACCGTACATTGCAATCACACTTCACACCTTTCCCCTTTTTCTTTTGAGACTTATCGCAAATCGCATCACATTTCCTTTTTTCGCTCGACCGCAATCACATCTCCATACATTGCAATCGCACTTCGTAGAATTTTTCTTTTCCTTTCAACACTTACTACTCCAAATCCGTGATATTGCAATTGCAATATTGGCCCCACCTCCATTTTCCACATCGCAAATCGCTCGTTGAACCTTTTCCCTTTTTCATTAACACTTACCACTTTCTTCTGCTAATTGCGATATTGTTATCACACTTCGCTGCTCTTCCCCATCACACTCTGCAAGACTTATCATTTTTCTTTTAATAATTACCTCTCTTTCAGCCAATTGTGATATTGTATTTCGCACGTCGCCACTTTTACCCTGTCGCACTTCGCAGGGTTTACCTCATCGAATTTCGCACTTCGCTCCCGCTCCCGAATAACACTTCTGCTATCCATTTAATCTTGTGATATTGCAATTTCGATATCGCACATTGCAACCTTGTCCTTCATCGCACTCCGCCATCACACTTTTCCACTCATTTCCTCTCCAAAGCCATTTTTTTCCATATTATAAGGTTTTATAAGGTTTTAACCCCCGCTTTCCATTTATAAGCCCTGTTTCATGCATTAAGCCCTCAATTCACCACTTTAGCCCTTTTTCTTCCTCCAAGCTGCAAATTAACTCTTTTTAGTTAGAATTAAGTCATGGATAGCTTAGTTGCATGGATAGAAGCATGGTAGATAGATCATAGGATAAGTAGAGTGCATGTATCTGTTTGGCCAAGTTAAGTGTGGTTTAGGATTAGTTTCCTTTCTGCTATTTTTTTTCTGCAAATTCAATTAGCTTCATTCTTGTCATTTCTTTCTAGCAATTTAGTTCAGTTTCATTTTTGTATTTTCCTTCCAGCAATTTACTTACAATTGTTCTCATAATTTAAGAAATTAAGCACCCTTTCGTAAAGCAAAAGAGGCTATCATGAACATAATACATTTTTTGTGTATATAGCACTGTCACCTCAAATTTTGTACGAAGCCCGAGTTGATAAAGTAAAGTAGGGCAACCCCTGGGAGTTGCAGCCTTTTGGTGCAATACTAGGGCTCACCAATTTTTGGCGCCGTTTCCGGGGAGGTGTCTAGTAGATGCTTTGATTATGTTTTAGCATGATTTTCTGCTTCCCCTTTTCATGTTATTTTCGAAATATTGAAAAATACAAAAAAATCTGATTTTCATGCCTCATAGGAGTAGGGATACTCAGAATATTTTTAAAAAAATTCTCTAACACCATCCCCCCACTTGACCACGTGGTGTAGTAAGAACCACATCACCATACACCTTTTAAGGAAGAAGAGATGGATGGATATGATGAAAATGAAGAATATCTTATTGGGTTTCCGATACAAGATATGTACATCAATGTACATATGAAGAATATCCCTCCATCTTTCCTTCCCAACTTCTATGGTATGAGGACAAAGGATCCAGAAACATTTCTCTTTGAATTTGAGATACTTTTTAGGTCTTATGGATACTTATCACACACCAAAAAACTGGAATTGTTTCTTGCAACATTGAAGGATAGAGCTCTTAAATGGTTCATGAGTCTAGGTACTAATTCAATAAGATCATGGAATGATATGCAAAAGATATTTCTAGAAATATATAAAGATCGTGATCTTAGAGAAGAAATTTTTAGAATGAACCAAGAAGATGATGAGAGCCTTGAGGATCTAATAGAGAGGTTCATGTATAATGTTAAGAGGGAAAAATTACATCATCTAGGATTTGACACACTAAAAACCCTCTTACTTAGAACAATTAGGGATGAGTGGATTGATCTCCCTAATCTCAGGAGTAGAGGAGATGTATACCAATTGTCATTTGAAGACATTTTTGAAACATGCAAACACATATCAAGAGGAAGGGAAAGAGTAATTAAGTCAGCATTAACATTGGTAAGGCAAGATGAACTTGGAAATTTTCTTGATAACTTTAAAACATATATTCTTAGCAATCTAAGTGAACATGTAGAAATGTTAAGAATGAAAAATGAGAAAAAGGAAGATGTTGATATTTTTGTTATCCATGCAGAATCATATGCTACTAAGTTTTGATCATCATTTCCCAGGTTTAAAGAAGTTTACCAAAAAGTCAATGGAGCAAGGCAATCACCAACTATGTTATGTAGCTCCAAGGATACCCTGCAAACCTATTCAACTTGATATGATGCAAGGATACACCTCAAAATTTCAAGCTTATTCAAATCCATCTCAAACTAATTGGGATACACTCCCTCCTTGGCAACCTTCGCCAGCTCACGACCAAAACCAATCTTGGAAACATAGTTGGCAAGGTCCTTATTGGGAAAATCCACAATGTCCTCAATATTTCCCTCCATATCCTCCATACCCAACTCCATGCTATCCCTACCATCCACCTCCACCACAACCACAGCCTCAACCAAATTCATCTCATATATCCACCCCCACTCAACTACCTGTACCACAATTTCCAAACCCACACCATGAAGGATATCAACCCACTTACAATGCTGAGGTACAACACTACCAAACATATCCTCTTGATAGAAATGGTCTGCATCTTATTTCAAGAAAGGTATTGCAAGGAAGAGACCTTCTCAATGTCATTGCAGGACAACCTCAAGAAGAAAGAGATTAAAATGAGGAGATCAAAGAATCAAGTGCTGCACTTGATGAAGAGAAGATATCAAAAACAGATGTTGAGAGAGTTCCCTTATGTTTACCAACATTTCCTCCATGTGTTCAAGAGAACAATCAACAAAAAGAGGAATATTTGACTGCCATAATAGAAGAGGACATCCAAGGTGATCCAACCCAACAAGTGAAGCATGGGCATCACAACTATATTGGCACATGGTTCCAAATAGTCATTAAGTTGTAGCAACACACTCTTCTCCAACAGTACTTGATACAATCCCAGTCAAAGAAATTCATCTCTTATATTCAGGTACATGTCAGAACATGTATTCCAAGTGTTCACCTGATTTTATCTGTCATCTTGATGTGTACATGGCTCCATTGGAAGTATTCTTATACTTGAAATTGGTTTTGTTTTTCTCAAGTAGAATAGGAAACTGGAAGAAGAAGAAAAAAATGATGAAAAAAAGGGGGAAAAAGAATAAAATATCAGGTGAAAACCTCTTTTGAGGCGTTTGAGATTGGCTCACTGATTGAAAACCTCCATGAGGTGGTCATTGGGTTAAAGAAAAAAGAGAAAAAATAAAATATCCTAGGTGAAAACCTCCTTTGAGGTGCCTAGGCAAACCTACTAGTTGAAAACCTCATTGGGGTAGCTAGTAGGCCTTAAAAAAAAAATGCATTTCTCCATGTATATCTATCTAATGAATGTAAGTGCTCTCCAACCTTTGCAAGTAGAAAAACAACAAGTTGGCACAAAAAGAAAATTTTTTCAACACTTTAGTCAAAGGTAGTAAAACTTGGACTTCCTCTTCATGTGCTCAGAAGCTCCAAAAGGACCTCAACAGATTATCAAATGCAGCTTCAAAACCACCAAAGACAGCTTCAACAACCATATCAGTAGCTTCAATATCACATGCAAAAACAATTCAATGTTAAGGCTCAGGTATGCTATCATCTAACCCTTTCTTCAAATCTATTTTAGCTTAATAAAACATTAAAAAGTGTGAGAAGGAAAGTTTTTATATAGCCCAAAATCAGTAGCAGAGCAACCTTAGCCTTATCTAGAAACTAGCCTCACTTTTTCCACCAAGAAGAGGAACAAGAAAAAAGTGAAAAGGACTTAAGAAAGTAGATAGTAAGTAGTTCATTGTAATCGAATACAAGGAGTGACAAGGGGTAACTAAGGGTGAACTCAGTTAATAGGAAAAAGGAACTCTAAGTTTATTTTGCATGAAAAAAAAATATTGGGAAAAAAAGGAAAAGAAGAAGAAAAAAACAAAAAAAGAAAAAAAGGAAAAAAGAAAAAAGAAAAGAAAAGAATAGAAGGTGAATCCACCACCCCTTGGCATGAAAAATAGAATTTCTTAAGGCATCTGAGGACCTCCTTGAAGCACCTACGAGAAGAAATGCAAGAAGAATAGCAGGAAGATCAACAGGAGGAGAAACACATGGGCAAATAAACAAAAAATAAAATGAGCAAGCATGCATGAAGAAACATAAGGCAGGGAGGATGAATAGGCTGCTGAGAGGATGAAAAACAATTTCAGTAGGGGGGTGATGATGGGCCTCTAAATTATACATAAAATAAGGCCCATCTAACCTTTCTTAAGCCCATATACCTTCCTTATGAACATAAAAGGATATATTAAATCTCTCCTTCTGCACTTAATAATGTTTTCTTATGCTTTAATATGTTCTTAGGAAGGATTAAAGGTAGTTGCATATTTTTTCCTAATATTGGTTATTTTTGTAGAATATTGTGAGAATATTTGGTAGATTATACAGATTTGGAGAAGGAGATTATTTAGGGACTTGCTCCCTGCCACTGGAAGATCATGATTGGAGAATAAATGAGCACAACATCAGGAAATTAGGGAGAAACATTTGAGAAATTCAAGGGGGTTGTCCACCCTCCTTAACTCCAAAGGCAGCCAAAGGATCCTCATGAGATCCCCTCCAGCAATTCGAATTCTGGAGGCAGCCAAGCAACTGAAGACAAAGTGCACTCAATCTATGGTTTACTTGGAGCCAAGTGGACTCATTACCTATTTTATAGGGAGTTGTTGGTAGCTGCCCTTTAGTATAAATAAAGCTGATAAAGAGCTAATTAGGGTTAACTCTTCAATACCATTCGGGTTGTCTTCCATTCCATTCCATTAGATTTGATTTCTGCTGTAAAGCCATTAGGTTGTGTTAAAACTTTTAAGGATGTAACAAATTGTTATTTTCTATGAAATGAGTAGAGAGATGCCATTTTATTGATCTAGTTCCAGAGAGTTGTGCTCGTGGGTTAGGGCCCAACCCATGTGCCTTAGCTTATCTGCTATTTTCATTTTTTTTTTCCTGTCATTTAGCTAGTTTTTATTTTTCCATTTAGTTAGATCTGCTTCTGATAGTTTCATTGCTGCTTCGTCTTTGATTTCAGTTTTTTGTTATAGTTTTTCATCTGCTTATGAGTAATAGAATTAGAGGATAAAAATCTAAAAGATGTGTCTCTAGGCTTCCCTTCTCATATCTGTCCATAGAGCTCGAGGAGGGTAAACCTTCCCACATACCCAAACATTGCTTTATGTTCATGGTTTTATAATGCATTATTTTCTATTTCCCCGTGCATGAATCTGCAGGTTTGTTTGTAGGAATTAATGTTAACACCCCAGAGTAGCTCAATGGTGCCTTTCTTCTTCAATTTCCATCTCTGTCTTTACGGCTGAACACTGCTTTTTACGCCTCCATTCCCCTCCTTTTCCTCTCATTTAAATGTTGCACCCACCTTTTTATTCACAAAAATACTTAAACCATTCAACCACCTTATTCCTTTGTTTTTATCGATCACGACTACTGCACCCCTTTTTAACGCAGAACGCTAGAAAAACCTTTGAAACTCAACCTCTGCCTTTGCTCCTCGGTTCTCCCACCACCGTACATCGCAATTGCACTTCACACCTTTCCCCCTTTTCTTTTGAGAATTATTGCAAATCACATCGCATTTCCTTTTTCACTTGACCACAATCACATCTCCTTACATCGCAATCGTACTTCGCAGAATTTTTCTTTTCCTTTCAACACTTACCGCTCCATATCCGCGATATTGTGATTGCAATATTGGCACCACCTCCATTTTCCACATCGCAAATCGCTCATCGAACCTTTTCCCCTTTTCATTAACACTTACTGCTTTCTTCTGCTGGTTGCGGTATTATTATCACACTTCGCCACTCTTTCCCATCGCACTCTACAAGACTTATCATTTTTCTCTTAATACTTACCGCTCTTTCTATCGATTGTGATATCGTATTTCACACGTCGCTGCTTTTACCCTGTCTCACTTTGCAAGGTTTACCTCATCGCATTTCACACTTCGCTCCCGCTCTTGAATAACACTTCCGCTATCCCTTTAATCTTGCGATATTGTGATTTCGATATCGCACATTGCAATATTGTCCTTCATCGCACTCCGCCATTGCACTTTTCCACTCATTTCCACTCCAAACCCATTTCTGCCATATTATAAGGTTTTATAAGGTTTTAACCCTCGCTTTCCATTTCTAAGCACTTTTTCATGCGCTAAGCCCTCAATTTGCCACTTTAGCCCTTTTTCTTCCTCCAAGATGCAAATTAACTCTTTTTAGTTAGAATTAAATCATGGATAGCTTAGTTGCATGGATAGAAGCATGGTAGATAGATCATAGGATAAGTAGAGTGCATTTAGCCATTTGGCCAAGTTAAGTGTGGTTTATGATTAGTTTCCTTTCTACAAATTCAATTAGCTTCATTCTTGTCATTTCTTTCCATCAATTTGGTTCAGTTTCCTTACTGTCTTTTTCTTCTAGAAATTTAATTTACAGTTGTTCTCATGATTTAAGAAATAACACCCTTTCGTAAAGTAGAAGAGGATGACATGAACATAATACATCTGTTGTGTATATAGCATTGTCACCTCAAAGTTTGTATGAACCCTGGGTTGATAAAGTAAAGTAGGGCAGCCCCTGGGAGTTGTAGCACTCTTGGTGCAATACTAGGGCTCACCAGAGTGAAAAGTAATATTTTCTCGATTGGGAAAGTCATGAACCAGAACATATCCATTTAGTAGATTCAGCCATATATCTATGCATCTAAAAATATGGGAATTTCAAAGTTAACTTGTACCATAAAAGGAGTGGCACCTCTAGAGTTGCTTTTGAATGAAGATACGTTATCGGTGGGTACCGTCGAAGGATCTAGGTAAAGTTATCCATCATCGTGTTCCTATATTTCTCGGGGGCCTCCTCAAGCAATATTTTGATAGGATCTCCTGCTCCTTCATCTTTGTTTTCTTCCACCATGGGAGGTTGTCGGGGTTTGCAAGGTTGATCTTGCAAAGGTTCAACCTTATCGAGCCGTAACTCCTTATACCCTGATCTCATTGGGCACATGCAAAGCATGATCAAGAAAGAGTAGACTGCTTTGATACTAGTTGTCCAGAATTATGCAAGAACACAATAAAATACATAAATAAACATAGATTTAGATATGAAGCAAAAATAAAACTTATATTCATTAATATCAAATAACTAAAATATGCTTACAAACAGAATGGAAATAAACTAGCTCAGGCGATGGTAGCTTATCTATGAGAAGATATGTGTTGGTGACATGCCTCTAAACTACGTTAAAATGAGGCTCAAGGACCTTTTTATTATTTAACAACATGGGAAAAACATAAGCAACCAAAACCCCAACCTCAGGAGATAGAACGCCAACAGTTTATGGGCCCTGTTGGGGTTAGTTGGGCAACCAACTTCCCAAGGTCGTAAGTTGGTCATATTATCTTCGTTTCGCGTGTATAATATCTCATTGGAAATATCTCTCCAAGAACTAAAGGATTTTATGTAGGCCCCTACCTATGGCTATAGGCCTGCAAAAAGCATAATTTTTTTTTTGGGGTCAAAACTGCTCCGAAAGTTCAAGACTCGAAAAATTGCTAAAAATAGTAAAAGATGCTATAAACAAGGAAAATGATGAAACTGACTGGAGGTCTAGGTGTAAAAGGTGGGTGGCCACCAATATCCACCTAGATAAGAGAGAAAGAAACAATAATGATAAAGTAATAGGTGAAAGAAAAGAATCATAGAACATAGAGCACAACTCTACTTTGGATATAAAGGAAGAGCTCAGTGCAAGGTAGAGATTAAGTAAGTTAGATACATAATTTAAAATAATATATTGAACCAGAAAGAGAATATTAAACATAAGAGAGAATTGACGTGTATACAAATGATTTCAAGGAAACAAAGTGAATCTTAGAAGTTAACAGATCAAAGAGGATTGAGGTGATTGCAGAGAATATTTGAAATGTTTTTTGGACTACAGAAAAAGTTTGTAGATAGGAAATCAAAGGGGATTAGTGTCTCCTATCATTTGGTGCTTACAAATAATTGAGGGTATTGGTGTCTCTTGTAATTTGGTGCTTTAAAATATGAGGGGATTGGTGTCTTATGTAGTTTGGTGCGTACAAATGATTGTAACTGTAGATTGACGCCTACATAGATCAATCAATTAGAATATTTTTTGTGGTTTTCTGCCTCAAGAGTTTCCACGTATATATTGTGTTTTAACCTTGCTAAGAGATTGTTGTTTATATGTGAGTGAATTCTTTTAATAAGTAAAATATTTCACTATACTGAATCACTCTCCCCTCTCTTAGTATAATTGTGAATCCAATAAGTGGTATCAAAGAAGGTTCCTTTAGAATTGCTCTAAACACTAGAAGGTAGATATAAAAGGGACAATGGCTAGTTTGGATGGGTATTTCTCAAATAGAGCCCCAATTTTTAATGGAAAAAATTCATGCATTCTACAAGATAAGAAGGAGGACCTATCTTATATCTCTTAATTTGACATTTGGCTATCTGTTGTGAATGGTTATAAAATTCTAGCAACACCTAAGTGGATCAAGATGAGAAAATTTCCTTTTTCAAGAAAGTAAAAATGAATCAAGATGTATCAAGATGAGAAAAGTGCCTTGCAAAATAAAAATTCTTCAAAGCAACACAATACAAGTATTTTATAGATATTTGGAACAATTTTCAAAAAATATATGAAGGAGATGAAAATGTGAAGACGACTAAGCTTGAAACTCATAGAATGCAATTTGGAAATTTAAATATAAATGAAGAAGAATACATTATGAAATTCTACCTTCATGTTGATTAGATTGTGAAGACCATTATAGGATGTGATGAAAAGATTAATTAATCATTAATTGTTCTACAAATATTGAGATCTTTTCCTTTGAAATTTAATGTGACCATTTCAATCAAAGAAATGAAAGGTAGAAAAGATCCAAATATGGATGACATACATGAATTTCATATTTATTTATTATAATTAATTAAAAAATAATGAAAATTATACAAAATTATGAAGTAATCTATAGATATTGAGAGAAAAGTAAATGCATAGAAATGCTAATATGATCACTAAAATGACATTTTAAATTACAAATTTGTTCCATAGATAAGATATTGTTTCATTTAACAAAAAAATTACCTCATTTAGATGTGAGATTAATTCCATAAAACAATTACAATTCACATATTTAATTATATTTATTCATCATCCCAAATAAGCAACAATCTACATCAATAAACACATATGTAACTAAAAAATTAACCAACACAAAATGAAACAATAGGATATGTTAGAGAAAATTATCACAAGTATTAAAACAAAATTAAAAAAATGTTACAAGTATTAGAAGATAAAAATTAAATATTTTTTAAGTTTCAGTTTTAAAACTAAATTTTATCGATGATTGAAACAATCAATTTTAAAAATATAAACTGAAAATGTTAATAATATTATTGGTATTTAGTGATATATAATATCTCACAACAAACAATTTCACCATAAAATTTTAATCCAAATACACATTCTAACAAATTTCTCATTACATTATATCCTTAATATAAAATCTAAAACAATAATTAATTTTGTACAACTCACTTTATATTTAACCAACTAACATAATAAAAATAAAACAAAACAAATATAAGCTAACACAATCACATTAGTGAATGTGGTTGAAAACAATGTAAAAGTAAATGGTTAAGGCTTTGGAAAGGAAAAGTGGCATTTATTTGCATTTGATTTATGAAAACAATGGAAAATAGGAGAAAAGGAAGGTGAAAGGTCACAGGTTGCATGTGAGGAGGAAAATGAAGAAAATAAAGGTCTCATTGATAAAAAGGCTTCTAAGTATCATATGGCAGGTTTTTTTCTTAAACCTTTTGTCAGTTTAGTTTTGGAGCTCCCTCATTATTATCCCTCTCTCTCTCTCTCTCTCTCACTCACTGTTGGACACTCAAGGTTTTCTTGGAGCACTTTGGCATTGGATTAAGAAATGAAAAGAAAGAAAGGGGAAGGAAGGAGGAAGGAAGAGAAGGATCAAGAAGCTACACCAATATTATTTGCACGTATTAATTTTCATGTGTGACTTCCTTTCTAGATTTGGAATGAATGGTATTAGATGTGGTTATTTTCTATCATGGCATAGGTGTTTCCAGGTGTGACAATGTTTTCAACCTAACCTTTCAATTTCCGGATAGCCATGGTGTGATGGAGTTCTCATGTTTTGGTTGAGATGGATTTTTGGATGGATTCAAAGCTGAGGGGGGTGGATCTATGAAATTATATAACACATGGCCTATTAACCCTTGAACCAAACTATGGGTTGCAGTAAAGAGGGATAGTGTGTTTCCTCGGTGGGCCTAGGAATCCTCGACCTGCGAATGACAGGATATGCGGTAAATACTATAGGTGGTTTTATCCCCATCAGGCCTATGAATCCATGGTTTGGATATATGGTAAATCCTGGAGAGTAGGTCTCGTTTTAGGGCCTATTAATCCCTGAATCATATTGTGGATTGCAGTAAATACTGAGAGACTAAGACACAGGAAAATTACTGACAGTGTAGGTGGAGAAATCCAATGGCATCCATGCTTGTTTTTTCCTAGTGATCGGGTGGACTTCTGATGCAGGAGCATCCAGAATTTAGCCAAAAATGTGATTATGTGTTCACATGTTGTGGCTAACAAGAAGTGGAAAACTTGGTTATTAATATTCCGTTAAGCTTTAATTGTGAAAAGTTAGTTTGTTTTGATGTCTTAGATTAAAAAGGAATAAAAATAACAATTTGATTCTCCCTGTGAGGAGATTTAGCTAAATAGATTAGATTATGAGGATAAGATAGAGTTTGTTTGAAAGCTAATAAAGAAAAATGTAACCATTTTTAGTTAGATATAATCGTAAATATGTGTGAGGTGCGATGAATAGGAATAGGTGTTAAAGAAGTGTGCGAGCAGTGTGACAGAGGATTCGATAGAGAGGAGAAGTCATTGTAAACATCCATCCATCAAAGGGCTCAGCTCTGTTTATTCGCATCTCTGATTAATTCCAAGTGTTTTTGTGTTTTAATTCTCCTATCTATTTTAATTATCATTTTTATTTCTCTGTGAGTTAGATATCACATTATTTCACAGTGCATTCAAAGTAGTCGATTGGCGGTGCGAACAATAAAGACACAGAGGGGTTCTGTGTAAAAGGTTTTGTGAAGTCGTTGATTTTCACAAACTTGAAGTTTTGACATTGGCCATCGCACATCACAGTTTTTATTTTTATGTGTTAAAGACTTCACACAATAAACTAATTGAATTGTGATGAGAAGTGGAAGGGTAAAGGATCAGCGAGGACTGTTAGATTTGGGCAAGATCAACTGGTGGAGTTTAAAACTGCACCCAACGAGATTTCGCATATGAGAAATTTTAGTGGTTATTGTTAAGACCTCGCCCGATAAGTTATATTAGTTGCGATGCGATGCTGTGCATATCGCATATGACACAGGATAAGTAGTACGTTTATTGTCAAAAGGTAAAAGTTGCGATGAGCTATGTGGAGTTTGCTACGAATTGCGAAATCGCAAAATCGCAAAATTGCAAAAATGTTAAGTTGTGAATTCTCTAGGGAGGTAAGTTATAAAAGATTTGAAGTGGAAAGTTTGAAAAGTGGCGAGATTGCGCTTGGCTATAAATTTCATAAAACCATAAGTCTACACATGTATTATGATATTTTCTGCCACTTTGCATCATTTGGTATCAAAGCCAGGTTTGAGTTCTGTTCTCAAGGAGTGTAAGAAATATGCCACCTAGGAGAGGAGCTGGCATGGGTCGAGGAAGCAGTAAATGTAGCTTTTCTTGAACAGATTCGACACTTTTCTACAAGGAAAGCGACAATGGAGATTGCTAAGAAGAGAACACCCGATGAAGGAGATGTCAGCACAACAAAAGAATCTTCTGAGGAGGAAGAAGAAGAAGAAAGAGAGGAAGCTAAAGTTTTCAAGATATTAGAAAAAATTAGTGGAAAACCAAGAATGGATATTCCGTCATATGAGGGGAACATTAATGTGGATGAGCTGATAGATTGGATCAGTTTGGTGGATAAGTATTTCGACTTAGAAGAGGTCAAAGATAAGAAGAAGGTAAAGTTTGCAGCTACCAAGTTGAAGGGCCATGCATCTATCTCGTGGGATGAGCTACAAACATCCAGGATTAGAAAGGGAAAGTCTAAGATCAAGAAATGGGACAAAATGGTAAGTAAATTTAAGAACATGTTTATGCCAAAAGACTATCAATTGAATCTTTTCAAACAGTTGCAGAATTTGAGACAGAAAATAATGACTGTCAAGGAGTATATAGAGGATTTTTACAAGCTAAGAATTAGAATAGGACATGTTGAAGATGATTTGGATAAAGTAGCCAGATACATCAATGGTTTAAGGTATGATATACAGGATGAAATCGATTTATTGAGTTTGAATACAATTGAGGATGCCTACCAAGTAGATTTGAAGGCAGAGGAGAACATGTTGAGGAAACAAAGTCAGAAGGATAGAGGTAAAAGTAAAGCAAGAGGAAGAGGAACTTTCAGACCAAGATTTTAGTACTCTCAGAATGAAGCTGGAGGTTCAAGTAGCAAACCGCAGCAAAGAGGAGACTTTGGTAGAGGAATATTTCCACCCAGTGGTAGAGGCCGAGGAAGAGAAATTTAGTGTTATACATGTGGAGAATGGGGACACAGATCATGGGATTGTCCTCATAACAAACCAACAAATCAGCGTAATGTGAATGTAGCTGAGGCAAAGGAAGACAATCCTTAAGTCACAGAAAAAGAATAACCTTCTGAGGTAGGAGAGTCTTTATTTCTCAAAGGAGTATTTATTAAAGCACAGAAGGAATAAAATGAGCCAGCTCAAACAAAGAGCTTATTCAGGATTGTATGCAAGTCTAAAGATAAGTGCGGCAAAGTTGTGATTGACAGTGTAAGCACTAATAATCTTGTTTCCATGGAGATGGTTGAGAATTTGGGGTTGATTAAGATGGTACACCCTAATCCCTATAAAGTGTCGTGGCTAAAGAAGGGACATTAGATTTTGGTGACATAACAGTGCAAAGTAGAGATGCAGATTGGTACATATAAGGATGTCATATTGTGTGATGTGATAGCAATGGACGCGTGCCATGTATTGCTGGGAAGACCTTGGCAATTTGATAGAAAATCCATTCATGATGGAAAAAGGAATACTTATACCATAGAGAAGGATGGAAAGAAGCACACATTACTACCTTTGAAGGATGAAGTAGACAAAGGAGCAGCTAGGAATAATGTTATGCTGATTAGTGGAAAGGAATTGCTGCACGAAGTCAAGAAGGAGAAAGAAATGCATTTTTCTATTGTGAGTAAACCCAAGGTAATTATGAATTCTACAAATTTAGACAAACTTCTTGTGGAGATTAAAAATCTGTTAGATGATTATGCTGATATAGTTTTTGATGAATTACTAAGTAAAATTCCACCAATAAAAAGTATTAGTGATCACATAAATTTAATACCTGCTGCAATTTTACGAAACAAGGCAACATATAGAATGACCCCTCAAAAGAAGAAGAAGGCTTGAATATGGACCTAGAAAAGATCCAGGTAATACTGGATTGGCTAACTCCAATAAGTGTATTTGAGGTAAATATTTTTCATGGTATTGCAAGTTTTTACAGGAATTTTATAAGAGGTTTTAGTCAGATCTGTGCACCAATAAGTGGACAGAAGCAATAGATTAGAATTTAAGGTCGTTGAAAAGGAAGATCACTGAACGACCTGTTTTGGCCTTTGCAAATTTTGATAAAATATAACAAGTTGAGACTGATGCTAGTGGGATAGTAGTAGGAGCTATCTTGAGTCAAGAGTAGAGACCGATAGCTTATTTCAGTGAAAAGTTAAATGAGGCCAAGAGGAAGTATTCATCCTATGATAAGGAGTTCCATGATATTGTGCAGGATTTGAAGAAATGGAGGCATTATTTGTTTCCCAAAGAATTTGTGTTGTATTAAGATAACCATGCATTGCGGTTCATAAATAATCAGCCGAAGTTGAACCAAAAGTATGCTACATGGGTGGATTTTTTGCAAATTTTTACCTTTGTAATCAAACACACAAGTGGTAAGGCAAAAAAAGTTGCTAATGCTTTGAGTAGAGTAAATTTGATTATGCAAGAATTGAAGATTGGAATTTTGGGGTTTTAAGAACTGATTGATATGTATGAGGAAGACCCAGATTTCAAAGAAATATATGTAGCTGTTAAAAATCCTGTGATTCATAATAGAAGCCAATGGATGGACTACCTGATTCAAGGAGGATTGTTGTTCAAGAATAATAAATTGTGTATACCTAAGTGCTCCATGAGGGAAAATATGATTAAGGAGAAACATAGTGGAGGACTGTCTAGACACTTTGGACAGGATAAAACATTTTCTCAAGTAGTTGATTTTTATTAGCCAAAAATGCAAAGTGATATCAAAAAGTTTGTTGAGAAGTGAAGGATTTTTCAACATGCCAAAGGAAGAAGCCAAAACACTAGGTTATATCAGACATTTCCAATACCCAATAGACCTTGGGATGCTCTCATCATGGATTTTGTTTTAGGTTTTCCGAAGACTCAAAGAGGACACAATTCTATCCATGTTGTCATAGATAGGTTTTCTAAAATGGCTCATTTTATTGCTTGTAAGTAAAATAGTGATGCAACTCACATTGCTAATTTTTTTTCTTTGAAGTTATAAGATTACATGGAATGCCTGTGAATATTGATTCAAATAGGGATACGAAGTTCATAGGACACTTCTGGAGGACTCCATGGAAAATTCTAGGTACAAACCTCAGTTTCATTTCAGCCTATCATCCTCAGATGGATGGACAAACTGAAGTGGTGAATAGAAGCTTGGGAAACATATTAAGGAGTTTGGTTTAAAAAAATCAAAAGCAATGGGATTTAGCACTTGTTCAAGCTGAATTTGCCTATAATGATACCCCTAACTGTAGTAATGGGATGAGTCCGTTTCTGATTGTTTTTGGAATGCATCCAAGAGGTATGTATGAACTTAGATATTTGAGAAAATAAGAGGCAAGGAGTGCAAAGGCTAAATAATTTGTAGAACAGATACAGGAATTGCAGGAAGATGTCAAGCAGAGCTTACAGAAAGACACCCAAAAGTATAAACAAAGAGCTGATATGAAGAGGACCGAAACTAAGTTGTAGGTAGATGATTTAGTCATGGTTTATCTAAGGAAGGAAATATTTCCAGTCAAGACCTATAAAAAAATGAAAAAAAAAGATAGGGCCATGTAGGATTTTGAGGAAGTTTTCCTCAAATTCATATGAGATTGAGTTACTAGAAGGAGTTGGGATGTCACCCATCTTTAATATTTCAGATTTGTACCCATAAAAAGGAACAAAGGAAGAACTACATGAATAACCTACAAAAGAGGAGGATCAGAATTTTAATTGGAAGTAACAGATGCCAAAGACAACAAAGAAAGAAGTGGAAGCCATTCTGGAGAAAAGAGAAACAAAGAAGACTAGGGGAAAAACCTATTATCGGTATCTAGTCAAATGGAAAGGACAACTAGTGGAAGATTCCAGTTGGATGACAAAAACAAAGTTACAAAAGTTTAATACAGATACTGAAACATTGATGGATGAATCTTTTATTCCCCGGGAGTCTGATGCAGGAGCATCCCAAATTTAGCCAGCAATGTGATTATGTGTTCACATGTTGTGTAAAACAAGAGGTGGAAAACTTGGTTATTAATATTTTTTTAAGCTTTAATTTTGAGAAGTTAGTTTGTTTTGATGTCTTAGATTAAATAGGAATAAATATAACAATTTGGTTCTCCCTACGAGGAGATTTAGCCAAATAGATTAGATTATGAGGACAAGATAGAGTTTGTTTAAAAGCTAATAAAGACGAGTGTAACTGCTTTCAGTTAGATATAATCGTAAATAGGTGTGAAGTGCGATGGATAGGAATAGGTTTGAAAGAAGTATAAAATCAGTGTGACAGAGGAGTAGATAGAGAGGAGAACCCATTGTAAACATCCAACCATCAAATAGCTTGGCTCTGTGTATTCGCATCTCTCATTAATTCCAAGTGTTTGTGTGTTTTAATTCTCCTGTCTGTGTTAATTATTGTTTTTATTTTTCTGTGAGTTAGATATCACATTATCACACAGTGAATTCAAAGTAGTCGATTGGTGGTGTGAATACTAAAGAAACAATGGGTTTCTGTGTAAAAGGTTTGGTGAAGTCGTTGATTTGCGCAAAATTGAAGTTTTGGCAGCGGCTATCACACATCGCAGTTTTTATTGTTATGTGTTAAAGACTTCACACGATAAAATAATTGAATTGCGATGCGAAGTGGAAGGTTAAAGGAGCATCGAGGACCATTAGATCTGGGTAAGATAAATGATAGAGTTTAAAACCGCACCCAACAAGATTTCACATATCAGCAATTTTAGTGGTTATTGTTAAGACCTCACCCGGTAAGTTATATTAGTTGCGATGTGATAAAAGATAAGGTAAGGAGATTGCGATGCGATGCTATGCATATCACATATCATACATGATAAGTAGTACGCTTATTGTCAAACGTTAAAAGTTGTGACTAGATGTGTGGAGTTCGCTGCAAATTGAGAAATCGCAAAATTGCAAAATTGCAAAAGTGTTAAGTTGTGAATTCTGCGGGGAGGTAAGTTATAAAAGTTGCGAAGTGGAAATTTGGAAAAGTATCGAGATATCGAGTGCCTATAAAGTTCATAAATCCATAAGTCCACGCGTATATTCTGATATTTGCAGCTACGCTACATCATTTGGTAGCAGAGCTAGTTTTGAGTTATGTTCTCAAGGAGTGTAATAAATATGCCACCCAAAAGAGGAGCTGGCATGGGTCAGGGAAGACTTACAAAAAATGCAGCTTTTCTCGAAGAGATTTGACACCTTCATACAAGGATAGTGACAATGGAGACTACTCAGAAGAGTGCACCTGATGAAGGAGATGTCAGCACAACAGAAGAATTTTCTGAGGAAGAAGAAGAAGAAGAAAGTGAGGAAGCTAAAGTTTTCAAGATATTAGAAAAAGTTAGTGGAAAACCAAGAATGGAGATTCCTTCATATGAGGGGAACATTAATTTGGATGAGCTAATAGATTGGATTAGTTCAGTGGATAAGCATTTTGACTTAGAAGAGGTCAAAGATAAGAAGAAGGTAAAGTTTGTAGCTACCAAGTTGAAGGGCCATGCATCTATCTGGTGGGATGAACTACAAACATATAGGATTAGAAATGGAAAGCCTAAGATCAATAAATGGGATAAAATGGTAATTAAATTGAAGAAAAATTTTATGCCAAAAGACTATGAATTGAATCTTCTTAAACAGTTACAGAATTTGAGACAGAAAGGAATGACTGTTAAGGAGTATACAAAGGAGTTTTACAAGCAGAGAATTAGAAAAGGACATGCTGAAGATGATGTGGCGAAATTAGCCAGATAAATCAATGGTTTAAGGTATGATATACAAGATTAAATTGGTTTATTGAGTCTGAATACAATTGAGGATTCCTACCAATTGCTTTGAAGGTAGAGGAGAAAATGTTGAGGAAAAAAATTCAGAATAATAGAGGTAAAAGTCCAACAAGAGGAAGAGGAACTTTTAGACCAAGGTTTCAGCACTCTCAGAATGAAGCCGCAGTTTCAAGTAGCAAACCACCGCAAAGAGGAGACTTTGGTAGAGGAATATTTTCACCCAGAGGTAGAGGCCAAGGAAGAGAAATTCGATGTTACACATGTGGAGAATGGGGACAGGGATCATGGAATATCCTCATAACAAACCAACAAATCAGTGGAATGTGAATGTAGCTGAGGCAAAGGAAGAAAATCCTCAAGTCACAGAAAAAGAAGAACCACCTGAGGCAGGAGAGTCTTTATTGCTCAAAAGAGTATTGCTTAAAGCAGAGAAGGAAGGAAATGAGCCAAGTCAAAGAAAGAGCTTATTCAGGACTGTATGCAAGTCTAAAGATAAGTGCTGCAAAGTTGTGATTGACAATGGAATCACCGATAATATTGTTTCCATGGAGATGGTTGAGAAATTGGGGTTGATTAAGATGGTGCATCCTACTCCCTACATAGTGTTGTGGCTATAGAAGGGACACCAGATTTTGGTGACAAAACAATGACAAGTAGAGATACAGATCGATACATATAAGGATGTCATATTGTGTGATGTGATGCCAATGGACGTGTGCCATGTATTGCTGGGAAAGCCTTGGCAATTTGACAGAAAAACCATTCATGATGGAAAAAGGAATACTTATACCATAGAGAAGGATGGAAAGAAGCACACATTACTACCTTTGAAGGATGAAGCAGACAAAGCAACATATGGGAATAATTTTATGCTAATTAGTGGAAAGGAATTGCTACAAGAAGTCAAGAAGGAGAAATAAATGCATTTTTCTATTGTGGGTAAACCCAAGGTAATTTTGAATTCTAAAAATTTAGTCAATCTTCCTATGGAGATTAAAAATATGTTAGATGATTATGCTGATATAGTTGTTTATGAATTACCAAGTAAATTTCCACCAGTCAGAAGTATCCGTAATCACATAGATTTAATACTCGGTGCAAGTTTACCAAACAAAGCAGCATATAGAATGACCCCTCGGGAGAATGAAGAAGTTCGAAGAAAGGTACAAGAGTTGTTAGATAAAATAATGATCAAAGAAAGCCTTAGTCCATGTGTTGTACCAACTGTGCTTAGTCCAAAGAAATGAGGAGAGTGGCGCATGTGTATTGATTCCAGATCCATAAACAAGATCACTATCATGTATAGATTTCCATTTCCACACATAGATGATTTCATGGATTGTTTAAGTGGGTAAAATTATTTTACTAAGATAGATATGGAGAGTGGATACCATGAAATAAGGATTAGAGGAGGATATGAATGAAAGACTTGATATAAGACCAACAATGGGTTGTATGAGTGGTTAATGATGCCTTTTGGGTTCACTAATGCACCAAACACATTTATGAGACTAATGAATGAGGTATTGAAAGAGTATGCAGGAAAATTTGTGATAGTCTATCTTGATGACATTCTGATTTCAGCCAGAGTAAGGAAGAACATTTGGAGCATGTCAAGCTTGTGTTAAATACTTTACAAAAAGGAGAAAATGCTTATAAATTTGAAGAGGTGTAGTTTCATGAAGAAGGATCTCATTTACTTTGGATTTATAGTCTCAGAATAAGGGTTGAAGATGGACCCAGAAAAGATCGAGGTAATACTGGATTGGCCAACTCCGATAAGTGTATTTGAGGTAAGGAGTTTTTATGGTCTTGCAAGTTTTTACAGAAATTTTATAAGAGGTTTTAGCTAGATTTGTGCACAAATAATTGAAACAATAGAGGAGAGTAACCAACCATTTAAGTGGACAGAAGCAGAAGATCATAATTTCAAGTTGTTGAAAAGGAAGATCACTCAAAGAGCTATTTTTGCCTTGCCAAATTTTGATAAAATATTCCAAGTTGAGACTGATGCTAGTGGGATAGCAGTAGGAGTTGTCTTGAGTCAAGAGTAGAGATCGATAACTTATTTTAGTGAAAATTTAAATGAGGCCAAGAGGAAGTATTCATCCTATGATAAGGAGTTCTATGCTATTGTTCAGGATTTGAAGAAGTGGAGGCATTATTTTTTCCCCAAATAATTTGTGTTGTATTCAGATAACCATGCACTGTAGTTCATACATAATCAACTGAATTTGAACCAAAAGCATGCTAAGTGGGTGGAGTTTTTGTAGATTTTTACCTTTGTAAGAAAACAAACAAGTGGTAAGGAAAACAAAGTTGCTGATGCTTTGAGTAGAGTAAATTTGATTATGCAAGAATTGAAGATTGGCAGTTTTCGGTTTGAAGAAATGATTAATATGCATGAGGAAGACCTAGATTTCAAAGAAATATATGCAGCTGTTAAAAATCATGTGAGTCATAAAAGAAGCCAATGTATGGACTACCTGATTCAAGGAGGATTTTTGTTCAAGAATAATAAATTGTGTATACCTAAGTGCTCCATGAGGGAAAATTTGATTAAGGAGAAACACAGTGGAGGACTTTCTAGACACTTTGGACATGATAAAAAATTTTCTCAAGTGCGTGCTTTTTATTATTAGTAAAAAATGAAAAGTGATATAAAACTTTTTGTTGAGAAGTGCAGGATTTGTCAACATGCCAAAGGAATAAGCCAAAACACAGGTTTATATCAGACATTGCCAATACCAAATAGACCTTGGGATACTGTGAGCATGGATTTTGTTTTAGGTTTTCCAAACACTCAAAGAGGACATGATTCTATCTATGTTTTCATACATAGGTTTCTAAAATGGCTCATTTTATTGCTTGTAAGAAAACTAGTGATGCAACTCACATTGCTAATTTGTTTTCCTCTGAAGTTATAAGATTACATGGAATGTATGTGCGTATTGTTTCAGACAGGGATAAAAGGTTCGTAGGAAAATTCTGGAGGAATCTATTGAAGAATCTAGGTAAAAACCTCAGTTTCAGTTCAGCCTATCATCCTCAGACAGATGGACAAACTAAAGTGGTGAATATAAGCTTGGGAAACATATTAAGGAGTTTGGTTTACAAAAATCCAAAGAAATGGGATTTAGCACTTGCTCAAGATGAATTTTCCTATAATGATACCCCTAACTGGAGTACTAGGATGAGTCCATTTCAGATTGTTTTTGGAATGCATCCAAGAGGTGTGTATGAACTTAGATATTTGAGAAAAGAAGAGACAAGGAGTGCAAAGGATGAAGAATTGTGAGAACAGATACAGGAATTGCAGGAAGATGTCAAACAGAGATTATAAAAAAACACCCAAAAGTATAAACATGGAGCTGCTATGAAGAGCACTGAAAGGGAGTTTCAAGTAGATGATTTAGTCATGGTTTATCTAAGGAAGGAAAGGTTTCTAGTCAAGACCTATAATAAACTGAAAATGAAAAACATAGGGCCATGTAGGATTTTGAGGAAGTTTTCCTCAAATGCATATGAGATTGAGTTACCAGAAGGAGTTGGGATATCACCCATATTTAATATTGCAGATTTGTACCCATACAAAGGAACTGAGGAAGAAATACAAGAAGAACCGAGGAGGATCATACTTTGAATTGGAAGGAACAGATGCCAAAGACATCAAAGAAAGAAGTGGATGCCATTCTGGAGAAAAGAGCAACAAAGAAGACCCGGGGATATACCTATTATCAGTATCTAGTCAAATGGAAAGGATAACCAGTGGAAGATGCTAGTTGGATGACAGCAACAAAGTTATAGAAGTTTAATACAGATCCTAAAACGTTGATGGATCAATATTTTCTTCCATGGGAGTCTAATACAGGAGCATCTAGAATTTAGCTAGCAATGTGATTATGTGTTCACATGTTGTGGCTAACAAGAGGTGGAAAACTTGGTTATTAATATTCTGTTAAGCTCTAATTGTGAGAATTTAGATTGCTTTGATGTATTAGATTAAATAGGAATAAAAATAGCAATTTGGTTCTCCCTGCGAGGAGAGTTAGCTAAATAGATTAGATTATGGGGATAGGATAGAGTTTGTTTGAAAGCTAATAAAGACGAGTGTAACCACTTTCAATTATATATAATTGTAAATAGGTGTGAGGTGTGATGGATAGGAATAGGTGTGAAAGAAGTGTGCGAGCAGTGTGACAAGGGAGTGGAAAGAGAGGAGAATTCATTGTAAATATCCAACCATCAAAGGGCTCGACTCTATGTATTCACATCTCTGATTAATTCCAAGTGTTTGTGTGTTTTAATTCTCCTGTCTGTGTTAATTATCGTTTTTATTTTTGTGTGATTTAGATATCACATTATGGCACAGTGCATTCAAAGTAGTCGATTGGCGGTGCGAATAGTAAAGACACAGCGGGGTTATGTGTAAAAGGTTTGGTGAAGTCGTTGATTTGCGCAAACTTGAAGTTTTGGCATCGGCCATCACACATCGAAGTTTTTATTGTTACGTGTTAATGGATTCACACGATAAACTAATTGAATTGCGATGTGAAGTGGAAGGGTAAAGGAGCAACGAGGACCATTAGATCTAGATAAGATCAATGATGGAGTTTAAAACCGCACCCAACGAGATTTCGCATATCGACAATTTTAGTGGTTATTGTTAATACCTCGCCCAGTAAGCTATATTAGTTGCGATGTGATAAAATATAAGGTAAGGAGATTGTGATGCGATGCTGCGCATATTGCATATTGCACGAGATAAGTAGTACATTTATTGTCAAACGTTAAAATTTGTGACAAGCAGTGTGGAGTTCGATGTGAATTGTGAAATTGCAAAAGTTTTAAGTTGTGAATTCCACGGGGAGGTAAGTTATAAAAGTTGTGAAGTGGAAAGTTTGAAAGGTAGCGAGATTGTGCTTGGCTGTAAAGTGTTGAGTAGCGGTTGTCATTGATGTCAACCCAAGCAGCATTAGGGGCTACCCCAATATTGCATGGGATTTTTGACCTACAACTGGGATTAAAAACTTCAAACATGACTATCTCGTAGCCCTTGATGGAAGGTTTTGAGACTTTTGGAATTTATCATACTGCTTCCTTTTTTCTTATCCTGAAAAGATTGTCAAATTTTATGTGACCCATTCGTTTGTGCCATAACCAACTTTCATCTTCTTTAGCTAGTAGACATGCTTTATTTGCTTCATCCAGAACATATATGTCGTTTGGAGCTCGATGGGTGTTCAGAAACAAATTGAATGAAGATGGAAAAGTTACCAGAAAAAAAGAAAGATTGGTTTGCAAAGGCTATGCACAAGTGGAAGGAATTGATTTCGATGAAACATTAGCACCAGTTGCCAGAATGGAAGGCATCTGAATGTTTCTCACCTATGCATGTTCAAGAAAAATCAAAGTCTACCAAATGGATGCTAAGCCAACATTTCTGAATGGAGAATTAGAAGAAGAAGTTTACATCGAACAACCTGAAGGTCTTCTACTATTAGAAAAAGAAGACTATGTTTGCAGGTTAAAGAAGGCTCTATATGGTCTCAAGCAGGCTCCCAGCGCATGGTATGCTCATCTTGATGGATATCTATGTCAACAAGGGTTCAAGAAAGGTATTTTTGATAGCAATATTTATGTACAAATAGATAAATATAATTTAACAATCGTTGAGGTATATGTGGATGATATAATATTTGGTATCAATGATGATCAACTAAGTAAGAACTTTTCTACAAATATGCAAAGTGAGTTCCAGATGTCTTTACTTGGTGAGCTGACATACTTCTTAGGGCTTCAAATATCTCAGCAAGAGAAAGGAATATTTATATGTCAAGCCAATTACATCAAGGAAATGTTCAAGAAATTCAAAATGGAAGATTTCAAACCTGTTCTTACTCTGATGGTAACAGGTTGCAAATTCAGCATAGACGACTCATCTAAGGATGTAGATCAGAGGTTGTACATATCTATGATTGGTATCCTTCTATATGTAACAACCTCTCGACTAGATGTTATGCAAGTAGTTGGACAAGTAGCAAGATTCCAAGTAGCACCAAAAGAATCACATATTATTACTGTCAAAAGAATTCTTCGATATCTAAAGGGCACAAAAGAATATGGCTTGTGGTATCCCAAGGGTAAAAATCTCATTATTCAAGCCTTTACAGATGCAGATTGGGCAGGAAGTGTTGATGATCATAAGAGTACTAGTGGAGCAACATTCTATCTAGGTGGTTGTCTCATGTCATGGTTGAGCAAAAAGCGAACCTCAATCTCGTTATCTACAACGGAAGCAAAATACATTACAATGACAGCATGTTGTACTCAAGTCCTTTGGATGAAACAAACTTTGCAAGATCTTCAAGTATAATTAAGTGAGCCTATTCCCATATTCTGTGACAACACCAGTGCCATTAGCATCTTCAAGAATCCTGTCATGAATTAAAAAACAAAACACATTCCGATCAAATATCATTTTTTTAGAGAACAAGTCCCTAACAATAATATCAAAATTGAGTATTTGTACAAAAGAACAAATCGCTGATATCTTCATTAAACCTTTAATTCGTGAAGAATTTGAATATCTTCGCCAGAAGCTTGGGACTTTCCCAAGTTCTTATTATATTACAGGTTCGGAGGATGGTGGTGTGTCAGGGGGAGTGGAAGTGTGTACATGTCTTGTTGGCTTGAGGGGTCCCGACCTAGGTTCGGTGTGTAAGGTTTGCCAAAAAACCCCTATAATACTGGCCCTTTCGGCAGTGACCTGCTTTCACAGGCCACAGTCTCACCCAAAGTAGTATGGGTGGGTGCTGGAACCAGGTTTCCACACCTTGAGAAAGGAAGGGTAAGGCAAGCAGGGCTGCATTCTGTTCAGGTTACCTTGTCTCTCTGCAGGGTTAAATATGTATCCAATTGCATCCACGTGAACTAGATCTACAATTATATGCTTTTCATAACATCAACACAATCATTACATAACCAAAATAGAACAGATCTAGATCCCATTCAATACATAGAATTTCACAGCACAGATATAATCCTTCAATATGCAGACCTTTGCAACACAAAGAAAGGAAATTCATAACACAGTAATTACCATCGATTCATTCAATAGTACTCATAGATTTAGATCTAATAATCTAGCATATTCATTCGTTCATCAATATTTCCTTACAATTCCCATCCCAACCTACGCACACAGCAATAGGGTCCACACACAGCTGGACTAGGATCTTCGTGCACATAGCTAGCATGAGTTCATTCCCCAAAAACCCCAAACAGATCACTTATACAATAGATCGCATCAATAGCTCATCAAATCCTACCTCCTACAATCTGAAATGCCTTTCTATTTATAACAATCTAGGTTTAACAATCCTATGGTCCGCAACCCATGGTTTTCGGACCCCTAGTTTACCCTTTAACCCCATTACAATGCTTTCAGGGCTTTGACCCACCCCAAAACCCTTGCACTATACTAAATATAACAAAAATAACTAAAAAGGGCTGGTTTCGTAGCTTGTTAGGAGACCTCGTTTCAACAGGTCTGCAGGATGGTTGTGTGTCAGTGAGAGTTACCCTTTGCCATTTATGTCAAAGGGGGAGAGAATATTGTAGGAAGATGTGTCATGATCGTAGTGGGAGTACTTTTGTTTCCATCAATGCCAAATGGGGAGATCGTTGAGCAGCGGTTGTCATTGATGTCAACCCAAGTAGCATAAGGGGATACCAAATATTGCATGGGATTTTTGACCTACAAATTACTGTATTCTGGGTTAGGAATGCATTTTATGGTTTCTACTTGTCGGGATGTTTCTGTTGATATATGGCACGCCACATAATTCTTCACGGTTTGAGAGATATTAATGTTTGAATTTTGTAACCCCAGTTAGTGGGCTAAAACCCCATGGGATTGTGGCATGGGTCATTGAAAATTCAATAATTAATAATTTTTAAGCTCCTAAAATCCCTCCCACGTTCACTTGTTGAAGTCCCTCTCAACCTAACCATTTATATAAATACTGATCCTCATATCCTCCTTGTGTAGGGATTTCGCTATCTGAAACAGGTCATTGTGGAATTTTTTCTCTAACTTTTTTCTACAAAGTTTTAAAAGTTGAAATTTTTATTAGGCGAAGCCCAAATATATAGGAAGCTTCTGTAAAAATTTCAAATCAATATGCGCAATATTTTCGGAGATATGATCTGTGGAAGTCAGTGTTTGTGCAGGGTCCTGAAATTCATCTCAAAGAGTGACCTTGGGAAAATCATCATAACTCTCTCTATGAGTATCAGATTTGAATTATATAAAAAGTGGAAGATAGCGTATGGGTTTTAGTTTTCACTGTATCAATTTAAAATGCTAATGAATAAAAAATGACTCATGGCATGCTGTACAAGTTCGCTCTACTGAAACAATCCATAATTAGGGCATTGTGAGAGATTGGGCATAACTCTCCCTTGAAGAATCCAAATTGGGTTGGACCTATGGCATTGGAAAGAAGACTCAGAGGAATAATATAGGGCTGAAAATCACATATTGGGGATCTGAAATAAAAGAGATACACCAGATTAAATATCGAGCTCCTAGAAGGAAGGAGAAATCTAGATCATGTGTTGTCAAGGGCTGCAAAGGACCAGGATTTCTAGGGCAGAAAAGTAAAGCAAGGTGCAACAGAGGGTAGCATGACAAGAGTAGCAACCAAGGTGCATAACAAAAACAAGAAGTTCACCACATGAAGTCTTCAAGTGGGCAACACTGCATACAATCATTGTAAAGGTATCATTGTACTAAGTCATTGTAAATGCATCATTGTAAAAATTATTCAAGTGCCTATCTGCCAAGAGTTGAAGAGGTAGTGTCGGGAGGTCTAGGATCATCATTAAGTGGTTGTGTCATAGTTGGGGTTATGGTCTAGTCTGTCTTCTTCTTCTACATCATTCTATATCATTGTAAAGTGGACCATTTTCCCTGGTACGGGAGTCCATTCTTGTTTTATTATTCTATAGGGTGGTAGGGTGGTGGTAGGATGAGTTGTAGCTCATTGGGTGTTGGGGCATCCATTCAGTTGACCACTGAATAATCTTGAGCATTGGAGCGTCCATCCAGTGGGAGCTAGAGAATAATGCTTTTCTAGATTCTAGGAAGTTGGAGCTTTATTTTCAATTGGAGTTGAATATTAAAGAATTATTAGAAAAGAATTAGGTGGTTTTTGTCCTGGAGTGGGTTTCCACCTTAAAAAATGTGTGCATTTGTGTTCCTTTTGTTTACTACTATAATTGTACAAACACTGATAATAATTGAAGATTAACTAATGCTCTAATTGAAAGGAATACTGATTCACCCCCCCTCTCAATATTTCCAACATAAAGTTCATAAAGCCATAATTACGTGCGTATATTCTGATATTTGCAGCCACGCTACATCAACATCATGGTAAAGGCTGTTATGACATGTTTAATGTTTTGGAATAGTGATACACTGTGGATTACAGTAAAGCTTGATTTCTATTGATGAGGGTGAGGTGGTTTAGCCTCCGAATTCCTTGGTTGGTTATTTTGGTTTGATTCCCACATTCATGCTTGGAATATGGTGTGGGGGTGATTGGATAAAGAAATATTTGACTTAGCCAATATATGGTCAGGTGGAATGTGGAAGTCCCATACGAGGTCGGTTTTTGCATTGATCAATAAGAGGTTATATCCTTAACATTTTATGTGTAATGTACTGGTTTATATGTGGATCCTATGGTTGATGTATCGTTGATATTTATGTTTTTATTATGATGGTTATAAGCATGTATTTTGACTGTGATGATGTATGGCTCTCCTCATGTTTTTATTTGTAAATGAATAAGAAATGTATCTATGACCTAGTATATGATAATGGAACTAATGATGTAAGGGAAAACTTCTTCCTATCGATTATCATATAGGTATGAGACACTTGTGCTCAGATATGCTATTTACACTTGTAGATTAAATATTGACGAAATTATTGTCATGGCTAGTAGGGTTCTAGTCTAGGCCTTGTCATGCCTTTTGCAAATACATCATTGTTTCACTGTTTTATTTCATTTATGAACTTTTCATTAAGTTCTGGGAAGTGGCATGGACTCTAGGTCTGAAAACATGCCTTAAATACCATGGACACATGCATAGGTCTGGGAAATTTAGTCCCTCGACACAGGCATGCAGGCTTATGGTGGTGTCCAAAACCTCCCAACCACACTCATACCTATAATTTGGGAGCAACTAGGACTTAAGTGAGTTAAAAAATTAGTGGGACCTAGGGGCTAGTTACCTAAGTGGTTGTGATGGTTCTTGGGAGAATTGTTGCTGATGTAGAAGGCATGTATGATGTGTTTCTATCGGTTCCACTTCCTTAAGGTCACCTAGAAGGTTGAAACCGATCATAGTATCCTCTCATCGTATATTTACTCTGGTTGGCCAGTTACTTGGGTATATGTGGGAGGTTACAGAGTGGTATCATAGCGTGGTTGCACTCTCCTTGGGTTGTGTTTTGTTTCCATTCTATTTTTATGATATCTGATACCACATAGTGGTATTAGAGCATGGTTCACCCCTTGGAATAGATGGGAAGCGTGTGTCAGTCATGCATTCAAGTCGGTTGCATATGTGTTACTTATGCTTGTAGTCCATGTTCTTGTTGCATTTTCATGGTGTTGATCATGGTTGTAATGATGTTGACATGTAAAGGTTGATGGTGTTGTTGTGGGATGTGTCATCATGAGTGTATGATTGGTTATGCATTGGGATGTGTTTTTAGTCCATACATATCACTTGCATATGTGTTATGTATGTTGGTGGACTATGTTCTTGTTGTGTATGCATGGTGGCAGTCATTGCTGCAGTTGTGTCTCCATGTGGAAGGTGATGGTGTTTGTTGTTGGATGTGATAGTCATGAGTGCATGTCTATTATGCATTTTTTATGCATGTTAGTCTCTACATGATTGTTATGCATGCATTGTCATGGTTATAGTTGTTGTCCATGAGGCCATTGTAGGAATTTTAGGTCATCATGATGTTGTTGATATGTTATGATGTTAATGTGTTGGTTAATAGAGCATGAGATGAAAATCATCGAAGTGAAGTTGCAACACTAGAATTTGGGGTAAGAGTAGATCACCATACATGTATTGTATGATTGGCATGCAGGTATGCTAGTTAATGGATTGTTATAAACACTAGGGTTATGTACATTTTTTTAGTGTATTGATGTTGGGGTTACATGTACGATAGATGTTAGTGAATCAATGTGATCATATGTACATGGGTCGAATAGTCATGAATGATAGTAATGCATTGTTATATGCACTTGTTTATTTTTTTTACGTTAGTTAACTTGATGATTGTGTTATATGTTGTTGATTAGTATGTTATATGTTAACTTGTTGTTGTTGTATGTTATTTAAATTGATGATTAGGATTATTGCATTAAGATCTTGATGTTATATGTATCGTGTTAATATAGATTGGCCTATGCAAATGGTTATGGTTACGATATTCAGGTATGAGCTGACATATTTGTGATATTGTTTCATACTACTTTGGGCTGACTATGCATATGCGATTGTTATGCATGAACGTCAATTTTTTGTGAGTTATGATGTGAACATGTTATCTAGTTGCTATTATGGATATCATGACCTTATTTATGTTGAGTTGATATGTTGTGAGGTTATATCGTGCTAATCTGGACTAAATGTGCAAACAAAATAGCCGCCCTTAAGATACATTAAGGTATGAGTTTACTTATGTCATTTACTTAGTGTTTGAATGTTCTATAAGATTTCATGAAGTAATGAACTTGTTCTAAGATGATTGTATTAACACATATGTGTTGAGAGAGTTGGTATCTACTTGAGTGTAAGTAGGTGATAATTGTAGGATTATGTATTATGACTGAAGGATATGAGTTAATTATTGATTAGGACATGATTTTTATACTTGGTAAAGGTTGGTTTCAACTTGATAGATATGGTATCTTGATATTTGGAACATGCAGCTTACATGTGTCTCCAGTTACAAGGCAGTGTGTGTTGCATAATAAGGAAACCTAATCAATATATTTTTATATTTATTTATGCATTGATAATTGTGTGGTTATGGAAGTATGATGCATGGATTAAATGCCAAAAGAGACTCTCATGAAATCTTGGAGAAGGATCAGGTTAAATTTTCCTTCAGAAGCACTAGGGACCCATGGGGATTGATTCATGGTGTTTGTTTCCAATCTTATGCTTTTCGTCGCTTGTGGTTTGTTGCACTTGATTTGAAAATTTGTTAATGCCTAGTGTATGGCCACACCACCTTGTTACAATGTCGTATTGTTATTAATTCTCACAATTCTCTTCTTTTTGTTTCTTGTTCTTTCGTTGTGGTTGATAGTCTTGGGAACCGGTTGGGGAAAGAAGGAAGTTAATGGAGCTCAGGGAGAGCTATCTGTACCCAACAGGTAATGTAAGACATGGATGAAGCTCGTTGCATGCGTAAGTGAAGTGGAAGGTAAGAATATGACATTCGGTTGGAGTTTTTGAGTCCATTGGATAAATGGACAGTGTCAAGGTAAAGTGAATGGAACTAAGGTGTTATATGAATTTTCCATGTTGGGAACTATTGTTCTCAACATTGTGCATATCATGCATGAAAAAAGTAAGTTATCTTAACCTTGACCTTATGATATCTAGTAATTATGATGTGATCATGATTATGTTGATGTTTATATATGTATACATGTATGTATGCATGTATTTTGTTCCTGATAGATTTGCATGAATCATGATTGTTTCATGCTAATGTTTATATGAGTGTATATATGTCATTTTATGACATGCTAATGATTGTTTTAAGCTAATAATTATATATGGATATATCTATGTATATATGTTACTTTTTGATAGGGTTGTAAGGGATTATTCTTAGGGAGGAATGATTGCTTATGTAGGTGAATGGCTTGAATAGGTTCTTAGTCTTATGGGGAATAAAGTGGGAAGAGTAGCCCTAACATATCTACAAGGTCAGTGTCATGTGGATATGAATTGATATTTTATACTTGTACTATGCCTATGTTTATGTTATGAGCAGTTAATTATGAGGGGTACATCAGCAAAGTGAAAGAAGTATGATCCACGACATGCTCGGATAAGCATGGCTAGTGGAAAGAAACTAGAAGTAAGGTTTCTTGTAGGGTCAACATGTGGTCTATGGATGTGCAGTACTATTGTTGTGTTTATGTTGAGCATGTTGTGTATTCATTGATTGTACCTATGGTGATGTGTTCATGTAACATATGTAGTATTGTGTACGTATGATGTTGTACGATGGTGTTGTGTGTATATTGCATATGCAGTGCTAGGTATAGATGGTGCTATGTACAAGTTGGATATGCGGTGCCGTGTACATATCCTACTATGCACATGTTAGATATGCAGTGTTGTGTGCATATGGTGTTGTGCACATGTTGGATATGCGGTGATATGTACGTATGGTACTATGTCCATGTTGTATATGAAGTTATATGTACATATGGTGTTGTGTGCATGTTTTACATATGGTGCTATGTACATATGGTGTTGTGTGCATGATTGTACATGTGGTGTTGTGTACATGTTGTAAATGTGGTGCTGTGTGCAGGTGGCGTCGTGTACATATCATGCATGTGGAGTTGTGTAAATGGGGTGTCCTATACATGTCGTGCATGTGATGTTATGTAAATGTGGTATTGTGTACACATTGTACAGGTGGTGCGGTGTACATTTGGTGTTGTGTACACCATTAGAGGAAAAATTAGCCTAAAATTTCCCATGAAATTTTCACATAATTTCCCATGAAATTTTCACATAATTTCCATGTCATTATGTAATCCAATCAAAATCCTTTAAATTTAAAAAGAGGTACATGTAAATATTTTGGAGGGAAAAGAAGGAAAACTACTTTTTTAATTGTATTTTTGGCTTATATCCTTATAGGTTTTCTCAAATTTCATGTGTAGACACTCGTTTGATGCGGAATTAAATTACGCAACCAAAGAGTACCCAATATGCATATTTTTTAGAAGACCCACATTTATACAACTTGTAGATACAATAAAAAAGTGTGTTCACACATTTTTTTATTGTATCTGCAAGTTTTATTATTTTTCCTTTGGAGACGACCTTAGATTTAAATTTCATCTAATGTATTGCATAGGTGGTTTTGTGTACATGTGATGTTGTGCACATGTTGTGCAGGTAGTGATGTGTACAGGTGGTACTGTGTACATGTTGTGCATATGATACTGTTATACATGTGGTATTTTTAACATGTCATACATGTCGGGTTGCGAGTTGTACTATGTATGTTCATGGTGTAGTCGTGGTATCGTGGCATGTGTATTAGTTGTGTTGTACTTTGCATATGTATATGTATTATGTTTTGTTGTACACCAGATGTACGTGTATGTGTTGTGTTGTATTGTACACCGGGTGTAGGTGTATGTGTAATATGTTTGTGTATTTGTATGTATTGTGTTGTATTATACATCAGATGTAGGTGTATGTGTTGTATGCTAGCGTGGGTTCATGTATTTTATGGTGTTGTATGTCATATGTGGGTGTACATGTTGTGATGTAAATTGTGTGTATGTGTATGTGATTCAAGAGAATAAAGGGCACTGGGTGATTGTTGGGTGTGGCAACCGATTTGGTGTGTGTACATAAAGAAAAAAGGCAGAGGTAAGGACCGATGTAAGGATAAGTATCAATATTTTATTTCAGTTTTATTGTGCATGTGATATACGATTCTGACTTATGATGGTTACATGTGATTTATGATTATGGTTTACGATTATTGCATGCGATTCATGATTTTTACCTATGATGGTTGTGTTTGGAGCTAACCAGATGTGATATGTTTATACATGATGATTTAATCAAACAACTAGTTTGACTTGTTTTGATAGGAAGTGAATAGAAATGTAAGTGTACCTTATTGAGGATAAACGACTGAGATATTATGTGAATCTATTTCAATTTATTTTGAATCTAATGGAAATTATGTGCTTGTTATAGGAAGCATGAAAATTCACGGCTGGCCCGATTGGAACTGATTTCAAGAATTAGAAGCGCCAAAAAAAGGAATTGAAACAAGAAGAAATATGTTGGTAAATCATTTCAGGATTAGGGCTATTGTGGGATACTGGTACCCAATAGTGTCCATTGATTTCCATGAGAATGTATGACCGGTATGATGGTTTTGTGGCATGTATATGCCATGCTTGTTTAAACTTTTTATTCAAGGAAGCCTTGCCAAGGGATGGATCACCCAAGATAGGGGATGTCGAGGAACTTGGAAGGTGAGTGACTACACAAAAGGCAGTTTGTGGATTTCCTGAAGGACTGTGTAGCAGATAAGGAAGGTTGGGGATGTATTTTTTTTTTTTCATTAGCATTTCTAGATGGAATGTGATGGACATTGTGTTAGGGCCCCATATTACTAGTTTAGTCCCTTATTGTTGTTAGTGTAGCCCCCTTATTGTTATTGTTTTACCCCTATAGTCTCCATATTATTATTATTGTGCCCCATAATAGCTCACTATTGTAATTGTTATACCTTTACATGATTATTGTTAGTTCAGATAGGATTATATTGTGACCCCATGGACTACTATATATAGAAAGGTGGTTTTGTCATTTGTGTCATCCAATAATTTTTCATTTATGTAATGTAAAGGAGGTTTCCCCCTCAAAGAGGTTGATTTATAAGTCGTTAATCTATATTTTCTTCTATTTTGTGAGTTGGTTTCATAACATTTGGTATCATAGCTTTGGATTCTAGGGTTTCGTTGCTTCAAATAGGACATCAAGAATGTTCTATATAACGTTTTTTCTACAAAGTTTCATAATCTAAAAAAAATTCATTTGTGAAGAAATCCTAAGGAATTTCGTGTAACAATTTCAGATCTTGGTTCGCAATATTTTTGGAGATATGATTTGTGGAAGTTAGGGATTTTGCAGGCTCCTGAATTTTATCTCAAAGAAGTGACCTTCGAAAAATCATCATAACTCTCTCTCTAAGCATCAGATTGGAAATATGTAAAAAGTGGCCGCAAGTACATAGACTGTAGTTTCCTATGTATCAATGTCAGAACCGAAGGAGGAAACAATGACACGTGGCTCTCCATACAAGTTCGCTATACCAAACCAATCCATAATTAGGTCATTGTGGGAGATTAGGCATAACTTTGTCTTGAAGAATCCAAATTAGGTTAGAACTATGGGAATGGAATGAAGATTCAGAGGGATAATAAAGGACCGAAGATAAAATCTTGGGGACCCAAAATTACAGATACATCAGTTTCAATATGGATCTCTTCAAAAGCAAGAAAAAGGTATGTATTTTTTTTAAATTGCATAAGTCTTGTTTGAAAACTTGGTTTGAAGTGATTCCGAGTGCATATTGAATAAAATATATCGGTATTGGGTTCTAAAATGGCCCAAAAAAATAATTTAACACCCATTAAGCCTTGAGAAGGCTCTACTATGAATCATGAAGAGGAATAAGTGCAACATGTTATATCAAAATTACAAGACCAAGTGCAACAAATGTTTCTCTCGCAAAGAGTAACAAAAAATGAAATGTAAGCTAAGATGAATGGTTTGAAGAAAGGCATGGAAGCTAAGATGGGTGGTTTGAAGAAAGACATGGAAGCTAAAATGGATGGCGTGGAAGCTAAGATGGATGGTATAGAAGGAAACATGGAAGCTAATATGGACGGTTTGAAAAAAGGTGTGGAAGCTAAGATAGATTGTTTGAAGAAAGGCATGGAAGCTAAGATGGGTGGTTTTAAGAATGGCATGGAAGAAAATATGGATGGTATAGAAGGAAAAATGGAAGATTTGAAGAAATACATGGAAGGTTTGAAGGAAGGTTTGGAAAAGTTGCTACAAGAAAAGCTTCCTAATGGCAAAAATGTAGTAGAGGAAACTCATGATGAGAACAAAATAAATGTTAATCATGATTTCATAGACTCTAATGTTGGATTTAAGACCCACCATATTCCAAAGGTAAATATGAGGAAGTTTTATGGCAAGGATACGATAACTTGGATACTACAAATGGAACAATACTTTGAGCTCCATAATACACAAAACACACAAAAGGTATGGATTGCAACTTCATATTTAGAACAAAATCAGTTTTGTATGATATTGATGGATTTGTTCTTGTAAACCACTAGTCACTTGGTCAATTTTTAGGGAGGAAATGATAGCACATTATGAGGATACAAAGAGCAACACCTTCTTTATCCAATTGATAAATATTAAACAAAAGGGTTCAATGATGGAACACATTGAGGACTTCTAATAATTGAATATAAGGGTAAATAATAATCCAGAGGAAGATATGATTGAGGTCTTCATAGGGACTCTAAAGGATAACATCCAACATGAGGTTCACCTTTGGGAACCTGATATATTAGAGAAGGCATTCAGGTTGGCAAGAAAAATTAAAAGAAAAATTATGGTGACAAGGAAGCCTACCACTCACAACTATAAATATGGAACTATTGCTACTCCTAGACTTCCACAACCTATAAGGTTAACACCACAACAATTGGAATAAAAAATATCAAAAGGGCTTTTCTATAGTTGTGATAGAAAATACACTAAAGGTCATAGGTGTGCTAAGAAGAAATTATTTTACATAGATTGTGAAGAGGATTAAGAAAAGGAATAAGAAACTTCAAAAGAAGAGGATATACACCAGGAACCAACCTTAGAGGAAGAAGAAATGAATCCGACCATATCCTGTAATGCATTGGTAGGAATTACCACTCCTCAAACTCTCAAGCTAGAAGGACATATCAAGAAGAAAAATGTAATAGTTTTTATTGATTCAAGTAGTACCCATAATTTTATTCATTGTAAGGTGGCCAAGGAATTGGATTGCTTCCTATACCCAAGACCAAAGTTTCAAGTGATGGTGGAAAATGGAGGAACTATAAATTGCTCTGGAAGGTGCCAAAATATAAAGCCAACCATGGGGGAATATGTATTGAACAGTCCAATGCTTTCCATTCCAATGGGTGGTGTTGATGTTGTACTAGGAGTACAATGGTTACAATCTTTGGGGATAATAGATTTTAATTTTCAAGAAATTTTCTTGAATTTTTTTCGGAAGGAAATGAATTTGAATTACGGGGTATCACAAGGAATCCGAGAGAGATAATATGCTCTAATGTCATGAAAAAACTTCTGAACAAAGAACAATGAGGTGTCATTTCACAATTATGCTCACTAGAAGTTCCAACATCAAAATCACATATTTTTGCAAATCTCCAAAAAGTCTTCGAAAATTATTCCAAGTTGCTTGAATCTCCCAGAGGACTCCCACCTATTTGTGATCATGATCAAGCTATTCATTTGATTCTAGGAAGTATTACTCTGAACATCAGGCCTTACAGATATCCTTATGTCCAAAAGAGATAAATTGAATGTATGATTGCATAAATGCTAGAGGCTGATATAATTCAACCTAGTCAAAGTTATTTTTCTGCTCCAGTCGTATTGGTGCACAAGAAGGATGGATCATGGCACATGTGTCTGGATTATAGGGAGCTCAATAAGCTCGCTATTAAATATAAATTTCCCATTCCTCTGATTGATGAATTATATGGAGAAATTTATTTCAGCAAGTTGGATCTCCGTTTAGGATACCATCAAATTAGAATGAAGACTGACGACATTTTGAAAATAACATTTCAAACTCATGAGGGTCATTATGATCTTTGGTCATGCCTTTTGGCCTTACCAATGTAGCTTCTACATTTCAAGGGTTGATGAATTCCATTTTTAAACCCTCCCTTAGAAAAGTTGTGTTAGTATTTTTTGATGATATACTAATCTACAATAGGTATTGGAAGCATCATGTTCAACATGTTGACAGGTTGCTCAAACTATTGGAGGAGAAACAATTATATGCAAAAACCTCCAAATTATTCTTTAGAGTACAAGAGGTGGAATATTTGGGTCCTATTGTATCTCAAGGGGGTGTTAAGGTAGACCCTAACAAAATTAAAGCCATTAAGGAATGGAAATTCCCCACAACCATAAAGCAGTTGCGAGGATTACTCGGGTTAATAGGGTATTATTGCAAGTTTTTTAAGAATTATGGGAGAATAGCAACACCTATAACAACAAAATTAAAGAAAGATGCATTTTCACGGACTCCTAAAGCAACTAAGGCCTTTGAACATCTTAAAGAGGTTATGTGCCAAGCACTAGTCTTAGCTAGACCAGAATTCACAAAAACCTTTATTGTGGAATGTGATGCCTCAGGAAATGGAATTGGTGTTGTTTTAATGCAAGAAGGAAGACCCATTTCTTTTAAAAGTCATCCAATAAAAGGAAAGCATTTACATAAAGCTATTTATGAGAAGGAAGTGTTGGCAATATTACATGCACTAAAGAAATGATGACCTTACCTAATGGGAAGAAACTTCAAGGTAAAAAATTATCATGATAGTATTAAATAATTTTTGGAACGAAGACTATCTTTAGAAGAGCATAAAAAAATGGGTTACAAAAGATGTTGGGTTATGAATTTGAAATAATCTACAAAAAAAGGAAGCTAAATGTTGTTGCAAATGCACTCTCAAGAAAGGATGAGGATGTGGAAGCATTTCTTTGTACCATTTATATTATCCAACCATATTGGATAACCAGAGCAAGGGAGGAATGGAAGAATAACGAAGAATTATGGACACTCATTCAAAAGTTGCAACAAGATCCCAGTACAGTTGATACATTTAGTTGGAAAAATGATTCCTTATGGTACAAAGATCGCTTATATATTTGTAAGAATTCTCAACTAAAACAAAAGATTCTTTTCGAATTTTACACCTCTCCCTTAGGAGGACACTCTCGATTTTTAAAAACTTACCATAGGGTGAAGAAAGATTTTTTCGGGATGGCCTTAAATCTTATATTTCAAAATAGTGAGAGAATTAAGAACTCGGGTCTGCTGCAACCTTTATCCATTCCAAATCAATGTTGAGAGGAGGTTTCAATGGACTTTATCACATGTTTACCTAAGTCCAAAGGAAAGAGTGTCATCATGGTGGTAGTTGATAGAATTACCAAGTATGCACACTTTTGTGAATTATATCATCCATGTAAAGTGAGTACAGTTGCTACTACATTTATGGAAACAATTAAAAAGCTAACTGGAAACCCAAATATTATTGTAGCCGATAGAGATCCCATTTTCACTTGAAATTTTTGGATGGAATTTTTTTTTTTTTGGGTACTCAACTAGCTCAGAGCTCATCTTATCATCCTCAATCCATTGGGAAAACTGAGATAGTGAACAAATGTTTGGAAGGATATATTTGGTTCTTTGTATGTGATAAACAAACAAAATCGGTCAATTGGTTACCTCTAGCTAAATGGTGGTATAATACTTCCACTCTACAGCAAAGATGACCCCATTTATGGCACTTTGTGGATATCATCCGCCTTCCATCACATCATATTTAAGAGAAAATTATAAGGTTCAAGCAGTGGAAGATCACATCGAGAATCAACAAAAAGTTCTCCAACTCTTAAAGGATAACCTAAATTTGGCACAAACCAAATGAAACAAAAAGCATATCAACATCACAACGGAGAAGTTTTGATGTAGGCGACTGAGTATTTTTATAGCTATAACCATACAAACAAATGTCCCTCAAGCAAGCTAAGAAGGATAATAAATTATCGCCAAAGTACTATGGTCCTTTCAAGGTGTTGGAAAATATTTGTATTGTGGCATACAAATTGGAGCTTCTTGCATCTTCCCAAGTGCTCCCTGTTTTCCATGTTTCATGCTTAAATAAGGTTATAGGTGACAAAATTCTCGTTCAAACAATATTTCTAGGACTTTATGAGAAATGAAAAATCATATTGGAACATGAAGCAATCATGAAAACAAGAACTCAACATCTACAAAATCGATCAATTTCAGAGTATCTCATCAAGTGAAAGAACTTACCCACTGAAGATTCCACATGGGAGGATGAGAATTTTATACAGAAGCATCCAGAACTACTCAAGCGTTGAGGACAACACTTTTTTGAAGGAGAGGGGCATGTTAGGGCCCTATATTACTACTGTAGTCTGTTATTGTTGTTAGTGTAGCCCCCTTATTGTTATTGTTGTACCCCTGTAGTCCCCATATTGTTATTATTGTGTCCCATAATAGCCCACTATTGTTATTTTTGTGCCCTTACATGATTATTGTTAGGTCGGCTAGGATTATAGTGTGACCCCATGGACTCCTATATATAGAAAGGATGTTTTTTCATTTGTGTCATCCAAGAATTGTTCATTTATGTAAAAGGAAGTTTCTCCCTCAAACAGGCTGATTTCTAAGTCGTTGATCTAACTTTTATTATATTTGTTGAGATGGTTTCATAACACATTGGGAGTGTGCCCTAGAATAGTGAGTCGGTAACTATTCACTGAGGGTACAATAGCACAATATTGTAGCACTTGACATTGGATTCAACTTTGACTATGATAGTGGATTTTGTACTTCCTGGGAAGGAACTGAATCCTGGTAGTAATTTGAGGGTGGAGGTCAAAGCCTCTGGATTCCCTTGTTGCTGATAGAGGAATTGAATTATTTTATTTGTTGGTTGAGAAAATTTACATATGCATATATTATTGTAAATACCGTAATGAGATGTGTTATAAAGCTGCAATAGAGGGTATTATTGTTATGATGGTTTTTACTTTTAAGTAGGATATTCAGTGTAAATATTGCAACGAGCTAAGTTATAAATCTTGAAGGTAGTATGTTTTCTTATTAGCGGTTTTGCTGAGGTATATGTGTGGTTTAATACCAAGGATGGTGTTCCCCCAAGGGGTAGGGTTATGTAACATCCGTCATGAAAATTCCATGTAATAAAAGTTATTAAAGGAAAAATAATAACCATAATTGATGGGACATGTATTACAAGTTGAATGTTGGGTAAAACACCCTAGTGGGTGTTCATTTAAGCTATTATGGCTAAAGAAAATTGGCAAAGGAAATGGCTGAGGCTTTGGAAAGGCAAAGTCACATTTATTGGCATTTTATTTATGAAAAAAATTCAAAATAGGAGAAAAGGAAGATGAAACGCCACAGGTTTCATGTGAGGAGGAAAATGAAGGACAATAGTGGAAAATGAAGAAAATAGAGGCCTCATTGATAAAAAGGCTTTTGAGGATCAGCTGGAAGGATTTTTTTCTCAAAAATTTTGTCAGTTCAGTTTTGGAGCTCTTTCATTATTCTCTTTCTCTCTCTCTCTCGCTCTCTCTCTCAATCTCTTTTGGACACTTAGATTTTTCTTGAAGCGCTTTGGCATTGGATCAAGAAAGGAAAATAAGGAAAGATGAAGGAAGGAGCAAGAAAGGAAGAGCATGATCAAGAAACTACAACAAGATTCTTTACATGTATCGAATTTCATGTGTGATTTTCTTGCTAGATTTGACATGCATGGTATTGCATGTGGTTATTTTCTGTCATGGCATGGGTTTGGCCAGGTGTGACAGCGTTTTCAACTTAGCTTTTCCATTTTTTGATAACCATGGTGTAATGGAGTTATATTGTTTTGGTTGAGGTGGATTTCCAGATAGATTCAAAGGTGAGTGAGGTAGATCTCCAAAATTATATAACACATGGCCTAGTAACCCCTAAACCAAACTGTGGGTTTCGGTAAATTCGGAGAGTGTGTTGCTTCGGCGGGCCTAGGAATCCTCGACCGATGAATGACAGGATATACGGTAAAGCCTAGAGGTGGTTTTCTCTCCATAAGGCCTAGGAATCTTAGGTTGGGACATACAGTAAAGCTTGGAGAGTATGTCTCAGTTTAGGGCCTAGTAATCCATAGATCGAACTGTGGATTGTGGTAAAGCCTAAGAGACTGGGAGACAGGAAAATTCCTCATGGTGTTGGTGGAGAAATCCAGTGGAAACCATGCTTGTTTTTGCCTAGTGATCTAATGGAGATCATGTTAAAGCCTATTATGACATGTTTATTTTTTTGGCCTACTGATCTGGTGTGGATTACGGTAAATCCCATTTTCTATTGATGAGGGTGAGGTGTTTTAGCCTCAGAATGCCCTAGTTAGTTCTTTCGGCTTGAGTTCCAAATTCATGCTTGGAATATGGCATGGGGGTGATTGGCTGAAGAGAGATTTGGCTCAGCCAATCTATGGCCGGGTGGAACGTGGAAGTCCCATCCTGGGTTGGTTTTTCCATTCACCAGTAAGAGGTTCTCTCCTTGACATTTTATGTGTAATTTACTAGTTTATATGTGGATCCTATGGTTGATGTATCCTTGATATTTATTTTGTTATTATGATGGTTATAAGAATGTATTATGATAGTGATGATGTATGGCTATCCTCATCATTAGGGGAATTTTGAGGTTTAAAATGGGCTTCCTAAGGAAATTATAAAATAATAGTGAAAATAATAAAATAATATTTGATTACATCATCAAATTTTAGAGGGAAAAAAGAAAAAAATACTTTTTCAACTTATCTCCCAAAATTTTTACCCAAATTTCGAGCGGGAATACTTGTTGGATGCAAAATTTAATTCCTCATCCAAGGAGTACCCATGTTGCATAGTTTTGATGGACCCTGCTACATGAAAGATAAGAAATACATGAAAAAGGTGATTGCAATCGTGATTTTTCATGTATTTTTCATTTTTCGTGTAGAAGGGTCCATCAAAAGTATGCAAGATGGGTACTCCTTGGATGAGGAATTAAATTTTGCATCCAACGAGTACTCCCACTTGAAATTTGAGTAAAAACTTTGGGAGATAAGTTGAAAATATGAGTTGAAAAAGTAGTTTTATTATTTTATTATTTTTTAATATTTTGACCTTTTTACTTAAAAAATGGTGAATCATCCCCCATGGTTGACATCATCATCTTGAATCCTATTGGTTCTTATAAATTTTATTTTTATTGTACATTTTTCTTATGAGGCCCATTTTAGACCTCAAAATTCCCCTAATGGCTTTTATTTGTAAATGAATAAGAAATGTATCTATGACCTAATAGATGATAATGCAAATAATGATGTAAGGGAACAATGCTTCTCATAAATTTCTTAACTTTTCACTAAGTAGCCTCGACTCTGGGCCTGAAAAAGTGCCTTAAATCCCACAGACACATGCACAGGTCTCAGAAATTTATTCCCTGGACATAGGAATGTAGGCTTGTGGGAGCATCTAGAGCCTCCTAGATGCACTCATACCCATACTTTTCGGTGGTTAAGTGAGTTAAAAGCTTAGTGGGACTTAGGGGCTAGTTACCTGAGTGGTTGGGATGGTTCCTGGCAGTCTTGTTGTTGATTTGGAAGGTTTGTATGATGTGTCTCCATTGGTTCCACTTCCTTAAGGTCACCTAGTAGGTTGAATCTCATCATAGTAGCCTCTCATCGCATATTTACTCTGGTTGGACGGTTACTAGTGCAGATGTGGGAGGAGGGTGTTACACATAATTACCATATTCGTGGCAGTGAAAACATTTGATCTTGCTTAGAGCCTTCTTCTTGCCATTTTTATAGATGGACTTTAGTTTTATTTGGGTCTTCTTGCCCTTAGGTTTCTTTCCCTTTCCAATCAAGGAAAAAATTTCCCCCTCCTCCACCTTTTATGTTACTCCATCTCTAATATTCCTTCCAATTTCTTACTCCATGAAATCGGACCAAAGTATCTCCAAATTTGGTAATTTATCCCTTCCATTTACGAAGTCATGGCAGTTGTGCTATGATTTTGGAAGGAAAAGAAGAGCTAGTCTCACTAGATCATAAGAAAGTACATTTTCTCCCACTCCTGCAAGTTCTTCTCAAACTTGAGTGAATCTGGAGAGGTAATGTGGAATAGTTTTATTTTTCTACATTTGAATGTTTTGAGCTTGTCCCTTAATATAAATTTCCTAGCATCACTTCCATTTTCAGATAAATCATTCAGGGTATTCCACATAGAAAATGGAGTTTCTTTGCCATGTAAATTCAAGGCTATATGGTCTCTCACATCCTCCAAGATGATCCTCCTATATTTTTTGGTATCCTTCTTCCACAGGGCTAACTATTGTGCATTCGATATTTTTGGGTTTTTAATATCAGTTTTGGTGCACTCCAACACTCCATTATCATCAATTACAACTTCCATATTGTCCTTCCAAGCTATGAAATTCTAGGTTCCCTCCAGGGAATACTCCAATCTCAATTAGTTGAAAGACATTTTACCACATAGAAGAAAATTTGATTCACTGAATCTACAAATCAAAATTTTTGAATGAGAAGATCTATTGACTAGTTTATATTGTGTTTTGAGGATATGATACCATGTATAAATAAATTTTCTACTACTCATGGATTCGTACTGGAAACAAGATATTAATTTCCTCTACAATTCTAAGAATGGAAATCACAATTTAGAAACACATGCAATGAAATGAAACCATGAAAACCAAAATAACACAATGATTTTATAGGGGGACCCAAACTGGGAAGCTTACCTGTCTACTTCTTTTCATTAATCAGATGAGAATGAGAAACTATTACAATGTCTTTCTTCAACTCTAAAGCACACCCTGCACTGTAAACTTGTTCTCCTGCTGATTGTCTTGCTATATCCAAAAGTTAGCCAATTCAATGCCCCAAATTCCTCCTATTTCCTTAAGAAATTCAGGAGAAATTGAACTCCTAAATAATACGGCGATTCCTTATTTCCTTATGCAATTCCCAAGTAATAGATCACTTGTTTACTTACCAATATTGTACACTCAACTAGTATATAGTTGATAATTACAATGTGCCTTTTCCTCCACTCGAGCTAGGCAATTCGAATTCCATGTATGCCAGGGCTAATTTTAGCTTATTGATTAGTTTAACTAAGAGATCAGTGAGTTAACAACAATTCTACTACTCAACTGACCTTCAACTAACTAAATTAATGGCTTGAGATTAGTTAACTCAATTCAAGTGAAAATAACTGAATTAGATCGCTAAATTTTAGCAATCAATACATGCACAACTCAACTCCAATCCTATAACTCAAATTCACTGACTTAACTAGTAGACAATGCCATGTCACTCTAGCTAACTACAATCCAATTCATCCTTCTCACGTGGAAAATAGAATTACTCAATTTGACTAAGGCGGAAGTGAAATTGAGCCTTTATTGCTACAATTTCTAATAGAATGGGGTAATGTTTATGATATTGGAGTGATTCCTCCAGGGCTATGGATTCTCATGTCTAGTGGGAGAAACATTTCATGGAAGAAAAACAACATTTTTGTTCAAATTTTTAACCCCATTTAAAAGTAAAAACTTGTTATTATAACTATTACCTGAAAATTTAGTTGGATATTTAAAGGAAATCACTTTCACACATTCTATCTTCAAGGAAATCTACTAGATCAATGAATTTTTATTATTAGGGTGAATGGATTCATAGTACAAGGGAAGGACCTAAAAATACATTTGTTTCATTTTAGGATATCACTTTTCTAGAAACTTTTGGTTCAATTTCGAAGGAAAATATGATTAGATAAGTGTCGGTCTATGGACATTATATTTCCAAACGTGTCATAATTTTTTGTTCCTACAAAAAATCCATGATATTTGATAAAAACTTGGGGCCCCACCTTAATTTTTACTGATATGGATATGGTTCTTCATTCTTATGCATTTAAATTGGTTTCTTATTGCATGGTTTCATTAGATGGTTAAGTAGGATTTTAAGCTTCATTTCACAAGAGTGACTTAGCTCTTTTTTAAGCCTTTTTGTATTTATGCATTGATTTGTCCTTTTATTGAGTTTCAATTTCCCTTTTTTTTTCTTGTTATAACCCTCATATACCTTGATTTACAAACTAGGATGGATTGTGAAATAAAGTACCCTTACTCTTTGTTTGCTTTGTTATTCTCCCAACTTGGAAATCAACCTAAACTTTTGAATCAAAATTTAGTTCACCTTTTTTTGTTCAAACTTTTAATTCTTCATTTTTAGTTTTAATTTTCTTTATCACCTCAAACCTTTAGACATGTTGATATGGTAGCTAGACTCAATTTTAAAACCATGTACCTCCTATACTAACATTAGTCTGAAGTAGTTCCAATTTTAGAAGTATCAATGATTTTCGTTGGAACTTTCATACAGATCAAAGCATAGAGGTAGGCTGCACTTTTTGGAAAAATGTGGGCGAGTTTTGCTTAAAAAAAGATGCTTGATAATGCTCTTGAGGCACTTAAAAATAGCTCGATGAAGTGTTTAAAAAAAACTCTCGATTGAGAAGTTTTCTAACCCACGTTAATGACTTGATTGAGAGATAGGGCTCGATCAAGCCAATGTATCGATAAAAAAATATAGCTCTAATGAGCGTTATTTCTACTTCAAAAACCACAGCCGCAACCTATGCAAGTAATTTTTCTCGGACTGCGAGAGGAAAAGAAAATAGACGAAATATTTCTAAGCTCGACTAAGATGAAGGAACTCAATCCAGCTACCCATCAACCCCGCCAATGACCTAAAGGTTCAATCCAAGGTAGGTTTCATGTCACTTTTGTCTCTTTTATTTAAATTTTTTTTTTTCTACAAAATAAAATTAATTAATTTGAAAAAAAAACTAACATACAAAAAATACAAAAATAATCTTGATAGTCACCATAAAAACCACAAAAAACCACCAAGAAAACCCTTGAAAACCACAAAAACAAATTAAAAAACCACGAAGAAAAACCCTTGAAGACTAAAAACAACTTAGAAAGCCACCAAGAAAACCCTTGAAAAGCACAAAAAAAAACTATAATTTAGATTATAATTTTTTTTTTAATTTCATTATATACATTATCTACAGTATTAACATGTTATTATTAATATTTTCTATGTAAACAAATATTTTTAATTATTTTAGTTTAAAAAAAAAATTTGAGGATTTTAGTGAAATAATTTTTTAAATTTTTTTGATTTTTTGTTAATAAAAATGGGTTTAAATTTCAAACAAATTTGATTAAAAATATGCCCCAAAAATATTCAAAACAGAAAACAATTAAATTATAAAACTCCAATAAATAAATAAATTAAGAACTTTAAATTGACATAATGAAAATGGTTGTTCATGGTAAATCTTTATTAAATGAAATAAGAAATTTGATTTCATTTTTTATTTTATATTTAAATAATTTTTTTTGATAATAATTATGGTAATTTGTTTTATAAAACTAATTGTACTAAATAAAATATTTTAGCTAAATTAAAATTCCAAAATACATTTTTTTTATTTAATCAAACTTGATTAACCATATATAACAAACAATAAAGTTATGTATAACATAACTTTTATATATATATATATATATATATATATATATATATATATATATATATATGAAGTTGTAAAGTGTGAATAACTATAACTATTATATATATACAACATAATTAGATATATAATTATATAATATAACATAATATGTAACATAAATATATAACTAAGTATGTATCATAGTGATAGTTATAACATTTATCTCTCTCACACACACATAAACATTTAACATGGTTTTATAACTACTTAACATAATGTGCTCTTCATAATTTAAGAGAAGGTGGGTGATGCTCAACAACTTTTCTAAGACTCGACTTGATCTATAAAGTGTAATTTTCCTTAAAATTTCCATTACTCATATTTGTAGAATTATTTAATACAATGATACATGAAAACTATATATCTCTTAGTTCTCACGCTTATTAAATTTATTACTTGATTAATAATTTTGTAACTTACACTTCCTATATTTTTATTTAACTATATAACACAACAATATATATATATATATATATATAAGTTTCAACAAATCATAATTGATACATACATTAAATCCATGATGAAAAGTGCATTGAAAGTGAATATATAAGCATTTCGATTCTTTCTAATTTGTACCATATCGTTTCATTATGTAGTGTGTTGTACTAGAAACATTGTCTTCATGTGCTTACACATATTTCTTCTCCATGAATAAGATTCATTATTTATATATGGGAAAAAGTGTAAATTAGATTTTCAAGAACACATTTTTAGATTGATTTTACATGGAAGTCAATAGTTTGGTTGATAATTTATCAAAATAGACACTCTATTTAGTTTAGGACTTTAGCCTATATTATTTTACTTGAGTTTATAAACGGTTTTCTTGTGAGTTCATTTTTTCTATGTCTACATTTTTTACTAGATTATCTGTAATTTTTTTACATTTTTTTACTAGATTATATGTATTATATGTAATTTGTAGAGCCATCCCCTATACAATCCCCAAAAACATCCCGTCAAAGTGTTGGGTGATTTGTTATACATGGTTGAGCTAGATCAGGTAGCCACCACTCATAGATGTTCTCTCTCTGTTGATGATCTTGCTACACATAGTGGATCTTCTTCACCTTTTGTATGCATACATATTGCATTTTAAATTCTCTTTAATATGTGTTTATGTCTTGAAATTGAGTAAACATGTGAAACTGGGTTACACTTTTGTGAGAAATACCCAAAAAATTCATAATCACAATTTTTTTAGCAGAATTTTTTTTTTTGTTTTTGTTTTTCGGCTGAATTAGTAACATTTATTCCGCTAAACTATTATACAAAATTTCAGCCGACCAATTGGATGTTTCTATTAACACCAACCATTTAACAGATTTATGGTCGAAGGTGAAAAAATCATCAATTCAGTTCAATTAACAATTCGGCCGAATTATTAATTCATCTGAAAAACATTTATATATATGATACACCTGAGGGCGCTGCAATATTTTTTGTGCTATTAGTTTTTTGGTTATTGTTCGTTCGGGAGGCCCGGGTTTGCTGGAGGAATTTTTGTGCTATCAGTTCGGGTGGCCTGTCGATGCGTTGGAGGAGACTCGTAACAACGTATGTTTTGGTCGAGTCAGTGCGATGTAGTTTATTTTTGGATTTATTTTTAGTTTTTTACTGCTTAATTTTGTGTTGGTTTTAATTTTTTATTAGTTTTTTCTCAGGATTGTTAGCACCAGAGGAATTCCTGTAGGATTTTTGCCGAATTCTGTCAGCCTCCTTATCTAGAATAGGTATGTGAATGACTCTCCCATTGTTTCATTTGCTCCATGTATGATGTTGTAATAAAATTAATCATAAAATCCCATAAAAATAGACTCGTCATTGACAAAATATGTTTTATTCGCTAGTTAGTAAATGTAAGGATAAAGACATGACTAATTGAGTATTTTATTTAAACCAAAAGTCTTTGGAGTTTGTCTTTAAATTCTTCTTCTGGACCCAAGGTCAACTTTTATACACATTTGGTTCCAACGAGCCTGGCCATGAATTTGGTTGCTTTGTTAAATTTGTCAATGTTATGGTCAATTGACACGGCTTTAAGTCGTAGTGTGGGTATCAGTACTCGCTGGCTTCAGTCAAGGATGGGTTCTCCTCTCAGAAATGCCAATTATAGTCTGAGGAAAGATTTTCATACTCCTGTTCGGTTACCAAGTCTTGCCTTGTATCTGTTTGCTATGCTCATTAGGCTTAGGAACCTCTGTTTTCCGTTAAAATTGATAGATAGGGCTTCAACCCTCATTAAAAGGAACAGGGGAAATAGCGTCGACCCTTTTCATAGACCCAGTAAAGTAAAGCTTTATGTTCATGCTGTTAGTATTTTGTTAACTGGCAGCTGCGGGATACGAAACTATACCTGGAATACCAAGAAGAGTATGGTGACCTGGCCATGTGAAGGGACTCGGGCCTGTACTAAAGCCTGTATATTTCTGTTACAGTTTCAGATTCAGATAAGAATGGGGAAACGCCGTTCCACTTCTCAGAGCTGGAAAGGGAAGCATCCAATTCAGCCAGAACCATTGCCAAAGAAAAGAGGCCGGAAATCCAACCAAGAGCTGGTGGAAACACTGGCAGATAGTTATGTTACAGGGAACTCCTCCAAGATTCGTCAGGAAATCCGGGGATGGGATAGAGAGATTCAAATGGAACCAGAAGACAATGAAGCGGAAGAAGAAATTCTTGACTTTATCAATGATCCTGCCAATACCCGAGGTCACCTCACCCTGTTTCAGCAAACAGTACATACCTACTGGACAATGAAGTGCCTGCTAGCAAAAGCCATGCAAAGCTTTCCCCTTGGACAACAAAGCATTGATGCATAAAAAATGGAAGCCAGAATCATGGAAAAGATGGAGGATATGCAGGACCAGCGCTCCCATATCAAAATAACGCACTACCAAGCAGCTGACAGAATGAGCAGATTGGATGACAAAGTAGGTCGCATGGAAAAACAGTTACAACAGCTGCAACAAGTGGATATGCCCGGGTCTAATGTTAAAGACCCCGCTCCAGTTTCTAGCTCAGATGGTTAATACTTTATTTACTGTTTCGTTGTATGTATTTGGTTTTTTTTGTATGAACTTAATTCCCGAAAGCAGCAGTTAGGTAGCAATATTATAGAGCAGTTAGCTCATGTAGGCTATAGAACAATGAAACTTTTTCAGTTTTGGAACGCTTTTCATGCACTTAGATGGCCGACAGACCTGGTTTCCTTCGGGCAGGTTGAGGCTAGAACTAAAGTGTCTAATTTTGTAACCTGCCTTTTAAAGATAAATAGCAAATAGAGATGGCCTACCATATTTACAAAAAAAAAACTTTTATACACATTTAAACAATTACTTCCAAATATTCATTAATTTTTTTCTGTGCTAAAATTATGGAAAAGTTGGGGGGTAAGGATGATTTCTTGATCAGACGTCAAGAACTGATACCCATCCTTTAGCACCCATGGAAATTACAGGATCATTCATCTCAGATCTCAATGCACGTTTTGAAATGACAATATTACTCGGAATGCAATCTTTTCGAGAGCCAGCTTAGCTTCATGTCCGCCTTTGCAATGGTCATATCGTGGATATATGCACTAAAGCAACGTTGAAAGCTATAATTTATAAGTGGAATGCACAATTTTAACCATTTGTCTTGTATCCTTCTTAGTAATATTTTCACTGGTGTTGGAAAATGTATTAACACAATCATGCATGGCCACAATAGGGTGATGTGATAAATTATTTAAATGAGGCATAGGTCATCCCATATTACGGAATGATGGTGATACATAAAATTCTACCGAGAGAATATATAACCAACATTGGAGGAAAACCAGAGTTAGACCAGTGAAAAATGTGCAAGTGGAAATCATAGTGTGCAATAATTAATTTATTGTCTTCTAGGTTTGCGACTTGCACATAAAATTAATGTGTTGATTCTCTATGTTGCAATTCGCACACTAAAATCCCGGTAGCGCATGGTAGAGAGGTATTTGCGTTTAAATGATAAAAATATAAATAATAAGGAGTTCATGTCCACATCTATACAAATGAAGAGATTTTACATATCAAAATAAGCATTTTGAAGGTCATTCCTTAAAAATATAATGGGACAGCATATGACCATTGCATGGATCTGTTGAGATTTCACGATTTCCTCTTGACCAAAATGATCGTATATAGATGAACCGATCCCAACCAGATACATCTCCCTCTGACACTCGACTATTTCATTTCATTTATGTCCCATCCGCAAGAACATCTCGAATCCAGAATCATTAATTTCTCCGACTTCTTGACTGAATTCGTCAAGCTACCTTAGCAGTGAAAGCGATGGTAGGATAACTTTACAACCAATGCTTGATTGTTTGATTGAAACTTATGACCAACAACCCAAGCTTGTAGTGGACAGTAATTTTTTTTTTTTGTCGAAACATTACCCTGGGATGAGGCAATGACTGCCTTCACTTTCCCTCTCTTAGGGATATGCCTAGATTTAGAAGGCATACTTATCATTTTTTGGGAATTGGGATGCCATGTTACGAAACCTCTCTAAATAAGAAAATCTACACAAAATAAAAGGAAAATATTGGTGACCAAAACTAGTAGATGTTGTGAATATATAAACGGTATATATGAGGTTGAAGGATGTTGTGAGTGGGGAATTCAATAGTCTATAGGTGACTGCTAATTTTTTTTCTACATAATTTTATTTGTTAGGTCGACTGTTAGTCACCATTTAGAATCAATTTTATACATAGCTAGTTCACATTTTTATTGCAGGGGTTCAGATTTTAGGTTGATATCTCTCTTTATATAGCTTCCATTTTATACATAGTTTTAGTTTCTATCTATAAGTCATATGCTTTGCAATGTGTATGTTATTTTTAATGTGTGAATATAGCTTTACAGCCAATGCTCAAATGTTTGAATGAGACTTCTGACCAACAAGCCGAGTTTGTGGTATACAATAAAAACAATTTTGTCGAAACATTACCCTGGGATGAGGCAATGAATACCTTAACTTACCCTTTCTTGGGGATATGCCTAGATTCAGAAGGCATACTTATCATCTGTCGGGAATTGGTATGACATGCTATAAAACCTTTGTAAATAAGTAAATCTGCACAAACTGAAAGGAAAATATTGGTGACCAACACTAAGGACGTTGTGAATACATAACATGTCTATATGAGGTTTAAGGTTTTTGTGAGTGGGGAAGTCAAGAATCTATAGGTGACTGCTAATGTTTTTTTACATAATTTTATTTATTAGGTCGATGGTTCCTCACCATTCAAAAGAAATTTGCTACATATCTAATTCATATTTGTATTGCAAGGGTTCAGAGTTTAGGTTTATATCTCTGTTTATATTGCTTCCATTTTATACATAGTTGTAGCTTCTATGTATAAGTCATATGCTTTGTAATGTGTGAGGTTTAGTGGTTGATGGTGTAGTTTATATATGGTTGTAGCATGTATGCAGATTGTGATGATGTCAAAGCCATGCTCATTTGGTCTTGTATTGAGTTACAAATTTTATATGTATATTACCTTTTATGTAGGTGTATTGATGATTTGATGCCATTGGTATTGAGGATTTGAGGCTAATTCCATTCAAAAAAAATATTTAGGTATTAGAGTTAAGCACCTTAAACATTAAAAATAAAAGATAAAATTGAACTGTTTGAAGCCTAGAAACTCATTTGGTTGACTTTCAAGGGATATTAATTTTTGAAAAATAAACGATCTCAAGATTTTTTCCTTCCTAGTTGTATCCTTTTATTAAGAAATACAAAATAAATCCTTGCACAAGCATTGTTTAACGGTTCAAAATGACACATGTATAAAACAACTTAATAAAATAACATGATTTTAGTACTTTAATCAACTAAATAAAGTAACCAAATTCTAGTTGAGCAGAGTCCACAAAAATATGTGCAAAATCCTCTATTCAGTTGAACATTACTTATACTTCAATGCACCTAAAGAATCGATGAGAAACCAATCATTTTAATGTTGCAGTTTAATTTTTTTTGTTTATAATATTTGGTTAGATTGTATTTTTTTAATTATTTAAATTATGTATAAATAAATTGAATTATAAAATTTTAGAATACTAGGAACATAGTTATATAGTTTAAATTGCAATTTATATAATTTTTTAAGATAAATTTTAATTTAAAATATGTTAGATAATTTTTTATCAAACATATATTTGCATGCACCCTTAGTGTAAATAATATGTCACATTTGAATTTAAACAAATTTTGATTTTATATATACCAGTTCCGAAAATCAATAAATTTCTAATATCATAATTTATAATTGCTTGATGAAACTATCAATCACATGTATACATTCTCAAGGAGAACGTAGAAGATGATCCTGAAACTAGGCTAAATCCCTGTAGTATTTCATTATTAATTCAAAATAGATATTTAATTATTATCATTCTCCCGCAACCTAAGTAATTTGCAATATATAAATATATTATTAATTTTATTGAATTTGTTTGATGAAACTATCAATCACATGTATAAATTACTACAGAGAATATAGAAGATGATCCTAAAACTAGGCCGAATCCTTGTAGTATTCCATTATTCAATCACAATAGATATTTATTTATTATAATTCTCCCATAAAATAAGGAATTTGCAATAAATAAATATATTATTCATTTTGTTGATTTTTTGGCCGAATCCTTGTAGTATTCCATTATTCAATCACAATAGATATTTATTTATTATAATTCTCCCATAAAATAAGGAATTTGCAATAAATAAATATATTATTCATTTTGTTGAAATTTTTTTTTTTACAAGAATCAGAAAAGGGGTTTTAACATGGTTGAAAAATGGACATTATGCATATAATTTTCTTGTTATCCCAATCTAGGGAAATCAATGATTACATAAAATCTAGGGCAATCAATGATTACTTATGTTCTATGCATATATTGCAAAGAAGTAATTCCTCCAAAGGAAAATGAATGTACCTGGAAGAACAACAAACAATGAAGCATATTATATTGCATTGATTAAAGACTTAGGAATAACTAGCGAGTATGGATCCAAGGGAATTGTAGTTTTCACCAATTCTGAACTTGTGTACAACGAGATGAATGGCATGTACCAATTTAAAAAGGAGAGCTTAAAACAACTACATGGAGAAGAAATTTTTTTTTTTACATAATTTCAATCATTTAGCATAAGACACAGTGAAAATGTTAATAGGATGTATAGTGATCTATTGTATGGGGCAATTCCAATTCAAGACTTGTGTGAGAAATTTGAATTAGTGTTAAGAAGCTCTACATCAAAATTTATCGATGGAAATTGTAATATATCTTTGATATGTATGTGTTTTCTAGTAATAAATGTGTTGTTTTTAATGACCATGTGTTTTTTTCAATTTTATACTAAGTGTGCCCCCACTATGCAAGAATAATTTGGTGAACTTTGCATTTTTATAAAATTTTGTATTTAATTTTCAAAATGTGTCTACTTCAAGGTTTTTGTTTTTAGTCTTGAGTACATTTTAAATGAAGAATTTACACCAAATATTTTTGAAGAAACCCTCTCATAGTTACATTAATTTTATGAATTCTTGATCTTTTAAATAAAAATTTTAATATTTCTAAATGCATGATGTAATTTCAAGGGTTACATCAATTAAATGCATGAGGTAACTTCAAGTGTTACATCAATTTTCTGAATTATTGATCATTTTAAATAGAAATTTCAATATTTTTAAATGCACGAGGTAACTTCAAGGGTTACATCAATTTTATGAATTCTTGATATTTTTAAATAGAAAATTTAAAAATATTTGTAAATGCATGAGGTAAATTTTTAAAGATAATGTATCTATATATTTATAGATATCCATTTCATGGATGAGAGTTTTCCACCTAATTCTTCAAGACGAGCATCAATTGAATCTCATGCATCTATTAGAAGGGGAGGTCATGGATCAAGGAGATTATCAAATGAATCGAGGGAGTTCCATCATTTGTTACATCATGATCGTGGTATATATATATTTTATGTGCAATTTTTTAAATGATATTTGAATATAATCATATGTACATACATATGGAATTTAGTTTTTATCAATTTAGCTTTATTAAATTATAATACATTTCATTTTTTTTAGGAGCATCTCAAACTAGGTTGAAGAGAGTATATACTCAATCAATGGAGGTCCATTGTTCACATCATCGTGGTATGGTATGGTATATGTGTGTGTGTGTGTGTGTGTGTGTACACACACACACACACACACACATATATGTTTTAACATAAAAAAATATATATATAATTGACCAAAATGATGAGGATCATATTGAGATTTATGACCACCCGGAGATGGGTGAACACCATAATTCTCACATGAAGATGGTTTAGCACCATCATGACCACCCATAGATGGTTGATCACCATCACACCCAAGTACATGAGTTGATTGAGCTTTTTGACCACCAGGACAATGTTGACCACCCTCACGCGAAGACATAGTCAGAGAAGCTTATAAAAAAATAGAAAATAGATTCAATATATATTTATACATACATATGATTCTACCTATTTATCATTTAATTAAATTCACACACACACACACACACACACACATATATATATCTGTGTGTGTATATGTATATGTATATATATATGTACATATACATATATATGTGTGTGTGTGTGTGCACACGCACACATATATATATATGTTTATGTGAATTTAATTAAATGATAAATAGGTAGAATCATATGTATGTATAAATATATATTGAATTTATTTTCTATTTTTTTATAAGTTTCTCTGACTATGTTTTCATGTGAGGGTGGTCAACATTCTCCTAGTGCTAAAAAATCTCAATCAACTCATGTACTTGGGTGTGATGGTGATCAACCATCTATGGGTGGTCATTATGGTGCTAAACCATCTTCGCGTGGGAATTATGGTGTTCACCCATCTCCGAGTGGTCATAAATCTCAATCAAATAATCATGATCCTCATCATTTTGGTAAATTATATATATATATATATATATATATATATATATATATATATATATATATGTTAAAACAAATTTGTACATGTAAATGAATTGTATGTACTTATACATGTATATGTATATATTTCATGTGTGTGAATACATTTTCTCACATGTTTTTATATTTATATAATTTTATATTGATGCGGGGGTGAAAATGTTGCTCAAAGTAAATGTAAGCAAAGCAGGGAGATTCAAGAAGAATGCCATACAAAAAATACCACCTATCCATATGATATTCATGATGAGCTTCTTTAGGATACAAACCTCCAACAATGCACATTACAAAGGTGCAAAGGTCATTAATCAAAATTGAGGAAATATCGTCAGAGAAAATTGAGGAAATATCTTCAGAGTTTGGAGCTCCCTACAAAGAGTCGACAAAGCTTAAAAATAGTTGTTAACTCTCTAAGATTATTTCTTGATATTTACAAGAAGCTTGGGCCTACCATGGATTTATTTATAGATATAATGAGACATAGAAATGAAGCATTAATGGGTCTTGATAAATGGGTTGAGGTTATTAAAAGGGTTACAAAAGAAAATATAAAATCTATGTTTAATTTCAATGAAGGGCCAAAAAGAAATATGCTCAAGGTGCAATACTTCAAACACCTTGATATAGCCAACCATTTGTATGATAGGTTCCTTGCAGCAAATCTAAAGCTGTCATGGAATGACGAGGTTCCAATTTATTTTGAAAAATTATTTGATGCATAATTCTTAATGGGTATGAGACCCGATTATAATGACTTTCCATCTGAATGTTATGGTACTCGGAGAGGTCGGTTATATAAACGTAAGGGCACATTATGTGATATTGAATTACCTCTCCCTCTGCCACCTTTGGTATGTCAACCTCCTCGTCTGGTAACTTTGCGGTCAGATATGGATGCCACTTCTCAAATCGGCCGAGAAAGAAGAGATGCCATTATAGACAACATCCAAACTACATTTACTGTAATTGATGTTGGTCTAAATCGACGAAGAGAGTGAGTTGATGCACATGCTAATTTTGTATATAAAATAGAAGAGGAGATAAATAATATGAATATTTAGGAGCTTAAAGCATATGCAAAGGGTTGTCATGATTGTTGGAAAGACCTAATTGTCATGAGGATGATGGTGTGCGATCGGTATGTGTTAATGATTAGGGTGGATATTTTAATGTAATGTAATGTATGTGTTTATGTCAAATCACATACATTTTGTTAATTATTTGAGATATAACCTATTACAAATGTAGCATATGTTCACCATTTGGAGTTAACTCGTTTGTTGAAAGAAAATTTGGATAATATCACAGTCCAAGGTTTAGGTTGCAATCAAGATATTTTGAGAGATGTTAGCTTTTTTTAAAGAGTTCATATTGATACTATTATTCTACTTTTATTATATTGGTATCATGAGGACATATTTCTAAAATAAATAATTGTGTATATATAATAAAATGTTAATAGATTCTGATTCCTTTGGATATTTTCGACATAGCGACACCTTCTTCCTCCCTATTAGGATATGTGTCAAATATTCGTCTGTCACAAGTATTGAATATTTCACATATTTTTTTTTATAAATTGAAGCAAGTTTCATTAAAAATGAGATAGATTTAGCTTATAGTTTCAAATTGTTTGAATTTTAGGTTTATGGAGCCGATTTCCATTCTCTAGGGACTTTAATGATGTATTCAACAATGGGGATATGATCTTCTAAAAAATTTGAAAAATTTGTGTAACAATTTTTTTAATATTACGAGTTTATGCATTTTCATATGAAATTTTAAACTTTTAATATATACATGTACATGTATTGTATAGGGAATATAGGAGGGATAAATGTAGGGGTAACACCATGATGTATTGCAAGGCATTTGAAACTTTAGTCGTTTACATGGATTGAATCATCTAGAAAGTTTTAAAAAGTTGATACTTGACTTTTTTAATATTGCGAGTTTATGCATTTTCATGTTCAATTTTAAAATTTTAAATATATATATATATATATATATATATATATATATATATATATATATATATATATATATATATATATATATATATATTTTACATTTTATCCATGAGGGTGAAATGCATGATGAACACCACGAGGGCGCAATGGAGGGGGAACACCATGAAGTATTGCATGGAATTTGAAACATTTTATAATTTTGTTTTTATGATTACATTCTCATTTAATTTTAAAACATTAAAAAATAATTTTAAAGTACAAAATATTATGTGTAAATGCAATTACACAGGTTGCGCAGGGCACCAATGATTCATAGGAGAGCAGGAGGATGTTGATAGATCATATATTTCAACGAGATTCTCTTTGATGCAAATTTTTATTTGACAGTGCTTTTATGTTATATTTACTTTTACCATGATATAAATTTTGGACATATTTAATGTAAAACTCTTTATTATGAACTGATCTCTTTTGATGCATATGTTTATTTGACAACATATATTTACTTTTATATTGATATAAATTTTGGACATATTTTAAATCTAGAACTCTTTATTATGACTTAATACACGCTAATTTTGGAGTTTATGTACATTTTGCATGATGTCGATTGATAATTAAATTTTAATATAAAGTTGTACATGAAAACATATAAAATTTGATTATAAAACATGGTACAATTTGCATTATGCATGGTTGTATGCTTAAAATTTGGTTTTACATATTTAAGTTCATGAATATGTAGAAATGAAAGTAAAATTGCATTTAGTTGGTACATTTTGCATGATCATTGTTATAATATTAGTAGATGATTCCTAGGTTTTGTTTAAAGTTGTTTTTTTAGGTTATTTAAAATGAATCTATTAAAATTTCAAATTACAAAACATGGTACATTTTTCATTTGAATGAATCTTATAATTAGGTGTAGATGTCTAAAAAAATCATAAATGAAAATTTCATTATAAAATATGGTATGTACATTTTTCATTCATGTATAGAAAGGGTACTATGGATGTCATTTGATAGTTAATTTTTAATATGAAGTTGTCCATGCACAAAATACTATAAAATTTCATTATAAAACATGGTACAATTTGCATGATGCATGGTTTGATGCTCAAAGGTTTTACATATTTAAGTTCATCAATATGTAGCAATGAAAGTAAATTTGAATTTAGTTGGTACATTTTGCATGGTAATTCTTATAATGTTAGTAGATAATTCTTAGGTTTTGTTTAAATTTATTTTTCAATTTATTTAAAATGAATCTAGTAAAATTGAAAATTACACAACATGGTACATTTTTCATTTGAATGAATCTCATAATTTTGTGTAGATGTCTAAAAAATCATAACTTAAAATTGAATTATAAAATATGGCATGTATATTTTGCATTAATGTATAGAAAGGCTAATATGGATGTGATTTGATAGTTAACTTTTAATATAAAATTTTTCATGCAAACATACAATAAAATTGCATTATAAAACATGGTACAATTTGCATGATGCACGATTTGATGCTTAAAACTTGTTTTTACATATTTAAGTTCATGTATATGTAGCAATGAAATTAAATTTGCATTTAGTTGGTACATTTTTTCATGGTCATTTTTATAATGTTAGTAGATGATTCTTAAGTTTTGTTTAAAGTTTTTTTGTTCAAGTTATTTAAAATGGATCTATTAAACTTGAAAATTACAAAAAATGGTACATTTTTCATTTGAATTAATCTTATAATTAGGTGTAGATGGCTAAAAAAATCATAAATTAAAATTGAATTATAAAAGATGGTATGTACATTTTGAATTCATCTATAGAAAGGCTACTATGGATGTTGTTTGATAGTTAAATTTTAATATAAAGTTGTTCATGCACAAACATACTATAGAATTGCATTATAAAAAATGGTACAATTTGCATGATGCATGGTTTGATGCTTAAAGTTTTTACATATTTAAGTTCATGAATATGTAGCAATGAAAGTAAATTTTGCATTTAGTTGGTAGGTGTGCATGATCATTCTTATAATGTTAGTAGATGATTCTTATGTTTTTTTTAAATTTGTTTTGTCAAGTTATTTAAAATGAATCTAGTAAAATTGCAAATAACAAAACATGATACATTTTCATTTAAATGAATCTTATAATTTGGTGTAGATGTCTAAAACAATCATCACTCAAAACTGCATTATAAAATATGGTATTTACATTTTACATTCATGTATATAAAGGCTAATATGGATGTTGGTTGATAGTAAAATTTTAATATAAAGTTGTTCATGCAAGCGTACTATAAAATTGCATTATAAAACATGGTACAATTTTCATGATTCATGGTTTGATTCTTAAAAATTGGTTTTACATATTTGAGTTCATGAATATGTAGCAATGAATGTAAATTTACATTTCGTTGGTACATTTTGCATGACCATTATTATAATGTTAGTAGATGATTTTTAGGTTTTGTTTAAATATGTTTTGTCAAGTTATTTCTGAATAGTAAAATTGCAAATTACAAAACATGGTACATTTTTCATTTAAATGAATCTTATAATGGTGTAGATGTCTAAAAAAATCATAACTTAAAATTGAATTATAAAATATGGTATGTACATTTTGCATTAATGTATAGAAAATATACTACAGATATTGGTTCACAATTAACTTTTAATATAAAGTTATTCATGCAAACATACTATAAAATTGCTTTATAAAACATGGTACTAAGATAGCCATAAAAATATTTGAAAAGATAAAATGATGATCCATAAAAAAAAAAAAAAATGCAAACAAGATAGTTGTACAATAAAATAAAAAATAAAAAAATTGTGATATGCTACAACCTTACATTATAGTAGTATTTGGGAGATATTTGAATTTATTTTTAATGTAAAGCTATCCTCATGTAGCTTTCACTACAAAGGTAGCTTGAGAGAATCAGACAATAAGGCAGAGAAAGTAAATATTTTAGGTTTCCACAAGAAGAATTTAAATATTTTGGATGCCCAGATTCGACAAAAGCCCAAACTTTCAGTTCATGTCTGAAATTGAAGCACTATTTGGCAATGCAATCTCCTTTGACATTGCATGAGTACATGTAATGTTTCGAAAAAATTTCTTTTACTCTCCACGACAAGATCAACAAACTTGTGGTTTAAATAAAATACTCAGTTGGTCATGTTTTTATCCTTATAGCTAATAAATAGTGAATAACGCGTATTCGAGGTAGTAGTTGTTCAACAAGGAGTCTTTGTTTGATGGTATCTTTTTTTTATGGGATATTCATTTTTGTCTAACACTATATTTCTACATGAAATCATTTAAGATCAGAGAACATGTATAAATTACTTTTCATGCATGCAAACATAAGATCAGCAACATCAAATCCTCAATACACCTACATAATAGGTAGTATAGATATAACTTTGTAACTCAATACAAGACCCGATGAGCATGGATTTGACATCATCACATTCTTAAGAATTTACAACTTAATAGTGCACAAAAGGAAAGGCTAACAATATACTTGAACTCTGAGTTCTCAAAGATGAATACAAGGAGAATAAATTGTTGGGAAGTTCAATTAAAAAAATTCTAATGGGATTCCATCCTCAATGATTCATTCATGGTTAAATTTTGACATTCTCCATTTTTTAACTTTCAATTTTTATTTATTTATTGAACTTATATCAACTTTATGCGCACTGCACACACCAAGTGACTATATAGACAACTTATGAAATTGGGTTTATAGTCTTGAAAGTAAACATTACTATCAGTTTGATGAGTTTCTTGGAAAAAATAACATTTTAGTATAATAGACCTTCTTTCCTATATAAACCCGTTATCATCATAGTCTTCCAATAAATTCATATTTCATTTAGTGCACCACATCAAATAATACTTGAAAGTTTGTATGTTGTTAATGAGTGCAACTACAAAAAAAACATCTCCTGCACAATAATACAAGTGTAAATTCAAATCATAATTAATATGAAATTAACTTTATCAACATGGAATTGATTTTATTATCTATTTCTAGATCTATATTTTAACTATTATCTAGATACTTATACGCAATGATATTAAAAAAATAATATATATATATATATATATATATATATATATATATATATATATATATATATATCCTTTGAAATAAATTGAAATGTTACCTTCTCTAATAGGATCACAAACTCGATCACCTTCAGACGATACTATAGTTTCCTCTAATTCCATCTTTTCGAAGCTTACAACTGACATTTTCCCCTTTGTATTTAGTTTTTTATGTTGCCAAGCTCTTACATACATATTTTTTCACAAACATGATTGGATTGTGTGTCCTATATTCAAACATGAAAAAACGAATATTTTATTTTATCTAATAAAAATGCATTTAGGTACATGTTTGTTTGAATTGAACGCAATTTTTGAGTTTGTTTTATTTTTTCAGCTTCATATGAAATTGATCTATCTACATCTTGGACTCTAATATGCCAAAAAAAAAACCTATAGTAAATTCAAACAAGAATTTAAATATGTTATCTAAAATAAAATTTATATATCAAAGATAATAATCATGGTATTATTTAAACTATATCATTTATCAATGTTTAAATTTAGAAAATTAATAATAATTATTATATATTAAAAATATATACAAGTTAATATATATATGTACATACCTGTATACCTCTCTTGATGGGTTAGTCTCATGGCTTAGTGCAACAATGTGCCATTGAAAAAATTGTTCAGCTAAGACAAGTCGGTTTGAAAAGTGGTCCATTTGATATCTTCGAAGTGCTCGTTTTATACATGCCCCTGCACCATCATGTTCTCCTTTTACATGAATAGTCTCAAATAAATTCCAACAATGTTTAATGTTGGTTTTCATATGAAGACGATACAACCAAAAGAATGATCATGAAGATTTGAATTGACCTACGCATCCATCTAACTATATCCAAAGTTCATTGATTTATATTCCACGACCTTTCAATGAGTCATAAATATTATCAAAGAAATATTGTACAAAATGTGTATCATGTGTACAATCATCATTGATATAAAAGTGATATTCTTTCATAACATCTCAATTCTCACAGTGCTTTCTATATGATCAAAATTTTGTTCATCATGTCGATATAGAATATCAACAAGCATATAGAATTTGTCAAGATGATAATATTCACTATGTATCTCATTTTTTACAACAAATGTGTAATTTTCTGCAAAATCAACTATTGATAAAATGGTACCTAGTTGAAACTTTTCATGGGATTTTTTGAATTGCAGGTCTTTCCATCGAGCTTATGTGAATTATTTGTGTATTTTTAAATTTTTGTCTCAAAATTCCTCAAAATATCTATCACGAAAATGTCTTCTTCTTCTAAATCCATCCTTCTAGCACTTGTACTACTACTTGAACCAATCGATGTATGGATATATTCATATCTCTTCCATTTCAATTTTATGTTGGATAATGATTGATCATTTATATCAATAGGATATGTGTTGTGAAATAAATTCAAATTTCCATAATGATAACATTATTTACCACCAACGCATTTATTTTGGTAAGATAATTGATGAATTTCTCTTGCATGTCGAATTTGGGATATGAAATAGTGGAAGGAGGAGGTGAATTTTTCCAAAATTGTTTACCAAAATCAAGGAAGGTGTCATAATATAATCGAAATTCCACATGATAATGACAACAACAAGTTTCACATACATTTATAGGTTTAACATACCATGGTTTTTGTTGCACAAAATTATTGATTGAGACATTAATTCCACGATTCTCTTATATATATGTGTGTGTGTGTCTCTGTGTCTATGTTTTTTTTTTCTTATGACCAAGTGTTATGCAGGTTCTTTTATTTTTCTTCAATCTCCCTTTTGTTAAACCTTATTCACCCAAGGGACTTACAATTATGTCCAAGCAATATACCATCACTTTAACGTATTTTAAAACTCCGTTCAATCCAATTAGTTTAAGGTTTATTGAATATACACCTTAGTGGAAAACCACATACCCAGGTGAAATTTGGGCATCGTTTCATATCAAGATATCAGATATTGAGTGTATGAGACCCAAACCTCAAATTTCCCTATTGACATTCACTTATACTCATATCATGATCGAGGCCATTAGAAGTCCCAAAAGCGTTAACACTCGAGACACCTATCGACATGGCCTTTCATTACAATTTAGCTCTAGGATAAATATCTGAATACATTTTGACAAATTTCCAAGACTGGGTGCTTACTAGTGCTCTATATATCGAATATTGGAAACTTTCTATGAGTTTGCATAAAAAAAATTATGAGGCATTGATATGCTAAATAATGTAAGCCCTTGGCACTAGATCTAAGCTCCTTGGAACAAAGAGCATAATAATATTTGATATATTGACTATCAGGAAAATCCTAACCTTTTCAAGTTTTTTCTATAACAAGATTGTGCCAATATGTCGAGGGCTCTATGCCCTTGGGTGCTACACCTTAGCACCCATATTACCTAGTTCCATGACTCGGGGTTAAGCCATAATATATGATCAAAGAAGAAAACCTCTACATGGTTTTCCAAATTTCCAATATGAAAATATGTTAATAGCTCTTAGCCCTAAGGTTCTACACATTGGTGCCTCGTTATGGGGTGGTTTACCAAGGGCTATTTCATATTGAATATCAAGTGATCGGTGACTATGTACCTTTGTTAAATTGATCATGCACCAGAATGCTTATAACTTAGGCGTTTCACCTTAGTGCTACCATAGACAAAGTTTTAACACATATCATGTATCCAATGATTCCTAATATTGGGCATTTCTAAAAGGACGATATGGCGTTCCTTCTAGTAAGTAGGTTGTCACTTGATGGTGGTTTGTGCATCCGTTAACTGAAAACAAAGGTCCATAAAACATTTTATTTGTGAGTAATTATATCTAATGTGAATGTTGGCGTTCTCTACCAAAATTTTGAGGTTTTGGCCTCATTCTCCTAGTTTTGGCTAAATTTGAGCTTTCTCACTTTTAGGTCTACCCAAATTCCTTCATTTCACACCTTATCCAAGGTTTGACCCTTTTTACCTTTCCACACCCAACATACTCTCTTAAGCAACCAACTCACAAAATAGAAGAAAATATAAATCAATGAATTAGAAATTATCCTCTTTGAGGGGGAAACCTCCTTCATATTACATAAATGAACAATTATTAGATGATTCAAATGAAAAAACCTCCTTTATATATATAGGATTCTAAGGGGTCACAATATAATCAGAGCTTAAATGATAATAATAATGTAAGGGCACATAATTAGCAATAATGGGCTTCTATGGGGCACAATAATAACAATATGGGGACTACATGGGCATAACAATAAAAATAAGGGGGATACACTAACAATAACAATAAGGGGATTCACTAGTATTATAGGGACCTAACATGCCCCTCTCCTTCAAAAGAGTTTTTTACTCAACGCTTGAGAAGTTCTCGATGGTTCTGTATAAAATTATCATAAATAGGTTTGTGTAAATAATTTCCTTTGATTAGACGACTTTCAAAAGTAATGGTTCTTCCTTCTTTCATTAAAATGACACCAATACCATTTCCTGAGGCATCACATTACACAATAAAGGTTTTGTGAAGTGTGGTGTGGCTAAGAATAGCGATTGGCATATTTTTTCTTTAAGATGTTCAAAATCCTTAGTTTCTTCTAGAGTACAAGAAAATGAATCTTTCTTTAGTAATTTAGTTAGATGTGCTATTATTCTCCCATAATTCCTAACAAAATTGTGATAATACCCTGTCAGCCCGATAAATCCTTGCATATGCTTTATGGTTGTGGGTATTTTCCATTCCTTAATGGATATAATTTTGTTAGGGTCTACCTTGGCACCCTCATGAGATACATTATGAACTTCTATACTCGAAAGAAACATTTTGATGTTTTTGCATATAATTGTTTCTCCTTCAATAGTTTGAGCACCCTCTCAATATGTTAAACATGATCCTTCCAATACTTCTTGTAGATTAGTATATCATCAAAAATTACTAACATAAATTTTCTAAGGAAGGGTTTGAAAATGGAATTCATCAAACCTTGAAATGTAGAAGTTGCATTGGTAAGGCCAAAAGGCATGGCCAAAAATTCATAATGACCTGCATGAGTTCTAAATGTTGTTTTCAAAATGACTTCAGTATTCATTCTAATTTGATGATATCCTGAACGAAGGTCCAACTTGGTGAAGTAAATTTCTCCATGTAAATAATCCAATAATTCATCAATGATAGGAATAGGAAATTTATCTTTAATAGTGAGCTTGTTGAGCTCCCCATAATCTAGACACATGCGCCATGATCCATCCTTCTTGTGCATCGATACTACTGGAGTAGAGAAATAAATTTCACTAGGTTTAATTATACTGGCATCTAGCATTTCTACAACCATATAGTCAATTTCAATCTTTTGGGAATATGGATATCTGTAAGGCTTGATGTTTGGAGGAACAAATCCTGGAATCAAATGAATACCATGGTCATTATCATGAATAGGTGGGAGGCCTTTGGGAGTCTCGAATACCTTTGAATGGTTGTCCAAGACTTTTTGGAGATCTAGATAAATAGATGAGTTCAATGTTGAACATATAATGAGCTTAATTGCGCAATTATGCCTTATTTCTCTTTCTTTAGAAGCTTTTTCATGCCATTAGAGTTGATTATCTTTCCTGGTTTCCCTGTGATACCCCTTAATTCAACTTCATTTTCTTCCCAAAATCATTTTAAGATAAGTTCTTGAAAAATAAAAGCTATTGTACCCAAATATTGTAACCATTAGACTCCTAGTAAAAAAATCAGCACCACCCATTGGAATGTAAAGAATTGTACTATTCAATACATATTCCCCCATGGTTAGATTGATATTATGTCACTTTCCAGAGAAATTTATAGGTCCTCCATTTGCAACCATCACTTAACACTCTAGTTCTAGATATAGGAAGAAATTCAATTCCTTGGATATCTTACAATTAACAAAATTATGGTTACTACCTAAATCAATCAACACTATTACCTTTCTCTTCTTGATATGTCCTTCTAGCTTGAGAGTTTGAGGAGAGGTAATTCCTGCCAATGCATTATAAGATAAGGTTAGATTTATTTCTTCTTTATCTAGGGTTGTTTCTTGGTGTATCCTCCTATTTTGAAGTTTCTTGTTCCTTTTCGTCCTCCTCTTCACAATCTATGTAAAATATTTTATTCTCGGCACACTTATGACCTTTAGTGTATTTTATACACAACTATAACAAAGCCTTTTTCTATTTTTTCTTCCAACTATTATGGTTTCAACCTTTTAGGTTGTGGAAGGCTAGGAGTAGCAACACTTCCATCTTTGTAGTTGTAAGTGGTAGGCTTCCTTGTCGCCATAATTTTTCTTTCAATTTTTATCGCCAGCATGAATGCCTTCTCTAATGAATTAGGTTCCAAATGGATAACCTCATGTTGCATGTTATCGTTTAAAGTCCCTATGAAGACATCAACCCTATGTTACTCTGTAATATCATTTACCCTTATATTCATTTTTTGGAAGTCCTCATTGTGCTCCACCATTGAACCCTTTTCTTTGAGATTTATCAATTGGATAAAGAAGTTGTTTCGCTTTGTATCCTCATAATGTGATATCATTTCCTCCGTAAAAATTAACCAAGTGACAAGTGGTTTACGAGAACAAATCCATTGATTCCATAGAAACTGATTGGGTTCTAAATATAAAGTTGCACTGTTTACCTTTTGTGTGTGTTGCACATTATGGATATCAAAGTATTGTTCCATCTGTAGCATCCATGTTACCAAGTCCTTTCCGTCAAAATTCTTCATATAAATATTTGGAATATGGTGGATCTTCAATCCAACATTAGAGGTCTCTGATACCAAATGTTAAGAAACCAGCTCACAAAATAGAAGGAAATGTAGATCAAAAACTTAGAAATTATCCTATTTGAGGAGTAAAACTCCTTTACATTACATAAATGAGCAATTATTAGATGATTAAAATGACAAAACCTCCTTTCTATATATATGAGTCTAAGGGGTCACAATATAATCAGAGTTAACATAACAATAATAATGTAAGGGCACAACATTAACAATAGTGGGCTTCTATGGGGAACAATAATAACAATATGGGGACTACATGGGAACAAAAATAACAATACGGGGGATACACTAACAATAGAAATAAGGGGCTACACTAGTATTATAGGGACCTAACATACTCCCGTCTTGGAATACAACAAAGGGTATCCCCCTTTGCTTTAACATTAATGAATATTTTTTCCAACAACTAGGCCAATTTGAAAACATGACCTATTTAATTTTATTTTGAAGATTCATCATCATTTATTTTATGAAAATATTAAACATAACAATATTTTCCTATGAAAAATAAATTAACTACACCATCACCCAAATCTTCTTACTTGGCCTTTGGGCACCTCGAATTTTCGTAATGAAGAAATATTATAGTCATAAAATAAATCACCATCCAAATTAGCACAAATAATGGACTGACTAATATTTAACCTATTAATATAAACTAAGAACATAACAAAAACCTTCATTATAAATGCAGATCTTAATGATATACAACAACAATAAGAAGTGTGGGCATAGTAGCCACTTAAACGTTTGTGGCAATAAATACTTAATTTTCATTTAAAATATGGAAGTATCAAAAACATACATATGAACATGTCCAACCACATTTCTCTAGCCTTTTTTTTTTTGTGAATTTTTAGGTACCAAAATTCCTCTTGGGGTCAAAAAAAAAATAAAAATAAAAAATAAATAGAAACAGACATGGGATTGACCTCACTTTTGCATCACATTTCAATTGCAATGAGGCAAACTCCACAAGGACTTAAATGGATTTTTTGTAAGACAATTGGTAGAGATGGGCCTACTATCATAGTGCAATGGTGGATTTGGGATAAAATCCTATCGTGTATGTATTAGAAAATCCAATTTGGAGAAACAAATGATATCATACTCAACTGTGAGTTCGCTACAAGGGATCATCAAGCAATTTTTTCAACTTTCTTGTTATCAAGAATCTTCTCAATGAAAATTCGAAGACCTCCAACCATATTATACACAGTCATGTTGGAAACGTATATCTTCTAAAAAAACATCATTTAGTTTCCTAGACACATATGAACTCCACCTTGGAAGACTCAAAACTTGAATGGACACTTCGTGACCAAATGGATTTCCTCTTATAACTTACTAACAATGATGACTTACTCATGCCCTTTACCCAACAATTCTCTTCTACAAACCCACCCACATAGGTAAAAAACATGTCTACTCTTACCTACACTAACCTATTCCTATAGAAATTACATCTCACATACTTTTATCTTCCTAGGGCCTCTGGGGAGGGAGTTACACCAAGACATTATAATTATTTTACGCATCAACTACATTTATTATATTATTATGATCACTCAATATATATATATATATATAAAGTTACTATATTAGCACGACTATCTTGTTAGTTCATAGTTGGACAAAATATCTTAAATCTAACCAACTAAAAGTCTCTTAATAACACAAATAAATAAATCACATGGAGATTACCATTAAAAATACATATAATGAGGAATATCAAATAGTAACCACTTGAAAATATACATTTTTAAGAGTGGTTTGTTAAAATTTATAATTAAGTAATTCTAAATAAAACTATTTAGCTTAATTATCTTGAATGAATTATCGATAATTTAAATAGTTAATTCATCAATATAAGAATAAAATTTTGATTGTGTTAAAAACAATATTTTTATAAATATATAAATTATTTTTTTAACATAAATTTAATATTTCTATTTTATGTTATTTTTTTTTGGTTAAAGCATAAATTGTAACATTCCTTGTAATAAAGTTCAATTATCCATCAACACAATCCAACCTTTTGAAATATTTTTGTGTCAAAAGAGAAGGATCCCTAAATAATTTACTCATTAATTATTCACATATACTTCATATTTATAATAATTTTATTTAAAGTATAATTGAAATAATTGTATTATATTTGTTTAATAATAAAATAAAATTATAATATTTTTCATATATGTAATAGTTTTATATTAATAATAATAACTTTTTTTTTTGTAAGTTTGGTAGTTCCTTTTATTTTTTCAGTTTTTCTCTTTTTTTTTTTTTACTCTATTTTCATTGACATGTCTAGATACATCGCCCCAATCGGGGAAGGGAATTAAACCTGTGATGAGTACTATAGTGCTATAACGGCCCACCTCATCACTGTTTAACCAAGACCCTATAGACTTAATAATAATAACATTATGTAAATACTATTAATATAATAAATCAACATAGATTCATCTTAAATATGAATTTAACACCAAATAAATGTTTTAACTATAAAAACTTATTACTGGCAAATTAAAATGGTTATTATTATTATTATTATTTTTATGAGTATATGTGAATATTAATTTGTATTGAAATATTTTGTTTATAACTAGTTTTCAATATTTTTTATATACAACATTAAAATATTTTATATACAACATTATAATATTCTATATACAACATTATTTTTCTAATTATGTTACATCATATTATTTTACATTATTTTTCTATTTAGATCTTAATTTTTTTAATTTTTTTTAATTTTAAAGGGGCACATGTCAATTCAACAGATAGAGGGTGAGCTTATTGGATCAAAAAGATTTGGTATATATGGTTTTCACTTGATAAATCATGAGATCTGGTATACATACTCTTCATGTTATAAGGCCATCATGAAATTTGATGGTTTGAACTTGCTAAATCATCAGTATACATACTCTTGATGTTATAAAGAAGTCATGAAATTTGATTGTGAGCCTGGTCTAGATTGATCTAAAAAATTACCAATTCACCATAACAATATATATATATATATAATTATTAGGGTGTTTGGCATAGTTTTATAGATAAAAGTTTTAAAATATGGTTTTTATGATTATATATATATTTTAGATTAAGAACATATAGGATTTTTTTGGGTCAAGGTTCAGAACCATTCAATGGTGCTGACATAGGTAAATTATATAGTGTGGAGATGCTTCACAAGATTAAAATAAATGAAATCGATATATTAGAAAGTAAAATATATAAAACAATAAATAAATAAATTTTAACCTAAAAAATTAAAATAACCAAAAAAAAATAAAAAAAAAATAAAAATAAATTATAACCAAAAATTCAAATTAGACAATAAAAAAAATCAAAGAATAAATATAAAAAATGATACATTAGAAATTCAATTGATTAAAAAATAATAATTTAATTTATTCCTAATTTATCTCAAGATTAAAAAATATAAACAATAAATTAAAAAAATAATAATAATAATAATAATTAACCAAAATTGAAAAAATATAATTATTTGAAATAAGAAATTATATATATATATATATATATATATATATATATATATATATATATATATATATATTTGTAACATACTACCATATAGTGCCATGCTCATAATTTTTTTTTAACTTTACACTTTTACATCCAATCATATTCGAATTTAAACACTTTCTTACAACGAAATCCCACTTATTTCTTATGTAATAAACGTACCACAATACATATTTAGCAGTACTACACCTTGGTTAAAACAAGGTATATTTAATTATTAACTCATAAAAGTTTTGGCACACTTCGGCAGTTTATGAGGAGGTTACCTGTCAACGAATCTTGCTTGGTGAAATTGTGATTGTCTTTCCTATCTCCTTTATTACGAAAGGACCATCGGATTTGGTTGACAAGTACTATGCATTCATAGTAACCATTGTAATTTTGATTAAATCTAACCTATTGATAGTTTTGCTATTATTATGAAAACCTTGCAATGGTATTTTGATTAATGTTAATCCACACATTCTGGCAAGCTCACCACCGGCGGACATCTGTGAGCTCCTCCGACCATTGATGAATCCAATGGTCATAATTGTTTTAGGGTTTGTTCACGTTTGGGGTAATGACTACACTAACCCTAAAATCTTCCCATTCATTCGAGGCCTCTGCCATAGAGCTCTACAAGTGGGTCTTGCTACCGCTGCGTCAAACCTCCGACAGGGTTCTCCTCAGCTCTGTTCTAGTTTTTATTTCAATGCAGATGGTGAGTAAAATATTTAGGCTCTCGTAAAACCTTGGTATATTTGCTAAGGGTTGTTTACTTTTATTATCTGAGAGCTCACTCGGGTTCTTCCTTCGCACACTTATAGTTTTCTGGTTAATTTTTTTTCCCAGTTTTCTCCGCTTCTCAATCACTACTTGTCACTAAGTTTTTTTTTCATTTTTCTTCGACCGTAGAGGTGGTTCGAGCTCATTCCTCCTAGTGGAGCACCATGGATTATTTACTGTGCCCTCAGGCAAATCTTACAACTAAGTTGTGACTTAATTTGAAATGTATGCGTTGATTCGAATCATGCATATCTTATTTCCCATTTGACTGCAATGTATTGACCCATTCTTGGTGGTTTACTTGCAGGTTAACCCTTCGGGTTTCCGGGAAGTGGTTTCCACAGGTAACACTACCCTACTTATGTTAATCCCTGCATTCTGCATTTTGGGTGGTTTTATTCTTAGTTTTTCTGACATTTTTCCTCATTTCACGTTTATGCATAGGTAATCTCCTTAGCTTGACACTGTGGCTAACATCGCTTGGAATGCTCGATTTTGATTTTCTTCTGACTCAATTTACCTACTCCACCAAGTATTCTTCTCTGCTATAGGTTTTGTCACGAGTGTCTCGGATGCAACGCTTCAATTTCGAAGCTCAGGCTTTGCTATGAGGCTTTCCGCCCCATTCTGTTTTCCTTTTATAATTACTTGAATTTCACAAGCTTTGCCCATTTTGGGCATGCCATAGACAAATGTAACAGTTATAATTTGTAAAATTTCATTCCTACGTAATTTTGTATCTGTCTCTTTGGCACTTAACTTCTGAGTCTAAGATTTTGGTCTATGGCTTATTTTAATGAGTTTTCAGCTCTACTCCTCACTGGGTGAGGCAAACTTGATCTGTGTCATGGTTGTGGCGAGATAGTTCGTACTAGAATATTTTTCATATATATATTTATTTATTTTTGCATCCATGGTGAATATCTTCCTCCTTTGTTTATTTATGAAAAACAGGAACATTGGCTTAGCTATTTTCCAGCATTCGTTTACATATACCATTCCTTTGGTCTAGTGCTTAATTAATTTACACTATCTCTAGGTTAGGAGTAATATTACAGTAATAAAATATTTCCAATAGTAGGAATAAGGATGCTATAAAAATCTATTTCAAGGATAGGAATAATGATACATTATTTCATTGTTTTCAAGAATATATATAAAGATACTGTATTTCACTATTTGGAAGAATAGGTATAAAGATACTGTATTTTGCTGTTTTCAGGAATAGATATATAAATATACTATATTTCACTATTTGCAAGAATAGGTATAAAGGTAATGAATTTTACCATTTCAAGGATAGAAATAAAGATAGAGTATTTCACTAATTCCAGATTAGTACAATTGTCTTCTTTCCAATACTATATTTACATATACATTTAAAATTGTTTAGGAATGGATTTAACAATGGTTTTAGCTCTTGAATTTGCATCTGTATTTCACATATCTCTATTTATGTAGTAACACTAGTACATTTGGTCAAAATTCCGACACTTTAGTTCCGACACTTTTGACAAAATGTCGGAAATTTCCCCAATTTTTATCAATTTTTCAAATCCTGCCCACAACTGTCGCTATACCGACGATTAAAGACAATTTTCGGTATTATGACGTTCAGAGAAAAGTGTCGGTATTGCGACGGTTTGGAGAAAAGTGTCGGGCTTGTGACACTTAGTAATCAGTGTCGGTATTGTGACGTTTAGAGTAAAGCATTGATATTACGATAGTTTGGAGTAGGGCATTGGTAGTGCGACATTACAGAGAGAACTGTCGGTATTGTGATAGTTAGGACAAGTGTCGGTATTGCGACAGTTGGCTCAAGGGTCGGTATTGCGACGGCTTGGAAACAAGTGTCGGTATTGTGACATTTGCAAGTGTTAGTGTTTAGGAACAATCTTAGGGTTTAGGGTTTAGGAACAATGTTTGGGAGTTATATTTTAGGGTTTAGGAACAATGTGTCGAGTCATGTGATTGGGTTTATGGTTTAGGAACAATGTTTCGGGTCGTATGAGGGCGCCCAAGGAAACGTGTTCGGGCGGGTCGAGTTGGGTCTTGTCGGGTCGTGTCATGTACTGAGGCCGCCCAAGGAAACACGTTCGTATGGGTCGGGTTGAGTCTTGTGATAGCGCCCAAGGAAACGTGTTCGGGCGGATTGGGTTGGGTCTGGTCGGGTCGTCATGTCGTGTGAGGCCAGCAAAGGAAACACATTCGTACGGGTCGAGTCGAGTCGTGTCATGATGTCGCCCAAGGAAACGTGTTCGAGTTAGGTCAGGTCGGCTCGTGCCGTATTGTAAGGGCGCCCAAGGAAACATGTTTGGGCGGGTCCGGTCAGGTTGGGTGATCGGGTCAGGCCATGCTGTGTACTGAGGCTGCCCAAGCTGGAAACGCGTTCAGGCGAGTTAGGTCAGGTCGGGTTGGGTCGTATCAAAAATTTTGTTTTGTGACCACCCATGTTTCTTGTGCACGTTTGTACGATCCATTTTCCCTTTGCTCCCTCATGCACCCTTTGTTCAGGTGGTTCGGGTCGTGTCTTGTGAGGGCGCCACAGGAAACTCGTTCGGGCCAAATCGTGTGAGGGAGCTGGTGATCGTATAAAAAATGCTAAGTTGTGACCACCCATCTACCTTTTTCATGTTCATGCGACCCATTTGTCGTTTTCTTCCTCGTGCCTTCGATGCCATTCAAGCGGGTCAGGTTGGGTTGGGTCGTGTGATGGTTTCCAAGGAAATGCGTTTAGGTCGGGTCGGGTCAGGTCATGTTGTACCGTGAGGGTGCCCAAAATAACATGTTCGAGCGGGTCGAGTTAGGTCGGGTCATGTGAAGGTGCCCAAGGAACATGTCTGACTGGGTCGGGTCGTGTTGGGCCGTGTCATGACTAGGGCACCCAGGGAAACGCGTTCAGGTGGCCGATTGGGTCGAGTCGTGTGATGTCTCCTAAGGAAACACGTTCGGGTCGGTTCAGGTCGGGTCATGCCATATTGTGAGGGCACCCAAGGAAACATGTTTGGGTGAGTCGGGTCGGGTCCAATCTGGTCGGGTCCTGTCGTGTGAGCACGCCCAAGGAAACACGTTCGGGCGGGTTGGGTCGGGTTGGGTTGGGTCGTGTGAGGGTGGTCGTATAAAAAATGCTAAGTTATAAACGCTTATGTTTCTTGTGCACGTTTGTGCAATCCTTTTTCCATTTTCTAGTCCCTCGTGTTCCCGTCGTTCGGGCAGGTCGGGTCGTGCCATGTGGGTGCCATAAGAAACATGTTCGAGTTGGATTGTCTAAGGGAGGTTATATAAAAAATGCTAAGTTGTGACTGCCTGTGTGCCTTGTGCATGTTCGTGCGACCCGTTTTTCATTTTCTCCCTCGTGCCTTGGACGTTCGAGCAGGTCGGGTCAGGTCGGGTCGTGTGATGGAGCCCAAGGAAATGCATTCGGGTCAGGTTGGGTCGATTCGTGTCGTACTGTGAGGGCACCCAAGGAAACGCGTTTAGGTGGGTCGGGTCAAGTCGGCTCATGGCAGGCTACCCAAGGAATTTGTCTGGTCGGGTCGGGTCGTGTTGGGTCATGTGAGGGCGCCCAAGGAAACGTGTTCGGGTTGGTCGGGTTAGGTCAGGTCGGGTCGTGTGAGGGCGCTCAGGGAAATGCGTTCGGGTGGGTCAGGTCAGGTCGGGTCATGTGATGGTGGCCATATCAAAAATGCCAAGTTGTGATTGCTTTTGTTGCTTTTGTACATTTTTTTCGATCTGTTTTCTGTTTTCTCCTTAGTGCGTCGGCCTTCGTTCGGGTGAGTTGGGTCATGTCGTGTGAGGGTGCCACAGAAAACATGTTCGAGTCAGATCATGTGAGGGAGGTCGTATAAAAAATGCGAAGTTGTGACCACTCGTGTGCCTTGTTCATATTCGTGAGACCCGTTTGTCGTTTTCTCCCCCATTCCTTCATCGATGTTCAGGCGGGTCAGGACGGGTCGTGTTAGGCCACCCAGGGAAACGTGTTCGAGTGGGTCGAGTTGGGTCGGGTCATGTGAGGGCACCCAGAGAAACGAATTCAGGTGTGTCGGGTTGGGTTAGGTCGGGTTGTGTGAGGTTGTGCATATAAAAAATGCTAAGTTGTACTAACCGCCTATGTGCCATATTGTGAGGGCGCCCAAGGAAATGCGTTTGGGTGGGTCTGGTTGGGTCGGGTCTGGTCAGGTCGTGTCGTGTGAGCACGCCTAAGGAAACACGTTCGGGCGGGTCGGGTCGGGTTGGGTTGGGTCGTGTGAGGGTGGTCGTATAAAAAATGCTAAGTTGTGACCACCTATGTTTCTTGTGCACGTTTCTGCGATCCTTTTTCCGTTTTCTGATCCCTCGTGTGCCCTTTGTGATTCGGGTGGGTCGGATTGTGCCGTGTGAGGGAGCCACAAGAAACATGTTCGAATTGGATCGTCTAAGGGAGGTTGGATAAAAAATGCTAAGTTGTGATTACCTGTGTGCCTTGTGCACATTCGTGTGACCCGTTTGTCATTTTCTCCCTCGTTCCTTTGTCGACGTTCAGGCGGGTCAGGACGGGTCGTGTGATGGCACCTAAGGAAACGCGTTCAGGTCATGTGGTGTGAGGGCTCCCGCGGAAACGCTTTTGGACGAGTTCGGTCCGGTCTGGTCCGATCGTGTGAGGGCACCCAGGGAAACGCGTTCGGGTAGGTTGGGCCGGGTCAGATCGTGTGAGGGCACCCAAAGAAACATATTCGGGTGTGTCAGGTTGGGTCGGGTCGAGTTGTGTGAGGTTGTCCATATCAAAAATGCAAAGTTGTACTAACTGCCTATGTGCCTTGTACTGTATGTTCGTGCGACCCATTTTCTGTTTGCTCCCTCGTGCCTTCAATGTTCAAGCCGGTCGGGTCGGGTTGGGTCGGGTGGGGTCGGGTCGTGTGAGGGTGGTCATATAAAAAATGCTAAGCTGTGACTACCCGTGTTGTGTAGGGTTGGGTCCAGTTGTGTCATGTGAGGATGTCCAAGGAAACGCGTTTGCGTGGGTCAGGTTGGGTCGTGTTGTGTGAGGGCGCCCAGGAAAACGTGTTTGGGTGGGTCAGGTGGGGTTAGGTTGGGTCGTGTGAGGGAACCTAAGGAAACGTGTTCGGGCGGGTCAGGTCGGGTCATGCCATGTTCGGGCACCCAAGCAAACGCGTTCGGGCAGGTTGGGGTGGGTTGGGTCGGTTCGTGTGAGGGCACCTAGGGAAACATATTCGGGTGGGTCAGGTCGGTTCAGCTCTGATCATGTGAGGGCGCTCAGGAAAACGCGCAGTTCGGGTTGGTCAGGGCGGGTTGGGTTGGTTTGGGTTGTGTGAGGGTTGGAATCATGTGTTGCTGTTGGAATTGGAATAGGTATACTATTGTGAACATAAACTCAGCTCAAAACCTATTTGGAATAGACTTCCTCTGCAACTTACACCTAGCCCTCTTTGTGATAGTACAGTTTTTCCTCTCAACCAATAAATTTTGTTGTGGAGTGTAAGGTGTAGTATATAGTCTTTGGATCCCACGGTTAGCACAAAATTTATTGAAATATTTTAGGTAGAATTCCCCACCAGTATCATATCTAAGAGAGGCAATGTGACAACCTAACTATTTCTCTATTAATGCTTTGAACTTTTTAAATTCATTAAACACATCATATTTTAATTATAGAAAATATACCAACATTTTTCTACTGAAATAATCAACAAACAGATGGAATTACCTAGCAGCAGTGGTTGATGTCATGTTCATTGGTCCGCATATATTGTCTGAAAGTACCAACTGAAGGACCGTCTACGCTCTCCAAGCTTGCCCTTCATAAAAATATGGTATTCAATGTAGCTTCCCTCCCTGACAAGCTCTGAAAACTCTGTGGATCTTCTACAGAATGTTTGGAAGTCATCATGCTCAAAATCTTCCACCCCTCTTCAAGTGCAGCTACCTGAAGCTTGACACCTGAATCCTCAACCCCTTCCAACTTCTAAGTAATTCAAAACTTAGGAGAAGTTTGGAAAGGTCCAACCTGATCCTCATCAAAAGCAACTTCACCATTGAAACTTACCCTATCCGTGTCACTATCAATCAACCTATAAACCTTATAGTCTTGTTGTTCCCTATAATAATTATATTTGTTGTACTCTTAAACCCCTAAACCACTAACACCTAAACCCCTAATCCCTTAACCCCTAAACACTTAAACCGTTAATTCTTAACCCATAACCCATTAACCCCTCACCCCTAACCCCTCAGATCCTTAATTGCTAAATCCCTTAACCCCTAAGCCCCTAATCCCTAATCCCTTAACCACTAAATCATTATTCACCTAACCCCTAATCGCGCCTAAATCCCCTAACCCCTAAGCCCTCAATCCCTAATCCCTTAACCACTAACTCATTATTCCCCTAACCCCTAAATGCACTTAAATCCCCTAACCCCTAACCCCCAAATCCCTAACCGTTTAACCAATAACTCATTATTCCCCCAACCGAAATCCCTTAACCACTAACTCATTATTCCCTTAACCCCTAAATGTGCCTAAATCCCCTAACCCCTAATCTCCCAATCCCTAACCCCTTAACCTTTTAGCCCCCAATCCATAATTATTTTATGTGAGGAGCCATGTTTAGGGTTACATTGACTATGCTCAACAACTGTAAACCCATTATTTGCTTGATTCGACACCGATTTAGGGGACTTCAGCTGATTTACCAACAAACGTCAGTGGTGATATAAATTTTTGTACTCATGACATATTCAACATCTAAAGGGTATACACTCATAGTTGAGTGTCTTCTTCCACAATTGATCATCTTGAAATTAGATATCTATTGATTTCAGAAGGGGTCAAATATGTTCATGTATACACATATGTAGACATGCTTTAATGTTGCACAACATAATGAACGGATTCATGTGCTTTACCTATCCCTTTACCGGGTGTTTTACCATATTCAATGAAGGATTGCACAATGCCATTATCATAGGAAGTGCACCACTGAAATAAAATTATGATACCAAACAACACATAGTGATGAAACAATGCTTGGTGATGAACCAATGATCCAACTCGACATAAACGTAGATTATAGGGGTATCATTCCAATGAACCAAGGGAAAAAGTAGAGAGAACGCAGCGGGAATTATGAAGGGGATATCAGGAAAGAATATAAGGAGGAACATTGAAAAGAGAGAAGAAATCGAGGGAAAAAATCAAGCGTGCTGATGGCAGAGCTCAGGCCCGTACATCAGTATGTGGGATAGAGCTGCAAGACTTGGAGCCCTTTGCCTTAAACTCACCAATGAAGTTCGCCACACTGAATCATGAAAATAACTGATATATAACTCAACATATGAAATGAAACATTTATCAGATGCGAACCAAGGACCTGCCAAACACCAAGTGTAATGCTTCTCCCATGATTTTGCATGCCATCCCAAGAGTGCACATAATGGTGAGAACCTCAATCGTCTGTCAGAGGAATTCAAAACCATATCCAATCCTGTGTATGATCTCTCCCCCTGACCTACATCGATTAAACAATTGATATGTCATAAATCCTTTGTAATCACACATAACCCGTCTCCCTCCATCATGAATTTAATGAACCTCAATAGTCTGTCAGAGGAATTCAAAACCATATCCAATCTTGTGTATGATCTCGCCCCCTGACCTACATCGATTAAACAATTGATATTTCATAAATCCTTTGTAATCGCACATAACCCATCTCCCTCCATCATGAATTTAATGTGAAATACGGAGTCTCTACGTAACCTGATGAGTAGCCATGCCTGAAATGAATCCCTCCAAGTGGATACCATGGCATGTTCACCAAGGCCTGCTTGAAACTTGGCCACTCAAACAGTTTGCATGTCAATCATGAGCGAGAGGATAACTTGTTACTAGAAAATGGAAAACCAATGGACTGAAGCTGAAATAGCATCGTCATAAGGGAATCATTCACTTTATCCTTAAAATCACAAATTTTCAACACTGGCCTTTTCTAAATATAAAGGAAAAAGGGGTTGTAAACCTAAAAATAATTAAATATAAAGGAAAAAGGGGTTGTAAACCAAAGTACAATGTTTAAATCAAACCTAAGTTCCAAAGTTTTTATACGTTGGCATTTGAAAGGTTTTAATACCTATTTATATGGTGGAGCATTACCATAAAATATGGGTTTAATATCAACAGAGGCATTTCAAATGAATTGCATGGTGGCATATTCATTAACCTATGGTTCAAAGGTTTTGGATTAATCGCGGGCCTTTCAAAATTTTAAATTAATCACTACAACTACCCTTGCATGTAATCACTATAGCTACTTTCCACCTCCATAATCGACTCAAACCCTACTGGTTATACGCCTCCTGCTACAAAGAACCACGCACGAAACATGCAATAAACTCCAAAAAGATTCCTAAAATACTGCAGGCCCTTCCTCCATCAGCAGGAAAAATGGTATTGTGAACTTATTTTCTGTTTGTTACAGGTGTGCTTGCATCTTAATATAGAATCTAGGAAATTGTTTGGGGGACTGATGTGGATATTCCAAATTGGTTGATTGCAACATGTAAGAGTTAGAGCTAATATTATTTTGCATATTTTGCATAAGTCTGTGGATGCCAGTATGATAATGCAGGCTTATAACACAAACCTAACAAACGAAAGTTCCTGTTTCCTGGAAAAATAGGATCACTCAGAAGGCTTTTCCATGTTTTTTTGTATAAATTGAAAGCAATTGCACATGGGCTTAAATGCGTATCAATGCACAGCCAACCCCCTATCTTTATTAAGGTTGTTAACCACTCTCCCAACCATGATTAGGCTACCATTGATCTCTGCAAGGATCGGAGTAGAAATAGAGCATGGCATGGATGCATCAAGTTCAGACCAAATGCCACTCTCGACATCAAATCTAACAACTCCATATGGAAGCTCTGTGATACAGTAGAAAAATCCTTTACACCACACTCTTGGATCTGACCCAAATTTTTCATTGGGTAGGGGGTTTTCTGCCATTCTCCAGTGACCAGTACTGGAATCATAAATTTCAGTATAAAGGGTATATACTCTAGAGTTTATGGGTGCATAAATAATGCTATTCTCTTCTCCTACTACTACAATTTTATATGAGTGGGAATCCTTGTTTAGACACATGATTGCTTTGTGTATCAGTTGAATTCTGAAAGTTGGAGGTAATTGCTTCACCTTCTTCTTAATTCGATTGCAGATTGATAATATCTTGCACTCTACAACGAGATTCCCCAAACATAAAATGCTTCCTCCTGCAGCAATAATAGACATCCGAGGGATTGAAGGGTTGGAAATATTGTACCAGCGGTTCATTTCATCTGGATTCACTTATACTGGTAAAGCACAAGGACCTACGTAGTTCCCCTAATTATTGGACATGGATTGAGCTTACTTAAGCTATCATATACGTTTCACCCACATGTATAGAAAAGTAATCACCATATCTATGAACTCCATAACCTAGTAGTACAACATATCTATATTATAGAAATATCATAACGTGATTACATTAATAATTACACATAGGGAATGTGATCAATTAACATGGATTAGCTATCATAGTTAATAGTACAAGTGATTATTAGTGTTTATGATGTATTATTCCCATTACTTATAGCTTAGATATTAAATGTGATCATCTAGCTCATAACTAGTCTTAGAGAAGCTGTAATCACAACTGCTTAGTAAGCATCATCATTAGACCATAAGCATGCAGCTTATAACTGATATCGACCCTATGTAATCATGTGAATCACAAAGCAACATATCTTCATCATGGAAACAATGTGAATCGTTTCATCTAACTAACCTTTAATAACACGGTTGAATATTAGAGGTAATGTGAACACTGGTAGTAACATAATACAAGCTGATGATTGGTTATGGATAGTAGTAAACCCATTACACTTGAAGCTTACATCAATGTTGCCCCATTATTGCAGTCTAATCATACAATCTACATAACATATAAGGATAGCTTTATTACTAGTATAGCTTGGTTAGCTTAACTATGAATATTATACTGCTTTTATTAGGCTTGATATGTGATTCCATATAAGGGTATTAGTACTACATGATGATTCGTGCTTATGAGTGCTTTATACAAACTATGAGCTTTGATAGCTCTATGAATATGAGTAATACAATGGTACAAGCTCTTATTAGGTAATGATCTTTAGCTGTAACCCACGGGGTGGAGGCTTGTTGGTGATTGAGTGTTCTATTAAGGCACTCATTTGTAAAGGTCACCTATTCAAACGCCGTGGGGAGCCTGTTAGGCGTAAGCCTGTGAAACTTGTTGTGCATTGTTGGTGGGGAATGATGTCGGCCAGGGGGTTTTCATTGGTAGCAGCGCGATTTGATATTGGGTGGAAGCTGTGATTGTATGGTTCTTGTTACTGGTTTCCCTCCTGGCAAGAAAAAAAAATGATCTTTAGCTATAATACTGGTGTTATAATTGTTCAAAGGGTATTGGTTCTCTGATTCACGTAAGCTCTTAGACAAGTGTGATGAACTAACCCCATGAAAGTAGGCAGTCCTATTGATTCATTCTAATCACATGCGTTAAACCATGAATCTCCTCATGCTACTTGGAATTGGGTATCTGTATAATATCATGAATACCACAGACTTACTATTATTCCATCAACCATGAATATTCACTTGCTATCATAGATTCCAGTATGAGATAACAATGGTGTCGAATAGAGGGAAACGTATGGATTGCATAGTATAGAAAAATGGTTGTCTATTATGCAAATACATCTAGTACTCACCATATCAAGTAATTATGGAATACAAGGTAGCTATCAGCTTATCTTAGCCATTTCTTGTTACTAATGTCATATATCAATAGGGTTTAACTTGGAGCTATTCCCTTGAGTAATCACATATTAGTAGTAATTCCATATCAATGGTGGTATGACTCTATTCATCAATGTTACTATTCCATTGCTTTAATCATGGCTCATAGAAAGCTGGAGATTCAATGGAGTTCGTACTCATAACACAGACCAAACATGAGGTATAAATATAAGCAAGCAGGTTTATGTAACTAATATTAGTTATTACAATAAAAAAGAGCTCAATATGGATTTATGTAATGTTCATTGTTGAGAGGGTAATACGGTCAAACATATATTTGTAGAGATGAAATTCGTTAGCAGGTTTCTTGTGACAGGTAAATTGATTGATTTTGGGCTCAAATTGGTATCACAAACAAGCAACAGGTCATACGAGTGGACCAAATTTAGGATTATATTAGTGATGTGGAAACTCGAGTAGGCAAGAGCAACATGGGTGTGTTGGGAGCATGGATTTATGTTTGAGCCCCAAGTCTTGCCAGCCCAAAGTCAAACAAAACAAAAATGTACAAGATCCATTGGCCTAAGTTAATCTCACAAGATCAGCACAGATTACCTGGATTAGTTAGACCTACTACTGATCACCTTGTAGGCCTTTTGGAATGTGGCTGAGTAATACACAAAGCTTTGTTACAATGCCATAGAATTTGGATTTCATAATAGTGATTTGTGGGATGCGCTAAGGCCATCTTTGGGGGGCTCTATCATCTCACAGAATGAGAATGGAATGCCTTCAGTGATTTAACATGTTTCTTAAAAACATATTGGCCTATTTGACAGTACCCAATGTCAACTCCAAAGTAAATCTTTAACACATTTCTTACAGTCCTATTGGCTTATTTGACAGTACTCAACGTCGACACTAGAGTCAATCTTCAGAAAGAAACTAGGTTTAAGCACTAGTAAAATTTAAGAAGCATATATTGCATTTGTCTGCAAAATAATAGGCAAAATACTTGTAAGGACGGTATTAGCCTCTGCCTTGACAGATTGCATCCAAGCTTATTGATCACTTCAAAAAAAATTTGGGTTTGCATAACAATTTGCATGAAATGTTAATTTTTCGAGTCGATTTCAGGTAGCATTTAGGCTTGTTAACTATACTCTCATATACATTTATGGTTGCAGTTTTCTGAATTTCATTTAAAAACAGTGATCTAACATGGAGAGTATATAAATACAACCATTCATTATGCATAATATGTAATAGGTTCTATATATCACCATTTTGTCCCTATTTGGGTATGTATAAGACTATTGACATATGAGTGCAATGAATATGGAATAAAGGGTGAACATTTACCCATATATAGGAAGTGGTGATCAGACTCAGCCCCATAGTTATACAGATTAATCTAGGTGTACTATGAGTAACAATCAATGACCAAACACAATGACTAGTATCAGCTTGAACTACAACATCATGTAACCATAAGCTGGTATCGACACTATTCCCATAATCTTCATCATATCCAGGTAAAGACATATGCCACTTCTATGAGCTTAGGCATATTGAATATGGATAAGCCTATAACCCTTTCCATGATCATTGAATACTAAGAGCTTAGATAAAAAGGAGTGTCATATGTAATATATGAAGATGATACGATCTAACCCTAACTAATCAATCACACATATTTACCATACCTTATTCATAGTATTCTAGTACAACCATCACTATTACTTAAGCTTCTATGCCTAATATGTAAACAATTATCACTAACACTAAGCTGGACTATGAATACCATAGATACTAGAAGATGATGTATGTTTTGTACACACTAGTCTATACATGATTACCTGTATATATTACATAATTAGTACAGAGTAATAGCAATACAACTTAGCTTATGTGCTAGTTTCATATTACACATGATTAACAAGGGTAACCATTCTATTATGTTCAATGATTCCACCTAATGTATTCACGTAACCTCTAAGCTCATAATTACAATGGTAGTAAGCTAATGTAATACAAGTGATTCCACTACTGGTTATGAAGGTTACACTTATCTAGTTTCCCTAATCAATACAGGTTAGTTATAAGCACAACATAAGCTCATAAAATAGAGTGTATTCAAAGCTTATATCGGTATAAGTAACATAGTGTTCAATATAGCTGTGTTTAATATGAAGAGTGAAAAGCCTATTCAATCTTACATGGTTCGAATCCATGACCTGAACTATTCTCATTGATAACACATGGTTAAATAATCCAATATAAACGAGAAACAAGCTTAAGTGTTCATAGTTAAGCATAGTGTAATAGAACTCCATAAGTAGTATTATTATGCATAATCTACATATATATGAAACTGTAATCATACTAGTCTTAAAGCTCATAATGAGTGAATATAAGATAGTGATACATTCTACTAGTACTTGTTGAATAAGCTGTGTTAGACCCTTATCTAAGCTTATGGACCTATGACTACCTATCTAGACTAGTATAAGCACTAAGCTCATGAATAGTACCAGTAATCACCTTGTTTCCTCCTTTCATTACATCACTTGTATAAGATGAACAAGAGTCATTGATTAGTAGAGGTTCAATATTATATGCAAACACATAGTCTGTTATATAGCAGTGATTCTGTATTCAGTGTTACTAGCTTAGAGTATGATAAGGAACCATATTAGTGTAGTTTGTTATGCTTTACTCTGTATTGGTAAGGTATACACAAGGGTTCCACTTCGAACATGGATAGTTTATATTAACTCTTACTATTATGTGTCAATAATTAGCATGAAGCTAAGCAATGGAGTTAGCTTAGGAAAAAGACTAGTATGTAGATTAAGCATAAGGAGTTCCATTAAGTAACATGATGATAGTATGGTAACTCAACACAATAATATGGATATCATTCTAGTCCCTATATGTTTAATATGAAATAACAAAGTTGTTGTAATGAGGGATGGGAAACAATGAAGATCAAACTTAAACTTTGATGCTGAGAAGAATCCCAGAATTACAACAACTTTGTTATTCCCTAAGAAGAGACATCTTACAACTAGTAGAACCGATTGAGGGAGCTTGGTTTTAAATTTTAGAGATTCAGAGTATTTTTTATTGCTAGCAGTTAAAAAAAAGTGCACTTGAAACCGTTGTTGGGGATTTTCCTTAGCACCTTCAGTGAATAAATAATGCCTTTCAATCCAAATCTGAACAGAGCATTCATGTTGTTTAATGAACAATAATTGAAGGAGCTTGAACTCGATGGTGATTAATTGTAGAGAGTGAAAATCCATGTTGCTGAAGCAGATGGGCCATAGGCCCATTGTTTATGGATAAGAAGTGGAGATTGATGTTAAATTTCCTTTTTTGATGTGCTAATATCCAAAAAGGAGGATGGTATGTTGGAGAACTAGAGGCACAGGAAAATGATACATATTTCCAGATATATATGCATTGAATCCAACCACCTTCCAATTAATGATTTGGTAATCAACACACTGGTAACAAGGGAATTGAGTTTCAGTGAAAATATATTCATAGACTCAACTAAAATTTAATAGAGAAACCTACCCACAACTAATAAACAAATCAAAAGATAAATGGCTATTTATTAATTACTCCTAGCTCATTTATATCCTTGCCAATAAATGCATTAGGATATCTCCTTGAAGTGGCCCAAATATAAGGGAACATTCAAGGCATTCTTCTTCTTAGTGATGGTCAGTTAATTAATCTTGATTTAATTGAGGATTCTCTTCTCACCTTGGATCTCACATGGAACTCTTTTAAAGGACACATAACGTATGGACTTCTCTGTTAAAGTAGTTGGAGATGTGGTGAGTGAAGAAAAGGTATAAGCTCTTATCTTGGTTATGAAGATATCAACTTATCTTTTCATAAATTTAAAATATATTAATCCTAATCATGTGATAAGATACTTTGCATCTCTTTTGGTACAAATGTATCCCCTAAGATGTAGCAATGGGTTTTGAACAAGTTTTAAATCAAGCTTCTAAATTGTGAAGCCTACAACTTATCATTATCAGGTGGAATCACAACATGATTTCTATTCCTATTCTTTGTTCCTTTCTTCTAGTTGTAGGAATATGAAAATGATTACAAAAAATTCTTGTGTGGGAAGAATGGAGGGAAGGAGATCTTCCTCTAGTTTTATAGGCATCTGTACTTTTACTGAGGGAGGGAAAATGCCCTGGTTTGATTGATGTGTGAGCTTAGGGAGTAGTGTTGACAATTCAATGATCAGTGCAATGAGTGGTCTCATATGGTGAATTATTGTTCAACATTTCATTTACAATGATACTCTTACAGGGGTTATTAAAGGTCCATTTGGAATCTATGATATAATCGTTGGTGGTGTTTCTGCCAGATATCTATGCATTGACTCTAACATGATAATGATACATTGACTCTTGCTATTTGGAATACAGGAAAATGATACATACTTCCAGATATCTATGCATTGACTCCAACAGAGAAGTCCATGTGGAATCTATGATATAACCGTTGGTGGTGTTTCTGCCAGATATCTATGCATTGACTCCAACAGGAAAATGATACATACTGCCAGATATCTATGCATTGACTCCAACAGGAAAATGATACATAGCAATGGGTTTTGAACAAGTTTGAAATGAAGCTTCTAAATTGTGAAGCCTACAACTTATCATTATCAGGTGGAATCACTAAATGATTTCTATTACTATTCTTTGTTCCTTTCTTCTAGTTGTAGGAAGATGAAAATGAATACAAAAAAATCTTGTGTGGTAAGAATGAAGGGAAGGAGATCTTCCTCTAGTTTTATAGGCATTTGTACTTTTACTGAGGGAGGGAAAATTCCGTGGTTTGATTGATGTGTGAGCTTAGGGAGTAGTGTTGACAATTCAATGGTCAGTGCAATGAGTGGTCACATATGGTGAATTCTTGTTCAAAATTTCATTTACAATGATACTCTTATAGGGGTTATTAAATGTCCATTTGGAATCTATGATATAACCATTGGTGGTGTTTCTTAAGGTCTCTGGATCAACTATCCTTTAAAAAATTTGGTAGGCATGGTATTTAGTGTCCAATCACCTACATTGGGACTTTGCAAGCCATAGAAATGAGTGGCATATAGTAGTGAGATCTATTTATACCCTCCCATTGGACATGGAGCTATATGGTTTAATATTTTTTTCTTGTAGGTAAGAAACTAATCACAAAATATATTGTATGCGGGGGAATTTGTTTGACAAGGAAACGATCACTTTGTTACCATGGAGAGTATTAATTGATCTCAATTGGTACAACCTGTTAACAACGTTCCTTTTCAAAAACTCTACAAGATCATTTGGAGTCTAGTAAGTTCAAGATGAATTTGAGCACTCAACAATTTATTTTTTACACTTGGCAATGGTCTTATGGGAAGCCCATTACATATTAGAAAAATAAAGAAATTTTTCTATGCTCTGTAACACTACTCACTATTTGTGGCAAGTACTCAACATGTCAACTTTGCTTGCCAACATGGTGAACCAACTTGACATTTTGGTCAAATCTCATTTAATTCTAGAAAAACTTGGTTGGACTATTTGTAGTTGAACTAGCATGTTTAGGAACAAATTGGTTCAAAGGGCTTGATGTCTTCTTGAAAATTTAGGGTTAATCCATTTCAAATGGTGAACGTATTTTCTGTTTGTTACAGGTGTGCTTGCATCTTAATATAGAATCTAGGAAATTGTTTGGGGGAATGATGTGGATATGCCAAATTGGTTGATTACAACACGTAAGAGTTAGAGCTATTATTATTTTTCATATTTTCCATTATATAGTTATGACGACTACCCCATCTGTGGATACCATTCCAAGCTTCACTGAAAATCTCTTTAGCCTCATCTAATCTACCTACTTTGCAGAAATTTTCTACTAGCAAGGTGTAAGTATAAAAATTTGGCTTAAAACCCTTACTTTTAATTATACTCAACCACTCTAGGGCCTCTTTAATGCATAGAGTTTATGTATTAGAAAGGTAGATTTAGAAATTATTTTAGTTTTCATTTTGTGTTTTCAAGTTAGATATTGTTTTCAAGTTTTCAGATTTCTAATTTTATTGCAATGTGGCAGACTGATCAGGGCATTACAGGAACAACCCCGAGACATGATGATCGTGGAAAGGGGCCAGCAGAAGAACATGTAAAGTGCCAACATTTCTCTATTTTCAGGTATTTTAGTTATTTACATAATTGAAATAATATTAATTTTGTTCAAATATGCAGACACCTGGCCATGGTATGCCTGATGATTCCCTCTATGAGGAAGAGCTTTCTTCATTCCTATTTCCATTGCTATTGCTGCGAAAAAAGGTGCGAAAAGAAAATTTGGAATTTGAGCATTTGTTAGACGCTTCGCCTCAAACACCTGAAATAAAAATGAGGATAACAAAACTTATGACCCAACTAGAAACATATAAGGTAATAATAAAAAATCAAAAGGATATTTTTTTTGTTTCGCATGAGATGAATTGTGATAGTTTTATTTTTAATTTTTACATTAACTAAACTAACAAAAAAATTCTTTTGTATGTAGCGTTATTTGAAACCTACTGCACCCGGTGTTGGTGGTAGTGGGACACAAGGGAAAGAGATTGCCGAGCGACCCTCTCGTACACTTTATACGCCTTTAGGTGGCAGCCAATAAACGCACCCTGCCCAAGAAGACACCCAGCCAACCGCTGAACGTGTTGGCGGTGATGAGGTTGATATGGCCAACTATATTATTGTGTTTCCTGGAGCTACACGTGTCAGCTCCACGGGGACCATTGATGGCACATTGTTGGTGAACAATGAAGGAGTCCCTATAAAGCACGTACAAATCCCAGTTAATTTTTAATATTTTAACTATTTCATGTACTCTATATAAAACATATTTAAAGTTTTAATATTTTAACTATTTCATGTACTCTATCTAAAACATATTTTATCATGATTTTTATTTTTAAATTAATGATAATATCCTTTTTCTGTGTAGGAAACAATGAGTTCTACAGGTTTTTGGAGAGCAAGGCGTTGATAGTTTTTGGCCCAACCATATGCACAAGGTGAAATTAATAGAATTCCAACCTGAAAAAAGAACTTCTAGATTATCTAGAAGCCCTTTTTGGGGTGGGAACATTTGATAGAACAACGGTGGCTCAGGTAGTTGGCAAATATTTGAAATATACCAGGGACACCTATAGGACGTAATTGAAATTTAACCCCAGATACAAGCATCCTCTCATAGTTCCAAAGAATAAGTGGAGAGCACTCATCCATGATGGAAAATAGAAAAGGGCAAAGAAAGAAGGAAGAATGCCAACTGGACCCGCAAGGTAAATTACAACTTTAATTCAATAGCTTTAATTTTCTCTATGTCTAAAATAAAAGTGTGCTACGTCATATCTGACTTCAATCTTTTGATGAGAGGTTCCCTAACACCTCGAAGGCAACCAAAGCTAGGATTGAAAAAAAGGGCCATTATAAGCTAGGCCAGCGCTGCTACTTGAAATTAGCCACAAGAATTGTAAGTAGCTAAACATATTATAATTAATTGTATCGCCTTGCAACGTTTTTGTAATCACATCAAATAACATTAAAAATACACAATCATATGTAATGTAGGGTGATGAATTTGGAACGGAAACTACATAGGAAGATAAAAATATCACTTTCCATTCCGGCTATGAAGCCGTAGTGGAATATCGTAGAAGCTTGGGACAGGTCCCAAGATCAAGAATGCCTGATAAGGTAAAACGTTAACCTTTCAATATGTTTGTTTTCATCCATAAATTTAATGTTTAACAACTTTTTTTAAATCAGGGGAGCAACACTTTCAACGAGCCAAGTAACTCAGTTTTAGAGCAGTGTGTTGAGAGCGAAATATTGACAGAAGAACATGTTCGTAACGTACAAACTGATCATTGTAGTGGGGACTAGGCTGACAATGCTACTATTAGTGAGGGCCATGATGGTAATTAATTTCCACTTATAATTTTTTCTAATTATACCTTGATGGTTGTCCTTATAATATTTTTTGTTTAAATGACAGAGAATTTTGTACTTGAGGATCTTACCACCAGAGAGGAAGAGAAGGCAACGGTCCCAATGGTGACAACTGGTGCACTAGGTAAATAATCTCATTGCAATTTTTTATTTATTAATATTACCGAACTAGTTCAATGATATTTAAAAAATGACAATAAAAATTTAATATTATCTATTTTTGTAGGTGATGCCCCGTCATTGCATGAGACCAGACATCGTGACTATGAAACTAGGTCAGTGCTGCGGGAAAGGCACGAAACAGGAGTAGAGCACGATGATGTTGATGATGTAGTTAGGAGATTTAGAAGTAGGAAGAAGAAAAAGAAAATTTGATAATGTAAAATATTGTATTATTATAAGACAAATGTTACCATACTTGGAATGTTTTTTGAGTTATATTAAAAAATTATTTATCATACTATTTTTATGTCAAGCACTTTCAATGTCTTCTTGCGTACTATTTGTTGCATTTTTTTTTAATTAGTTATTGAATATATATATTTTTTTTTTCTGCTCATGAAAGTAAAATATGAAAGATAGATTGGGTATTGGGAAATTGAGAGTGATGTGAGGGGGGGGGGAGGGGCCCTAAGAGCTTCCACCTTCACGTGGTTGGCCCTATTTAGTAGAGAATAATTTATTGGAGCGATTTAATCTTGGAACAAACCTCCCTCAATCCAACATGGCAACAAAAAAGTCATTGTTGATTTAGTTGCTACTCTTTCAGATCGTGGGAGTCTTGTTCCAAGTTCAGGCGACTCCAATAAATTGTTCTTGAAATGAAGAGGAGCTTATTCAGGTATGTTTCGACATTTTCAACATATGTTCTATCATTATCATAAGAATGCATCTTAGAGTAAAAAATACTACATCAATTCCTTGTATTTATTGTATAGATAATTATGGATTTTTAATGACTTGGAAGTGTAGGTACAAATCCTCTTGCATCATGAGAAATACAACTTGTCAACCAGGGTCATCTCCAAGATATTTTTGCTTGTGCGCTTAACCAGGTTCGTAGTGTCAAATTTTGTAAGTTCCTTTATAGTTCATAATTAAATACTAAGCTTGTTCATGATTATTATCTAGTTTTTTGTATGTGTTTTTTCATCTATTTGATTGTAAGAAACTCTGCATGTTTCCTGTTGTTCACTATGATTTCTCCATTTACCACTCCCAGGATGAATTTGACTTTATTGTCCAATTTCAGCAAATCAAGCTGAAGGTTTTCCAATTGGACTTTCTTTCTCTTTTCATAGAATTCAAGATGGATATGATAGAAGTGCTCCAAAACTTGCTCAGGGGTCTCATATTTATGATTGATTCCCTTTGAGCCAAAAAGATGCATGTTACTTGTACTAATTGTAGTAGTCAGTTTGAATTTCCTTAAAAGGCCCTCTTGAAGTGAAATATTCATATTCTCTTCAGAAAATGACACCTCTAAATGGACCCTGGTATCAATATTGTATTCCTTGTAGTCCCTTATGAATGGTTCTTTAATCATATCATTCCTAGTCATGAATGCTTCCAGAAATTCCTTGTAATCCTGATTCCACTTGCGAACAGGAAACTCTATAATTCTTAATGTTGTCTCATTAATTTCCTCTATGATGCCACTAATCGTGTAAGACACAAAATTATCCTTTATATTTGTTCGTTCAATTGTACCCTTAAAACCCTTGTACCAAGGTGCCAAGACAATGGTTTATTTTCTAGTGCTCTGGGATGTTGAAATGTCCCTTAATCCTAGGTCAATCAATATATCATAATAAAGTGATAAAAAATATACATATCGCAGTATAGGCTCAGATCATATTTGGTTCCATAAGCTTGTATAGTTTATAAGAGGATAGTGTTTCCCTAATCTACATTATCTCATATTGGTCTCTTATAAAAATTACGTTTCAATGTTACTCTAGTGTATACGACAATGTCCATATTCATCATACAGGTCAAGGATAGAGTAATAGCATACAATATTCTACCTAATAAATCATCTTGTATTTCAATAGCTAATGTGGACATAGGTGTAATGTAAGCTCAATACTGAGATATGCTTGTTCCTGTTCTAGGTCGATATCATTGAATACACTCTTTCCAGCTTTGATTAGTGAAAAGAGTTGGATTAGCTTAAGCTGAGTAATGTATTCACCCTTATCTCTCTTCTATGATTCCCATGTATTAGTTACAATGATAACGGTTATATGGAACTAAAAGAAGATTGGTATATATAAGAGATCGTATCGTACCTATGATGCCCATCTTAAGCTTAGTAACTATCACTATATCACCTTACTTAAGCTAGTAGTAAGCTCTATTGAATCTATAAGCTTATTGATTTCACTATGCTATTAGTACTAATGAATCAAGTCCAATGAATCAGTGACCAAGCTTTTCTTGATGTAACTCCACGTAATGGAATAACACATATTCGTATAAACATGATATCCTTAATAAAGGTCTTATATTACAATGTCTAGTAACTCCATATTCAAGCTAAGCTCCTTATTATGACGTAATGATCTCTATTTCCCTATTCATTTCATACCTTATTAACACTGACCGGAATCATAGTAATAAGTACATAGCCTTACTAGCCTCTATGCCAACATGTGTATCTTATAAACCTTAAGTAGAAACACAGTTTGATTGCTAATGTTTATATAATAGCTAATCTTGTATGATTGGTTAAGCTTAACATTGATATGAGTGTACCATTACACAAGCCATAGTGAAAGATCTCTACCTGTATCATGACCATACGAAGTTGATCTCTGTAGCAGTTTATGTTTCCCTATTCAACACTCTCTAAGCTATATCTTAACCATATTCAAGCTATTACATAGATCAGTCTAATCTTAGTAATTGATGTTGATGATGATGCACCCAGATATTCTCTCCATGATTCATACTCAAGCATGGTATAGAAAGACAATACCCCTCACATTACCAACCCTCGTTTGACTTCTAGCTATATCTTGTGCTACTCAAGGGGGGGTTCTCCCTAAGATAGGATTGCTAGGGTTTTAAAGGTTTTGAAGATAATTTCTAGATTTTTGTTCGAATAGTCCTACGGTTGATTGAAAGGCCTAGATCAACCGAAATAACCTCAAGAAAGGTTCCCAAACACACACAATCAAGAAATTACAAGGTGATTTTGAAGAATAAACCCCTACAAAATGGTTTAAAACATATTTAAAAGGAAAAAAGGTGATGGATGGTTGAGGATCAGTGCGTTAGTTTGCCAATATATTTTTTGTGCATATGGAGTTTCAATATTAACACATTTGTAGAGAAATTAGAATGGATTTAGGTTCAAAGACTAAGGGATACATTCCTTGTATCTGTTAGAGGTTTGACCTAGACGTTCTATAGTCTTCAAGGATGGTTAAGGGAGGGAGCTTTCACATAAGTTGTAACCGCATTGGTGCCTTGTGCACGTTTGTGTGCCCTGTTTTCCATTTTCTCCCTTGTGCCTTCGTTCGGTCAGGTGCGCTGTGTCGTTTCGTTTGAGGGTGCACGCCCAAACCTAATCGGGTCGGGTCGTTTCGGTTGAGGGCGCCCGCCCAAATGCATTTGGTCATGGTTCTTAGAGCCTCCCAACTAGTAAAATTGAATAGATGTATTATTGGTGCATATGCACATATTGACAGTAAAGAGAGATCTCAGTTCATGAGAATGTGGCATGGGAACAAAACCTATGTAATCCCTATGTGTGGGGTTAATTATCCCTATGCCTACAATGTTTACTGTTTGCATATCGGATTGTGTGGGGGTAGATAACTCGTAGCCATATCACATAGGCCCCATTCACTTACGAAGGTTCCCCGAAATCTTTCCCCAATTTGGTTGATCTTGCTCAGCTTGAAATTTTTTAATTTTCATTGATGATTGATTTTTCTCTTGCTCGAATGCAAAAGGAAGATGAATTTCATATTTTTCCTCCATAATTTCCACATTTTACATCTATTGTAGCTATTCATCTATGCTCATCTGGAATCACCACAAGTTGCACTTTTTTTTTGCAATGGATTCTTGATGTTGATCTCGACGAGATTTTTCCTCCTCAAAAAACATATCCTAGTTGTAAGAATAGTTATGGTATGTTGATATTCAGACGAAAACTACAACTTGTAGCCCTTGATCTGCTAGGGGTTACCTTAGTATTAACGGTGGTGTATTCATACTCCTGAATAACCAATAAAGGGTCAAGGAAATTGACCAATATGTTGTCAAGTTTTATCTTATCCATCTCTCGGGTTAGCTGCTTTTCGGTGAAATCCACTGCTTTTGATCTCAATTTTTACAATTGCTTCCTTCTCTCATATCATACCTGAGCCTTTTCCTTTCTCTTCCCTTCTAATCCCATAATAGTGTCATAGTGATGCCAGCCAACTTCTTTGGAAAGCCTTCCTAGCAGACAATACTTGTGACCTGGCTGAAGCCTCAACACTTTCAGAGCATCTAGAATGACCATTCTCTTCTTCCAGTCATATGGTGGGGGAACCCCTTAAAAATCCCTTAGCCTAGAAATTTTTGCAGCAGCACGCTTGGTTTTGTGTGGAATCATTCCTCTAATTGTCCAACAGTCAAATCCTTCTCTTAATTTATTTTCATTTGCCCATACCTAACCAATGAGAGCACAAGAACACCTATTTCTATAAAAGCACCTATAACTTCTCTTACTTTATTTTAATTTTCCCATAACTAACCAATGAGAACACAAGAACACCTATTTATATAAAAGCACCTATAATACTTTTGTGGGTTTCACTAATATCCCTTTAGCTAGTGTGTGCACAGTAGCCTAGATCCTAAAGTGATTCCCGTACAATGATAATCCACTAGGTGTATTTGTTCTTAAAAAACTATGCAAGGATAGATGTCCCATTTATGGCCAAGTTCCACCAAAATGGTTCCCCCTACCTACCTAGTAACTACATTACATTTTTTTCATGACAAGACTACCCTACAACCCATCAAATTTCTATCATATCCTTGACGTCAACAACAATTTGTTGTTCAAGATATAGCTAAGTTGGAACAAACTTATCTCTAGAGCTTAGGATATTTTTCCACCTCTAATGTTTATAAACCAATAGATATAAAATTTCTAAAGCATGTGGGAGCCCTTTAAGTATCACCTTTCCTATATTGACTCCGTCTTAAAAATCATGGAAAATGTCCATAGATGAGTTAAGTTTCTGTGTTTATCCAATGATAATGCAATGCCCTTTAGGTTTCTTTGGTTATTTGTTTGCCCATTTGGTTTTGTTACTTTCTACTTCTGCCCATTTGGTTATGGTGCATTTTATTAGCTATGAGAATTTTTGGTTGGCTTATGCGGCAATGGCAATTTGGTTTCTATATGTTTTGGTTTGCTAATATGCCCATTTGGTTATTTTTTCTATGTTATTCTAAGAAGTTCTTGTTTGCATCCGCGACAATTATTGTTTGGTTTCTCTTTGTTTTAGTTTGCTGATATGCCCATTTGGTTAATATTTCACATGTAACTGAGAAGTTTTGGTTTGCATCGTGCAACAAAATGTATCTGGTTTCAATGTGTTTACATTAGCTGATATGCTCATTTGGTTACTTTGCCATTATATTTGCTAGAAGTTTTAGTTTGCATCTGTAGCAATGGCTATTTGGTTTTGATGTGTTTTAGTTTACCCATAGGGTTTTGATGTTCTTTTTTTTCGGAATTTTCTCCAATGGCCTTTTGGGTTTTGATGTCTTTTCAACTCCGGAGTGTTTGCTTCCCTAATGGAAACATGGAGTTGGTCCCAGGACCCGATACCTCTTCCTTGACTGATTTTATGGTTATTCATGTCCTACCAAAACTTGTACCAAGTGAAGAAGTAGACAAGGATTTTTCCAGAAATGTGAAGAGGCAAAACAAGAACAAAAAAAAATTTATTGATACCTTGATTGAGCATATTTTTACAACTTTTTCCATCTAAATCCAGACAAGACAGATGAGAACAGTAGAACTACTTCATGTTTTCTGGAAATCCATATAAAATGCAACAAGTGATTGGAAACACATAAAATTTCTGTGAAAAATCGCATTAACAGGCTCACACAATCACAAATCAAATTTGGCCACTCTATAGTTGATGCTTGCGTGCTACAAAAGGATTGATAATCCAACTGAGCACTTTAAATCAAATTAGCACACTTGCATCAACGTTCTTGAAGGGAACATCTTTGAATATCTAGCACATTAAGTCCTCAGGGTTACACTATTAAACTAGAGTCTACATTATGCATCTAATAGCATACCCTTCAGTTTTCGGCCTCTCGCAAGATGAAATAATACCCTATACTGTGCTTCACATATGTAGCATTCATGTAATGCAACAGAGTACACATCAATTTTGTCTTGGATGTTTTTTCTTTGCATACATCACTAACACAAATGTGTCCAAATACAACACTGCATGTTGCAATCTCCTCTTATATCACCAATAATCACCACATGAGCATGAGCCCTCCCTAAAATGATGGAATCAATTCGCATCCCTTACAACCAATTCTTGTCCTACAATTCTGGATATGAACTTGATAGTAGTATGGCAGTCCCCACACACACTTATTTCTAGCTATTTCCAGTTAAAACTGACTCTGATTTGGTGGAATGACTTGAACTTTCATGAAATACTCTAAAGTTGAGCTTAAGAATGTCTATTTTGTATTAGGATGCATCAACAATGCAGATAAACCACAAGACAAAGTTATATTCATTGATTTCATGACTGGTATCAGCGTACAATATTTCAATTGAGTTCTTTCATAATTATTAAGGGTAAACATGTAAGAATAGTAAATGAAGATGTGAGAAGAAGAAGTATCTGTATCGTGAATCCTTTAGCTCTCTGAATGAAAATTGAAGTTGTTGTGCATGGATGAGTGCAAGAGACATAACACAAGCACTTAATTGACATTTTGTTTTCTTAACCAGGTGAGAATATGAAAACCTCATCCCCATTGTACCATTGATCCATATACTTGTTGAGATAGGTTGTGCTTCCACTCACTTGTTATTGTCATGTGGTAGGAGCTTCCCTGTTGGCTAATACTGTTGAGTGTAGGACTTACCAAGTGGCGACCAGTCAAAACATTGACCCGCTAGTCCCTTACATGCCTTCATTGGAATTTGTAAATGGTTAAGTCACAATAGTTCATCGAAATTATAATGGATTTTATTTTAATTAATTTCGTGAGTGAAATAAATAGTTATTCTGTGTGAACCTCATGGATTTTTAATCAATGGGTGTGGATGGAGTGAAGCAAGGATGTGAAGAGGAGATGCACTGCTGAATTTGATTATTTTTTTTTGTAAACCAAGTGTGTGGCATTAGCCTTGTAAGTAATATCGTGGATGGAGGATCCATTATTAATGTCTGATTTCAATAGAGGTTTATCCGATGTCTGATTTCAATAGATTTTTATCTGATGTTGGAGATTCACTTCGTGAAGATCTCACAACAATCCACTAATCATGGTGGCTTGTCATCCAATTAGACAGGTTAGCAACATCTTTAACTTTACAAGCTGTGGCCAGTGCCATGACTCTGTCCCTGGGAGAAGGCTTTGGGCATTGTTCACCTGATCTATTCACCTCTATATTGCATTCCCCAGTTGGGCTCAGGATGCTGAGTGACAAAGTGGGGTTAATAATTGGGGGGACACGACCTCGTGGAACACTGGATTGGTTCTTAGAGTTCTTGGATAAAACCTTTGACTCTTTACAATCGATTATTGATGCCTTTGAAGATAAATATGGAGATAAAGAAAAGGTCAAAGAAAAACTAAAGTAAAAGTAATTAAAAGGTATGAGAATGGGCTCATCAAGGAATTATCCCAAATGGTTAAGGATATGCAACTCAATAAGGCGCAGGTAATTAGGGGAATGGAATCCAACCAAGCTCAACTCATAAGAATATCAACGGCATAAGAATAGTATGTGAAGAATCATTAGGTAGTAATTATCTGGCAGAAAATAGTGTTCTGCTATGCTGTTGTAGAAAATTCAACACCATTCTCATTGGTTGAGTAGACCAGTTGTAATAAAGCACTAACTAGAGCATGGATAGGAGGTGTCTGAGGCTAGGTATCCATGGATTATCATAAGGCTCCTGGCTGGAAAGCTGAAATAATAGGAGAATTTTTTTCTCATAGGGGTTACCCACTTGGGTAGGAAATGGTCCCTTTATATAACATGATGTGACCATAACAAACATGTTATAAATTATAATAAGCTAGTTTATTCAATCATCTCTGTAACAATCTCGTAAAATATTGCAAGTGATCCCATGTGATTCTCATCACTAACTTCTCTCTTTTTTTTCATTCTTGGTTTGTATGTACTCATTTGTTCATGATTTAAATTATTAAATATCTTCTTTGTTTTCATTCTTGGTTTTGTATTGTACCCATTGGTGCATAATTTACATGATTAAATATCACAAGTATGAATTATCCCTTCATAAATATGTTTGCATTTGCTGGAAGAGTTGTTTTAAAATTTTTAATTTTGAAATCTAACCACCTATAGCAATAAATAATAGTTTTCATTCAAGTGTACAGGCCTTAATTGATAGCAAACTTCGTGCACATGAAATACAATAGCAGGCTAGAACATTTGACATGGCATGACTCCAAAATGTACATTAATGGGTGCTTATTTAAGTTCTTGTTGTGGAGGGCTTGACTGGTGTTTTACGTTCATTGTCTTGATCCTCTAGCTTCGATGTCCTTTTCCATTATAAATTATTGACATGATGCTCAATGTTGACCTATAATCTCAGTACTGTCATTTTCAATAGGGCAATAGATATACCTTTGTTGTTGGGTTGGAAATTTGGAAAACCTTACTACTTTGGAATTTTCTGCTATCAAAGTTATTAGGTCAGTGATTTCCTAGTTCTTGGGGAATTATTCTGAGTTTTGAAAGAAAAATGCAGCTAGACCCATTATTCTTATCATTCATTTTCGTAAGGTATTAAATGCAAGCTTTTATATTGCATTCTATTTGCATAAGTTTCATGAGCATGTTTGATTCATTTTAATAACTTGCATGTGTCTTCCATTATGTGATATTCTAACTTTTTTGGTAGAAGAACATGAATTCAGAATTACGAATCACTAAGTGTGAAAAGCATTGTCAGCATTTTCATTTTTTCTTCATCATAAATTCTCTCATGATAGACTGGAGTGCTGAAGTCAGCATTTCCTAAATATCCAAATTAATGTCATATAAGGCCATGAGAAGCATCTGATCCCAAGTTGCTGTGTTACAGGATTCATCGACATTGAGACAAGAACTTATGAAACACGATAACCTCATTAAATATGCTAAGAATCTGAAAAGTAAATTCCTTGAGGCAAGCAGTTCATCGCCACTTCTCAGATTTGTTCCAGGATTTTCCAGCAGCTCAAGGACAAGTAAGTCACAAACTTCCTATGGAGGTGAAAATAATTCATTAACATAAAAGAGCAATAATAAATGACAGTCTTAGAGGCGAAGGAGGATGCCTAGAGGCCAAAGGAGAGAACGAAGGTCATCCATGCAGGATTTATCTAAATATTTTTTTTTTAAAATATTTTTTTGTTTTCGCTATATCACAAGTATGAATTATTCCTTCATAAATATGCTTGCATTTGTTGGAAGAGTTGTTTTAAAATTTTTAATTTTGAAATATAACCACCTATAGCAATAAATAATAGTTTCCATTCAAGTATACAGGCCTTAATTGATAGCAAAATTTGTGCAAATGAAATACAATAGCAGGCTAGAACATTTGGCATGGCATGACTCCAAAACGTACATTAATGGGTTCTTATTTAAGTGCTTTTTGTGGAGGGCTTTACTGGTGTTTTTCCTTCATTGTCTTGATCCTCTAGCTTCGATTTATTTTTCCATTATAAATTATTGACATGATGCTCAATGTTGACCTATCTAGATCCTTGCTGGAAGTAATGAGTGAGGTTGGTGTTGGACTGTCCATTCACTTATTTTGTTTGCCATTTCTTATGTTGCAGCCATATTAAAGAAATCAATTTGCTGGTTATAACTTATAATAGTAACATAGCCACACAGGTTACATAACAATACTTGTAAAATAATGAAAATCACTTTGATAAACTTGAGAAGCCATGGATGGTTTACATGATCTCAAATAATTTAAAGGGCTAGGCATATTGGATTTCTTTGCATTGGCATGCTTATCGATTGTTGCATCCAAACTAGGTCATCCATGCAACAGGGAAAATTATTATTTAGTCATTCATGTCTTACTGATTGGACATAAGCAACAGAGAAATTTTTTAAGTTATTTGACATATGAGGTAGAATATAAGGGGGTAATTGTACTGCTGTAAAAGTGCATTTTCAGATCTGATTATTGGTTGATAAGTTACCCTTTAAGAGGCTAAAACTTATATATTTGTTTTGTATATCTTCTTCTTGACTTGGTGAAATGTTTGGGGTTGTTTTAAGTGAACTATTGTGATCCTTCTGCTGCTGTTTTACACTCTAAATAATAACAATAGTCTTAAAGGCTGAAAAGTCTAGGGTTAAAATCTGGGAAACCGTCTGGGAAGAAGGTGAAATTTCAGTTTTGCATTAATTTCCTGAGTGTGTGAAATTTGCCTTAGCTTTTGTTACAGAGGACGATGATTTTCCATTATCAATGGTGGAGGATGTGTTGAGTCTTGCCTCATTAAGGTGACTAATGTGTAACTTCCAACATCATATAGCTTGTTCAACCACACAATATAGTACTCATAAAGACAACTAGTGCCAATCCCTACGAGACACCACAATTACAATGAACCATTGAAGCAATATTTGATAGCGCCATTTCCTCTGTGCCTGCATTCACACTTCCTTTAGGCAAGTAGTTCATCGCCACTTCTCAGATCTGTTCCAGGATTTGCCAGCAGCTCAAGGACAGGTAAGTCACAAACTTCCTATGGCGGTGAAAATAATTCATTAACATAAAAGAGTAGTAATAAATGACAGTCTTACAGGTGAAGGAGGATTCCTAGAGGCCAAAGGAGAGAACCAAGGTCATCCATGCGGGATTTATCTAAATAATTTTTTTTAAATATTTTTTTGTTTTCGTCGGAATTGTGATGGTATAAATGTTAGAAGACATTTTCTATATTCGTCGGAAGAGCGACACTCCAGCCGTTGGAAGAGCAATACAAACGCCGTCGGAAGTGCGACGCTTTAAACGTTGGAAGAGATAACGTCGGACTTGCGATGGTATAAATGTAGGAAGAGAGTTTCCATATCCATCGGAAGAGAAACACTAACTCCATTGGAAGTGCGATGCTTTAAACGTCAGAAGAGCGATGGTAAATGACGTTTAATGATGTTTAATTTTCGTCGGTAGAGCGACGTCTAGGTTTCGTCAGAAGAGCGACGTTCAATTTTCATCGGAAGAGCGATGTTTTCTTTCGTTGGAAGAGTGATGTTTCATTTTCTTCAAAGGAGTGACATTTTGTTTTAGTCGGAAGAGCGAAGTTTTGGATAAATTCGAAAGAGTGACGATCGTATGGAAACGTCAGAAAATGTGTCTCTCTTCCGACACTTTATTGAAGTGCTGGAATTGCGACGTAATGGAAAGCCACGTTTTTCCCCACCTCAAACTATCACTCTTGTGATGCCTATGTGTCGAAATAGCGACGAATTGGTCATCGGAAATTGGGCCAAATGTGCTAATGTAACATTCTCTGTACAATGCCCTCTCTCTCAGGAATCCTATTGTCTGGAGTTCGTTATGAAAGTTTTAGCTTGTTCAACCGTTGTCTACAGATTCTTCTTTCCTATTATTTAAGGTTCTGAATTTACTTTTATTTTAGTTTTAAATGAATTTCTAGACCATTATGTCTGTGTTTATCATAGTTGCAGAGAACAACCAACTCGGAGCCTTCCTCTCGAATGCTCTACGTTAACAGTTCCTTGTTTTATAGCTGCTAAAAGAGAGTTAGATTATAACTTCATTCGATATCTTGGTTTTTCTTAATTCTAGTCATTACTTTGTTTACCACATGCTCTGAGTACATTAAGAGAAATTGTATGGAAATATTATTTATTTAAAGAGAATGCTCAGAGGTTTCCTCATCTCATAAATAAAATATAGTAAAAACTACAGACCATTATAATATAACTAATTTCTCATTCATTAACCAAAACTTAGTTTCCCAATAACGGGTATACTTATCTGTCTTCCAAATACTACTGATGTTGTCCTCCCTACCTTGAGAGAGGAAATTATGTCCTCGTCTCTCCCCCGTGCTCCACTCTTGAGTTATGTGAGTTGACAGAGGTTTTGGAAGGGACCTCGAGATTTCCAGTCCAATCCTCTATTCCAGGAATTTTAGGAATCTGAGTAATTCCACTGGTCACCACCAGCTCATGAATTCTTCTCTCTATATCTTTTTCCAGTTACCGAATAGAACCCCTCTTCCTCACTCGGATATCCCTTTATCCTCAAAGGATAGGGTAATTGTTTGAACTGTTTCTGTTCAACTACTTCTCAGTTCTTGGAATACTTTTACCATTAGTTTTTTACTTTTTATGGAACCACTTCCATAACTAAATTTTATTTAATCAAAAATTAATTTCTGTTTATCAAGTAATATTTCTAAAAAAAGATAATAAATTTCTTAGTTTCCTAACAAACATAACATAACCATTAGTTGGCATTTAAGCCAGCTGTCAGAACTTCCCCCCTTGGAAGTAAACACCATCCTCAGTGTTTCACTCTAATTCAACAAATAGTTCTGGGTAAGCATCCAAAACAAATCCTTCATCTTCCCAAGTAGCATCATCCGAGCTGAAGTGCTTCCACTCACCTTAAATTGGGTGATGTCTCATCTTCGGAGCATGATTTATCTCTGATTGATTATACACTGAGGCTTGACCAAAAACTCGCCGTCTAGCTCGACTTGCAGTTAGAAAAATTTGAGTTAATTTCTCATAAACTTTAGTATTTCAAGATAGGATTTGTATTCATAACCTGCCTGAATGCTTTGTCAGTGGAATACATGCTTTGGGTCATGCACATATCACTTTAGTAATGATACATGAAACACATTGTATACCCGAATATGGTTGGGTAAGGCCAATCAGTAAGCCACATGTCCCACCCTTTCCAATATCTACAAAGGCCCACAAAAACTGGGAGCCAACTTGGCACAGGAGGCCCACCTTAGTGTGCTCTTCTTTGGTTTAATCCTTACATAAACATGATCTCCCACTTCAAATTCATGATAATTCCTTTTTTTGTCTGCATTTACTTTTTTTCCATCTTGAGCTGCCTTCAAATTTTTCTTGATATTTCTTACTTTTGATTCCATCTCCGCTAACATTTCCGGTCCAAGCATCAACTTGGTTTCATGGCTGCTCCAATTAATAGGAGTACGACACTGTCTTCCATATAATGCTTCAAAAGGACTCATCTTAAGAGATTCCTGATAACCATTTTTGTAGGCAAACTCTACTAAATGCAGAAATTATTCCCATCTTGTTGGTTGTTGCATTATGTACATGCGTAACATATCCTCCAAGATATAATTCACCCGCTCAGTTTGTCCATCTGTCTATGGATGGTAAGCAGTGCTGAAATTTAATTGGGTTCCCAAACTCGTAAATAATGTTTTCTAGAATGCTGAAGTAAAGTTCACATCCCTGTCACATATGACAGTCTTTGGAATGACATGCTAATTTAGAGATTTCTCGCATAAATATGTCTGTTATTTGCACCATTTTATAAGTGGACTGTACTGGTATGAAATGTGATTCTTTGCTTAACCGGTCAACCACCACCATAATGGAGTCATTATGCTTCTTTGACTTTGGTAAAACAGTAATAAAGTCAAAATATGTAACCTCCCACTTCCATTCAGGTATCGGTATAGGCTTCATCAATCCAGCTGGATGTCGATGCTCCACCTTCACTTGTTGGCACTCCAAATATTTGTTCAAATATTCTACAATATCTCTTCATATACCTGGCTAGAAGTTGTTCTTTCTAATTGATGCTAGCATTTTCTGATACCCGGGATGTCCTGAGTAGTTACTCTGGTGGTATTCGTTCAAGATCAACTCTTTCAAATCCATTTGATTTGGAACATAAATAGTTTCCTTAAAGGTTAGTAACTGATATTTGCTAAATCCATAATCAATAGATTTTTCTTGTCTCCTGGCCTCCTCTGCTTGTTGCCAGATAAATTGGTGTTCAGGATCCTTCTCGGCTTCTGTTTTTATTTGATCTAGAAACTTGCATTCAATCTGGTTGTAGTACAATTCATAAACACCATGAAAATTTCTACTCAAAGAATTTGCTACTCTATTTTCCTTACCCTTCACATGCAGCATATCAATGTCAAACTCGCTTAGGAAGGCATTCCATCTTGCCCGGCGAAAATTAAGATCATCTTGCTTAAAATAACTGGTTAGGCTGCTATGATCAGTTTTCAGTACAAATCTCTTTCCAAGCAAGTAGTGCCTCCATACTCGGAGCGCATGCACTACCTTTTTTAGCTCCAAATTAGAAGCTGAGTATTGCTACTCATGCTATTTTAACTTTTGTGATTCATAGGCAACTAGTTTACTCTCTTGCGACAAGATTTCCCCAACTTCTTTACAAACATCCGTACAAACTTCGAATTCTTTATTGGAGTCAGCTACTCTCAACACTGGGGTAGTCATCAATAAAATATTTAACCTTTCAATTTTTTTTTGACATTCATTAGTCCATTTAAATACTTTTCCCTTCCTTTGTAAGGAGGTAATTGGAAAAGCAATCTTTGAGAATCCTTTAATGAACCGTCGATAATAACCAACCAAAATTATAAAGGATCAGATGTCTTCCACATTTTGGGGTACCCTCCATTCCATAATCATCTTAATTTTCTCCAGATCAACCACTATTCCCTCAACAGATATAACGTGGCCTAGGTACTGAATCTCTTCTTTGAAAAAGTCACACTTGCTGAACTTAGCATACAGTTGATGGAGTCCGTAACATCTCCAGCACTATCCTTAAGTGCTCCTTATGGTCTTCCACATTCTTTGAATAAATTAACATGTTGTCAATAAATATCAACACAAAACTATCCAAAAAAGGGTGAAATATACCATGCATCAGCCTCACAAATGCTACTGGTGCATTAGTCAATCCGAATGGTAACACCGCAAATTCGTAGTGCCCGTATCTGGTACGAAAAGCAGTTTTGTATATGTCTTTTTATTTTATCCAGATCTGGTGGTATCCCGACCTTAGGTCTATCTTTGAGAATATAGTGGCCCCCTTCACCTGACCAAATAGATCATCAATCCATGGTAGTGGGTATTTATTTTTTACGGTCAACTTATTGAGCTGTCGATAATCCATGCACATTCGCATGGTTTCGTCCTTCTTCTTTACAAATAGCACTGGTTCTCCCCAAGGGGATAAAGTTGGTCAGATATACCCTTTATCCAACAATTTTTGTAACTTCATCTTCAGTTTGGTCAACTCTGGTACACTCATTCGGTAAAGTGCCCTTGAAATTGGTGATGCTCCACGCATCAACTCGATAGTAAAATCAATGTCCCTTCTAGGTGGAAAACTTGGTACATCCTCTGGAAAAAAGTCCATAAAATCTTGCACTACCGGAATGTTTTCCATCATCAAATTCGTTTCTTTGTAATTAGTAAAACCACTTGAATGGCATAGATCTGACATCCCTTCCTCATGCACTTACTCATTTGAGAGGCTGTAATAGGACGCAACTGTAGGGGTTTCTTTATTCCTTGAATCTCCTTACGAGTTCCATCTTGCATTCTATAATATATAACCATTTCCTTACAATCCACCAATTTACAGTGCTTCTCCAACCAATCCATGCCCTGTAGCACATCGTAGGATCCCAAGGGTAATATATTCAGATCCACAGTTAGCTGTTGTTCACTAATTTCTAGTGTACAGTTTGGAATTTTTGCACAAAATTTTCTCTTTTCTCCAGTGGCTAATTGTACCAGCCATGGATTCTTGAATTTATGTCTTTCTGATTTACATATTTCTACTAATTTGGGATTTACATAACTTAAACTTGCACCTAGGTCAACCAGAATAGAAACGGGTTGTGAGAGTAGCTTACCTTCCAACTGTATCATCGTTGGTTGGTAATTTTCCTGACGATCTTCCAATGCTGCGTTAATTCTTGGTATATTTCTGGCTACATCTCACACTATAGAAGCTTCTTGTAGATTAGAAATTGCTTTGCCCCTCCCCCATTGCGGACAGTTCCTATAATAGTGAGCCTCACCACACCCCCAACACTGTAGGGGTGGTTTTTGATTTTTTCCTTGACCTAGCTTGTTGGAAGCGTCTGTGGGTTTATCTTCCGCAGGCCGCTAGGTTCTTTAATGGTTTCTGCCAAAATTTTTACTTGCTGAACTCCTTGCAACATTCTTAAAATTATTGGTTCTAATTTTCTTGAAATTTGAGCTGCTTTTATGGTCTTTCTTTGATTGCCAGTTTTTACCCAGCTCTCCTTTTGCCTTAGATTGCTGATAACACATTCTTGCCTTCCGAATTTCCTCTTCCATGGTTCTTAGATTCACGAACTCAATTTTTTCCTTCATGTGAGTTAGAAAAATACTTAGGAACCACTGAAATTTAGCCTTTTCGTCCCTTAGATAAGGAACTTAATGGAATAAGGAAGTGAACTTGTTTATGTATTCATCCATCGTCAAATGACCCAATTTTAAATTGTGAAATTCTCTAGACTTTTCCTCATAGAAACACTCAGTTAGGTACTTATATTTAAAATATTTCCGGAATGTATCCCAAGTCACGTCCTGATCTTCTATGCTGTAGACATTCTTAACCTCCTCCCACCATAATGTGGCCTTCTCCCTCAACTGATAGATGGCTAATCTCACTTTAAGATTTCTGCTATACTTGTAGACTTGAAAATACTTGTTCAAATTTATTAACCATGCTTCAGCCACCTCCTCCACTTCTCCATCAAATGTAGGTGGTTTTATCTTCCGAAACTCACCTTGCAGTTCTACTTTCTATTTCTTAATTTCTTGCTATTCTAACACATTACCTAACTCAACCTCGTTGTAATTTATATTTTTATTTCTTTGTTGTGAATGACTTCTTTCCATTCTGTTAGTGGTTTGGTCCCTTGATTTTTGTTCATTTCCTTCCTGCATATCTCTATCAGGACTAGGTTGTACCACTCCCTGATTATGTTTGTCAGAAAGGTTCTTGAGTATCCTTTCTTCCTCTTGCATTAAGCGCTCATTGTCACTCCTGACCCAAACCATTTCTTCTTGTAGCTTTTGCACTATGTTTAGAATAATGCTAGTCTCGTGATGTTGTTCCTCCAACAGTCTATTGGTTTGCTGGTGCTGATCTACACTCATTTGAATCCACATCTAAGGATTCATTTCCGATCGTCGTTGGGGTACAGGTTCCCTTGTGTGTTGGGGTGTTTGCTGTGTTGACCCCCTTCTCATATCGTCTCTTGCTATGATTTCGTAGCTGTGCATCATTTATACACAAATTTTCATATTAGGTGACCCATAGGGTCCCAACATGCGAACGCTACTCTGATACCACTTGTAACATACTACCATATACTACCATGCTCATATTTTTTTTTTAACTTTATAGTTTTACATCCAATCATATTCGAATGTAAACACTTTCTTACAACCAAATCCCACTTATTTATTATGCAATAAATGTACCACAATACATATTTAGTAGTACTGCACCGTGGTTAAAACAAGGTATATTTAATTATTAACTCATAATTTTTTTGGCACACTTCGCCGGTTTACGAGGAGGTTACCTGTCAAATAATTTTGCTTGGTTAAATTTTGATTGTCCATCCTATCTCCTTTATTACGAAAGGACCATCAGATTTGGTTGACAAGTACTATGAATTCATAAAACCCATTATAATTTTGGTTAAATTTAACCTGTTGATAGTTTTTCTATTATTATGAAAACCTTGCAATTGTATTTTGATTAATGTTAATCCGCACAGTCTGGAAAGCTCACCACCGGCGGATAGTTGTGACCTCCTCCCGCCATTAATCTGCATAGGCTCAGAAACCAATGATCAAACTTGTTTTAGGGTTTGTTCTCATTTGGGGTAGTGACTACCCTAACCCTAACCACTTCCAATTCATTTCAGGCCTTCTTCGCAGAGCTCTGCAAGTGGGTCTTGCTGCTGTTGCGTCAAACCTCCAACAGGGTTCTCTTAAGCTCCTTTCTGGTTTTTCTTTCAACGCAGACGATGAGTAAAACATTTTGGCTCCTGTAAAACCTTGGTATATTTGTTGTGGGTTGGTTTCTTTTATTATCTGAGAGCTCACTGGGATTCTTCCTTTGCACAGTTATAGTTTTCTGGTTAATTTTGTTTCCCACTTTTCTACGCTTCTCAATCACTACTTGTCACTAAGTTTTGTTTTCATTTTGCTTCAGCCGTAACAGTGGTTCGAGATCATTCCTTTGGGAGGAGCACAACGACTTCTTTACTATGCCCTCAGGCAAATCTCACAGGTAAGTTGTGACTTAATTTGAAATGTATGCATTAGTTCGAATATTGCATATCTTATTTCCCATCTGACTACAATGTATTGACCCATTTTTGGTGGTTTACTTGCAGGTTATCCCTTCGGGTTTACGCGAAGTGGTTTCCACAGCTAAGGCTGCCTTACTTATATTAATCACTGCATTCTGCATTTTGAGTGGTTTCATTATCAGTTTTTCTGATATTTTTCCTCATTTCGCCTTTATGCATAGGTAATCTCCTTAGACCGGCACTGTGGATGACACTGCTTGGAATGCTCGATTCCAGTTTTCTTCTGACTTAGTTTAGTTGCTCCACCAGGTATCCTTCTCCGCTATAGGTTTTGTCGCGGGTGTCCTGGATGCGACACTTCAATTTCGAAGCTCAGAATTTTCTATGAGGCTTTCTGTCCCATTCTTTTTTCCTTTTATCATTACTTGAATTTCACAGGCTTTTCCCATTTTGGGCATGCCATAGACAAATGTAACAGTTATAATTTGTAAAATTTCATTCCTACGTAATTTTGTATCTCGCTATTTTGCACTTGACTTTTGAGTCTCAGAGTTTCTTCTATGGTTGATTTTAATGAGTTTCCGGCTCTACTCCTCACTGGGCGAGGCAAACCTGATGTGTGTCATGGTTGTGGTGAGATAGTTCGTACCAAAATATTTTTCATATATATAATTATTTATTTCTGCATCCTTGGTGAATATCTTCCTCCTTTGTTTATTTATGCAAAACAAGAACAATGGCTTAGTTATTTTCCAGCATTCGTTTACATATACCATTATGCTACCATTCCTTTGGTCTAATGCTTAATTAATTTACACTATCTCTAGGTTAGGAGTAATATTACAGTAATACGCTATTTCCAATAGTAGGAATAAGGATGTAGTAAAAATCTATTTCAATGATAGGAATAAAGATACAATATTTCTCTGTTTTCAAGAATAGATATAAAGATACTGTATTTCGCTATTTTCAAGAATAGGTATAAAGATACAGTATTTCGTTGTTTTCAAGAATAGATATAAAGATATTGTATTTCACTATTTGAAAGAATAGGTATATAGATACTAAATTTTACCATTTCAAGGATAGAAATAAAGACACAGTATTTCACTAATTCCATATTAGTACAATTGTCTTCTTTCCAATACTCTGTTTACATGTACATTTAAAATAGTTCAGGAATGGTTTTAACAATGGTTTCATTTCTTGAATTTTCATGTGTCTTTTGCATATCTCTATTTCTATAGTAACATTCTCTGTACGATGCCCTCTCTCTCAAGCAGCCTATTGTCTAGAATTCGTTATGCAAGTTTTAGCTTGTTCAACCATTTTCTACAGATTCTTCTTTCCTATGATTTAAGGTTCTGAATTTAATTTTATTTCAGTTTTAAATGAATGTCTGGACCATTATGTCTGTGTTTATCATAGTTGCAGAGAAAAACCAACTTGAAGCCTTCGTCTCAAATGCTTTGTGTTAACAGTTCTCTGTTTATAGTTGTTAAAAGAGAGTTAGATTATAACTTCATTCAGTATCTGGGTTTTTCTTAATTCTAGTCATGCCTTTGTTCACCACATGCTCTGAGTACATTAAGAGAAATTGTCTGGAAATATTATTTATTTAAAGAGAATACTCAGAGGTTTCATCATTTCATAAATACAATACAGTAATAGTTACAGACCATTAAAATATAACTAATTTCTCATTCATAAACCAAAAGTCAATTTCCCAATAATGGCTATACTTATCTGTCTTCTAGATACTACTGATGTTGTCCTCCCTACCTTGAGAGAGGCAATTAAATCCTTGTATCTCCCCCGTGTTCCACTCCTAAGTTATGTGAGTTGACAGAGGCTCCGAAAGGGACCTCAGGACTTCCATTCCAGTCCTCTATTCCAAGAATTTCAGGAATCTAAGTAATTCCACTTGTCACCAACAGCTTAGGAATTCTTCTCTCGATTTCCTTTTCCAGTTACCGAACATAACCCCTCTTCCTCAGTGGGATATGCCTTTATCCTCAGAGGATAGGGTAACTGTTTGAATTGTTTCTGTTCAACTACTTCCTAGTTCTTGGAATACCTTTACCATTAGTCTTTTACTTTTTATGGAACCACTTCCATAACTAAATTTTATTTAATCAAAAATTAATTTATGTTTATCAAGTAATATTTCTAAAAAAAAAGAATAAATGTCTCAGTTTCTTAACAAACATAACATAACCATTAGTTGGCACTTAAACCAGCTGTCACAATATATTAATGAAAATTATCAAATATTCTTTTTATTATATTATAAATATATCTATATCCTAAAGAAAAAATAATCTCTCTCTCTCTCTCTCTCTCTCTCTCTCTCTCTCTCTCTCTCTATATATATATATATATATATATATATATATATATATATATATATTAAACTTTTTAATCTCCTACTATATTAATAAACTTCTACTATTTAATATGTAGATTTTAGGCTTTTGCCAACATTATTTTGTGTAGTGGTGTTTTCTAGGTATGTCGCATCCATGTTTTTCATTTTGACGTTTCGAACCAAACCATCATGGTTCATATTCAGGAAAATATCCATGAGTAAGTAAGATCTCACATGAGGTATAAATGGGAGAAAGGGAGATGTGAATGGAGGGGAAATTGAAAGGCAATCCGACTTAAAAATAATATGTTTAATATATTAATTTAATTTAATTTTTTTATTAATTAATTATTTATTTAATTTGATAATTATTAATATATTAATTTAATTAATTTGTTAATTGTTTATTTAATTTGTTAATTATTTATACAAAAATAGTTTTTAAGAATTGTAATAATTCATTAATAAAATTAATAATGTCGGATCTAGATTAATGATTTTGGTAATAATTTTGAAAGAATTTTAAGTGATAATTTTTAGGAACTAAAGTGATGATTTTAATGATGTAAGATCTACACTAATAATTTTAATGACCCATTAATAATTTCAATAATAATTTTAATATAAGGTCTCAAAAGTTCAATTTTAATAAATTGATGATCCTTTTAATTTTAATGGATAATTGTGAATGACTCAAAGGGATATTAGTAAATGGATTTTGAAAAAGATTAATGAGTGAAGAAATATTTTGATTGAATTATTATTCCTAAGGAAAGGATTTAAAATATTAAAGGTTGTTTAAAGGACGAAAATGTTTATAAGAGAAGGTTACAGTTTAAAGGAAGCTCAAAGGTTGAAAGTTAGAAAGGATGAGGTAAGAGATGATCAAGGGAAGGATCTTAGGTTCATGGTATGAGAGCAACCTATAAATTATAAGGGTGGAGAGATTAAGAGGGAGGAATGATGGAACCACGGAGTAGGTGAAACATGATGCAGGTATGAAGAGGAAAATAAAGTTAAGGAGAAGAAATGGAAAGAGAAGAATAATGGAAAAGAAGAAAGACGGGAATGGGATGGGTTAGGTGTGGGTAGGTTTATTGTTTTAGCATCGGAATCCAATTGTCTCTTATTTTCTAATCCTCGTCATGGTTAAGGTTGTTAGGGTGTTTCCCGATTTCTATGGCTTCCCTAAAATTTTCTTACCCTTATGCCTATTTATATTGTTAACATGCTTATCAATTTCTATAACTATTGTGAACTTCCTATGATGGAAGTGATCAATCTTGGAAATTACCCGAGACACCTCAATACATATGTGGTGTTTAGTATTTTAAGCATGCTCAACTAAGGAAGAAGAGTGGGACCTATTATTCTTATTGTATTCCATGTGCTCTTGAATTCTTTGCTTGATAGAAGGACCAACTTCTCCAATATAGGGTGTTCCACAAGTGAACGGGACTAAGTAAACACCTTTCATATCCTTAGGGTCAAGAGGGTCTTTAACTGATCTCAGGCAGTTTTGGATAGTCTTGAGAGGCTTAAACGTGGCGTGCACCTTATTCTTACCAAGAATGCGAGCAATCTTATTAGTGGTACTTAGAATGAAGGGAAGATGCACATAATTAGAAAAATCTGGGGGGTCCTTTTTGGGCTTGGGTCCTCTGCTAGCTTTTTGAAAAGCTCTAAGACCTAGGTGTTTACTATAGCCATTATTTTCAAAAAATTTGAGGATATGAGAATTTTCACATTCAATGTGACTCTCATCATAAATCCGTAGAGCTCTAGTCAAAAGAGTATTGAGCACACCAAATTTTTGAGGAGGATAATGATGAGAACTTGCATGAAAGTATTGCTCAGTGTGAGTTTTTTTATGAAAAAATTGGTGAGAAAATGACCATCTCCTTTCCTAGAGATAATAACATCTAGGGAATGAATACTTACATTGACTTCTATCTCCATTGTAAAGTTGATGGATTCATATTGATTGTTAAGATGAAAATGAAAGAGTCCATCAAGTCATGACCATGAGGCCAATTGATGAAGGTATCATCAATAAATATCTTCCAAATATTAGGGTGAAGGGGTGCGGATTCTAAAGATCTAGCTTCAAAGTCTTCCATGAACAAGTTAGAAACAACAGTTGAGAGTGGAGAACCCAGGGCTACTCGACAGGTCTGCTCATAGAATTCACCTTGGAAACTAAAGAAGGTAGAAGTAAGACAAAGACCGACCAATTTGGTAGTATCAGGATTAGTGACGTGATTAATAACCTCCATTGCCTTATTAATGGGGATATTAGTATAGAGAGATATTACGTCAAATATAACAAGAAAATTTCGAGGGTCTAGATTAATATCCTTAAGTTCCTTAACAAATGAATCTAAGTCCTTAACGAAGGATTTAGTAAGGACAACAAGAGGCTTAAGCTTCTATGCTAAGAATTTAGCAAGAAGATAAATGGGCCCGCTTATTGTATTAACAATGGACCTAAGGGGGATCCCATTTTTGTGGATTCTATGAATCCCATAGATTCTAGGGGTGATGGAGTTGCTAACGATAAGTTTATTAGTTAAAATGCTGCTAACGATAAGCTTATTAGTTAAATTTTTTTGTTTAATAAATATTAGATAGTATTAGTTTATTAATATAGTAGAAAATTAATAGGTTATATATATATATATATATATATATATATATATGATTTCAATTATTTATTATTTTAATTCAAATTATTTAATTCTGGTTAATTATTATTTATTCTGTCTAATTTTTTTTTTTAATTTATGGTTTGTATTTTTTAATGTTGAGATCAATTAGGGATGAATTAATTTATTAATTTTTGATTTTTTTGAATTTTTAAGGTATTATATTTCTTAATTTTTTTTGGGTCTAATTTGAATTTTTAAAAGTTTTATATTGGTTATAATTTATTTATTTATTAATTTACTTATTTTTATTTATGTATTTATTTTTTTTGTTATATTTGATTTTGTATCTTATCTATTTGATTTCTTTTAATTTTTTGGAGAATTTCCAGAATATATAATTTTTACTTTAGATCAGTTATTCTACCTATGTTCTTATAAAGGTTGACCTCAAAAATCCTATGCGATCTGAATCCGAAAAATCCTGCCCTATATTTAATTTATTTTCGAGTGAAAATTAAGATGTTTAATGTAAGTTTATGAATAAAAAATATATATAGTTTTGGTTTTTTAAGGTGGCCAAATGAATTCAATTTTTGAAAAACTCAATATATATATATATATATATATTACATTTTCAATTACAAATTCTATATTCTATATATATATGTTATAGATCTTAAACTTTATTGCTTCAAATAATTTTAAATCATTGTTATATTTATTTAAAAAAAATACTTTTAATTATAAATTGTATATTTTGAATTACTATTATAATTTTAATTATTAAAATAATATCATTAGATTAATAATAAATGTTTTAATATTTTATGAATTATTAATTGAATAACTCTATCCTAACTATCTTAAAATGTTGTATGTCTCTCCATGTTGGAAATGTTGTCATTGATGGAAAAAGGGATGGAAAAGGAGGAGTACCTGAACCAGCAAACTTTGAAGCAGAGAGGCAGCAGAGGAATCGAGGACAAACCGAATAAAAATCCGTGGTTGGATTATGTGTATATAGTCCGTTTGAACACTCTCTGTGGGAGTACGGGTTCATAATTCAGGACTCGTGAGCAAATTGTTATTTAATTGTGGAGAATGCCTTGCGTCTTTGAGCAATCATATGAGATTTGGAATTTGGCTTCTGTATGGAAATTGAAACGCGTATACCCTGTAATTGGTTTAATGATGTACTGTGCATAATTGGGGAGACTCTCTGTATAGACGGAGTAAGGTTGAATTCATGTTCGGGCACTGTGTTTATAATATAGGAATACAATAAAATGGTCCTATTTCTCAACTGAGTATGGGAGGAGAAGCGAGACTATAACTTGGTGTAGCATTGGTTCGAAACTGACTGAACCAAATGGGCTGAGGAAATGGTAAATACACGAATGACGATAAAACGAGGAGCTGGATGGAACCTGGAGTAAAGCAACAGAACCACGAGGAGGAACGGAGAACAGTAATGGTGGTTTCTAGTATTTTCCACATCACCCTTATACGGAAAGTGGTATTGAAGGAATGGGCAGCGATTCCATAGACTATCTGACATGTGGCTAGGCTACTATTCCAAAACCACCGTTTAACGTGCGCGTTTGCGCATTAAATTTCGTACCAGGATGCAGAGTGAAATTGACATGAGCCATTGATCTGGAAGAGGGCTATCGGACGGTGATCGTGCATCGGACTTGCCTGGAGTTTAACCAAGGTGTGCGGAGGATAACCCGAGTACGGAGTGCCATCGCACATTATTGTTTGCACATGTTGATCGAGCAATATACGTTGGATTATGCAACATAATACCAACCGTCGGATGGGTGCGTGGGTTAACAAAGATACGGTGTGCACTCGATTGGTCCTTTGGTTGTATTGTGGGCCTAGATCGGAGTCATATATAATGAATTTGGTTTATTAATGTTATTCGACATATTGTAATCTTAGTATAAGGCCCGGTGAGTCATATTAAAAAGAGTTTAACCAAGGGTAATCGTATTGGCGACATAATATAAAGTTCGAAAGTTATATATATAAGCCGGGAGCCAAAATTAAGTTCGAAAATTGTAATGATCGAAATGTGAATTAATTCATATGTATGATTTTATAGCCATGGCGGAATGTTGAATTAATATCTCAATTCTCTGAATTGAGACATTAAAAATGACCAGACTTATTTTTTTGAGTTTGCCAGCGTAGAATAAATGCAGAGTGAGATTTCCGGGTTGGAATATGATTGGAAATGAAGCTTGGGATGCATTTACACATAGTTAAGTGAAATATTGAAAAGTACTGGGAATATGGTTGATTTATTAACACTTCAGATTTAATCATTGGAACTGCCAGTGTAGAACAAATCAGAGATTGTGAGATTGCTCAGACTTGGGAAATGATTGAGCATGAAACTCGAATGCAATTATGGAAAAGGAAAAAGAAGAGGAGAGCATGCAGAGATGAAAGTTCTGTGAATAGGAATAGGTACAGGAATGAGTTGGAAAGGTGAATAAGCACAGAAAAAAGGGAATATGCAAATGACAGTGAACAAAGTGTATGCAGAACAGGTTCTTAACAGTAGCAGAGAAAGACAAATCCAGTAAAGCCAAAATCCAGAAAAGGAGCTGAGTGAAATTGAAATGTGTAATTAAAATGTGAATGTAAATGTTGTAATTATTTTTATTGTGTGTGATGCAAAGGCAAGTATCCTAAGGAAAAGACAAAATCCCACTGTAGCATGGAAATTTGTACATATTGTAGTAATTCTAAAAATGAGTTAGAAAAAGGAATAAGAAGACAAAAGCCAAAGAGTCATGACTGTTCATTCCAGATTCCTTGTGAAATACAAACATTCATGTGAGAATTTATATATATAATATCAAGTTAATAAGCTCAAAGGTGAGGAGATGTAGAGAGAGAAAATACAGAGAATGCAGAATATAGAAGAATAAAGTAGAGAAGATTTAGAGAAGAAGAGCAGATACAGAACAGAGCTGATATCTGGAGTAAATCAGCAAACATTCAGTTTGATAAATTGAGGAAGTTGGAGCTTCCCTATCAAGTTGTAGCTTGATAGCTGTCAGTTGTAGCTGACTGAGGTTGGAGCCTCCTGTAGGTTGGTGCCTGCAGAAAACTGAAGGGAGTTGGTGCTTCCTTGCAAGTTGTAGCTTGCAGAATTGAGGTAGGAGCCTCCTGTAGGTTGGTGCCTGCAGAAAAACAGTGGTGAGAGGGACTTGGAGCTTGCCTTTGCATCACAACAATAATAAGATGTGGTTTTCTCCCTTTATGGGTTTCCACTTATATCTGGTGTCTCTGTGCATGATGTTTATGTGTTGATCTCATTTATATCATCTGCTTAATACCTGCTGCTCTCATATTAAGTCTATTTTTCTATTATATTAATACTTGCTGCTCACATTCTAAGATTACTCACATATTAAGTTGGACATGAAATGAAGGTATAAATAAGGTTTAATGAAAAGTTTTAAAAGATTATGAATGTGTTAAACTGATTCACCCCCCCCTCTTAGTTTAACTAAGAGTTCAACAATTGGTATCAGAGCCGGTTCCTTTGTACAATTCTAACAACTAAAAGGAGATCCTAGGTTCCCAAGATGGGTAGTAAAGAAGGATGCTCAACCAATAAAGCCCCTTTCTTCACTAGTGAAAATTATTATTTCTGGAAAATCAGAATGAGGACATACATAATGTCTCTATGAATAGAAGTCTGGGCTACTGTGGAATTAGGATATGCCCCAAAGGCAGCTAACACAGAAAAAGAAATAAAACAAGATTTTGTGGCTAATGCAAAAGCCATGAATGCCATCCTGAATGGATTATGTGAAGCAGAGTTTATTAAATTTATGCACAAAAACACTGCCAAAGATATATGGGATACTCTTGAGAACATACATGAGGGAGACAAGAAAGTAAAGACTGCCAAACTTCAAGTCTATAGAGCCCAGTTTGAGAACTTAAAAATGAATGATGATGAAGATATTGCTAGTTTCTTCCTAAAAGCTGCAGAAATTATTAACAGTATGAAAGCCCTTGGAGAAAAAATGCCAAAAAGTATAATTGTTCAAAAGATTCTAAGATCTCTTCCATCCAGGTTTAATCCAAAGGTGTCTGCAATAGAAGAAACAGCTGATTGGTAGACCTTGACCATGAACCAGCTACTTGGAAATCTAACAGCCTATGAAATGAGGCTCCCACAGAAAAAGCCAAGTATGAGGGAAGCAACCTTTAAATCAGAAAAGAAGAAAGAAGAGGAAGGAGAAATATGCTCTTGCTCAGATGAAGAAGAGGCAAAATTTTTCAAGAAATTAGATAGAGGATAAGGTAAATACAAAGGTAAACTTCCTTTTAAATGCTTCAATTGTGGAAAAGTTGGACACTATGCTGCTAAGTGTCCTCACAAGAAAGTAAGGAATCAGCCTCAAGAGTCAGAGAGAAATAAATCAAAGAACTGGCAGAAAGGAAAGAAGTTCAGCAGAAAATCCTTCTACGCTCAACAAGACAGCAATACATCTGAAGATTCAGATGAACCCTCAAGTGAAGAAGGAACCTCCGAATTCTTGTTGACGGCCATAGAAGAACTTGAAGGACTCCTGCTAGAAGATGAAGAAGAAGAAGGGGAAGTCGACCTTGAGGGGGAGCTAAGAAGTGCTCTGGAAGAGATTGACAGACTCAAACTGAAATGCAGAAAACAAAAGGACATTCTCCTCAGGTATGTATGAGAAGAACAGAATTCAGAAATCTTAAAGCAGCTAAAGATAAAGCTTGAAGAAGCCAAAAAGATAGAGGACATGTTACTTACGAAAATCAAGGAGAAATCTCAAGAACAAGAGAAGTTGGAAGAAGAAGTAGTATGTCTCAGGAAGAAATTAGAAAATGCTCAAAGGAAAGTGGTCATAATTTCTTCTCAAACAACAAGCTCTAGTAAGTTGAATGAAATTCTGGGTGCTCAAAGATCTCCCATGATGAAAACTGGAATAGGCTATGAAGGAGAATCAAGTAAAGGCAAAGAAAAGGTTGACAGAGAGATTGTTTTTGTAAAAGCAAAGAAGAATGATGAAGCAGCTCAAACAATTCCTACAAAAGAAGAAATCTGCAATAAGGAAGACACAGATCAGAAGAAGCCGCTAGTAGCAAAGAATGTAATAAATACTAAGACTCCTGAATATGTAAAATTTGGAAACCATCAAAGGAAATTCTTCCCTCCTATGAAGAATGCCACCTGTTATGTCTGCCACAAGCTGGGACACATTGATGCATATTGTCATGCAATAAGGAGTAATTCAAACCAGCAAAAGATGCAAACATTGAAGAGACTGCCTCAAGCAAACAAATGGAAGAGACAACCTTACATCAGGTATGCAAATAGCTTCTATGGTTACTACTTTTATTGTAAGGAATTTGGTCATAAAATCATTGAGTGTAGAAAGTATGGACAAATATTGATGTTTAACACCTCAAGAAGGCTTATGAATCAAAGAAGTTCTGTTCATACTCACAATTCTACAAAAATTATGATCAAATGTTGTGTATGCAATCAAGTTGGACATATACCATCCAAATGTCCTCTAAGAAGATGGAGGTCATCACCTCACAAAAGATACAAAACAAAAGGGTGCCTCCAGTGGGTAAAGAAGGTGAATAAGTGTGACCTGAATCTAACTGCTCAAGATCTGAAAAGTCAATGGTATTTGGATAGTGGCTGCTCTAAACAAATGACAGGAGACAAAAGTAAGTTTATTACTCTTGATGAAAAGAAATATGGTAATGTTACTTTTGGCAATGATAAGTCAAGAAAGATCAAAGGAAAGGGTTCAGTCAGCATAGATAATGGCAGAGGAAAGGCCCAAGATGTACTATTTGTAGATGGGCTGAAAGAAAATTCACTGAGTGTCAGTCAGATGTGTGACAAAAGCTGTGAAGTTCTCTTTAGAGCACAAGATTTTGAAATCAGATCAAGCACAACAGGAAAGACTCTGCTCAAAGGTGTTCGAACAGAGAGTAATGTTTACATAGTAAAAGAGGAGGATGAAGCCTGCCATCTTAGCAAACTTAAGGAGTCATGGTTATGGAATAGGATATTGGGACATCTCAGCTTCGACCATATCATCAGACTGAGCAAGAAGAAAGCTGTCAGAGATATGCCAGAAATAAAAAGGCCTTCAAATACCATATGCAAATATTGTCAATTGGGGAAACAGACTCGCACATCCTTTAGATCTAAAGATGAGCTATCAACAAGAAGACCACTCCAACTTGTGCACATGGACCTGTGTGGACTTGCTAGAACTAAGACACCAAGTGGAGAATCCTACTTCATGCTGATAATAGATGATTTCTCCAGAATGACATGGGTTGCTTTTCTCAAGAACAAATCAGAAGCACTGGAAAAGTTTAAGACATTCAAAGCATTAGCAGAAAATCAAACTGGATGCAAGCTAAAATGTATCAGATCAGATAGAGGAGGAGAATTCATAGATTATGACTTTGCAGACCTATGTAATGAACATGGAATAAAGCAACAATTTACCATTCCAGAGACACCTGAGCAGAATGGAGTAGCAGAGAGACAAAACAGGTCTGTATAACAAATGGCTAGAGCTATGATGCAAGAGAGTAACATTACTCAAACCTTTTGGGCAGAGGCTGTACACACAGCAGTACATATTCTAAACAAAGCTCATTTAAGACCTAACAATGATAAGACACCTTATGAGCTATGGCATGGTAAACCTGCATCAATCAAGCACTTTAGAGTCTTTGGCAGCAAGTGCTACATAAAGAATAATGATGAAAATCTGGGGAAGTTTGATGCAAGAGCAGATGAAGGAATACTCTTAGGATATGCATTCAAGAGTAAAGGATACAGATTCTACAACAAGACTCTTCGAAAAATTGTAGAAAGTATTGATGTAAGATTTGATGAAGAACTTCCAAACAAGACAAGAGATATATATTGCAGTAGCCATCCTGAAAATCATGAAGAAGAGGGCCAAGATGATGAAGAAACAAGCAAAACATCAGAAAATGTTGAAGTGAACTCAAAAACCCCCTCAAGATACACTCAAAAGAACCATCCAGAAGATCAAATCAAGGAGACAAGAGTGTAGGAGTGCAAACAAGAAGGCAGCTAACTGAACAGACAGAAGAAGTATACATAGAAATGTTATCACAAATAGAGCCAAAGAAGTTTGAAGAAGCCAACAAGGACAAGTATTGGGTAAAAGAAATGAATGAAGAATTGGACCAAATTGAGAAGAACAATACCTAGGAACTAGTTCCTAGACCAATTGAGAAGAATATCATTGGTTCAAAATGGGTATTCAAAAACAAAATGAATGAGCAAGGACAAGTAATCAGGAATAAAGCCAGGCTGGTCTGCAAAGGATACTCACAAATTGAAGGACTTGATTATGAAGAAACATTTTCCCCAGTAGCCAGAATGGAAGCTATCAGAATGCTCCTGGCATTTTCATGCTACCAAGACTTCAAGGTTTATCAAATGGATGTAAAGTCTGCTTTTCTTAATGGAGATCTAGAAGAAGAAGTGTACATGGAACAACCAGAAGGCTTCTCATTAACAGATAGAGAAGACTATGTATGCAGACTGAAGAAGGCCCTATATGGACTGAAACAGGCTCCTCGTGCTTGGTACTCAAGACAGGATAAACATTTGCAAAAACAGGGTTTTAAGAGAGGTGGAGTAGACATCAATCTATACATAAAAGCCCATGAAAATGAACTCTTGATTGTTGTAGTGTATGTTGATGACATTATGTTTGGAAGCAACAAAGATGAACTAGCAAAAGGGTTTGCTGATGAGATGAAAATAGAGTTTGAAATGTCTATGATTGGAGAGCTCAGTTTCTACTTGGGACTACAAATTCAACAAAAGAACACATGCACCTTCATCTCTCAAGAAAAATACCTAAAAGAAATGCTGAAAAAATTCAAAATGGAAGATTGCAAACCTGTGTCAACTCCCATGACCACAGGTTGCAAGCTGTGTGCTGATGATGGGTCTGCTGATATAGATCAAAAAATCTACAGATCCATGATTGGAAGTCTATTGTACCTGACTGCATCAAGACTAGACATCATGCTAGCAGTAGGACTAGTGGCTAGATATCAAGCAGCACCTAAACAAAATCACCTTCTTGCAGTCAAAAGAATATTCAGATATCTACAAGGAACAACACAGTATGGACTTTGGTATCCTAAAATAAAAAACTTCACTTAATCAGCATACACAGATGCAGATTGGGCCAGCTGTGTGGATGACAAGAAGAGTACAAGTGGAGGTGCATTCTATCTAGGAGAAAGTCTGGTGGCATGGTTAAGCAAGAAACAAACATCTATCTCCCTATCTACAGTAGAAGCATAATATATTGCAGCAGCAACATGTTGTACACAAGTCATGTGGATGAAGCAAACTGTACAAGACATGAAGGTAAGCATTGATGAACCTATCTCAATTAAATGTGATAATAAAAGTGTTATTAGTATATCTAAAAATCCTGTGCTTCACTAAAAAACTAAGCATATCCCAATCAAGTATCATTTTCTCCGAGAACAAGTGGCTCAGAAGATAGTAAAATTGGAATATGTACCAACAAAAGAACAGATAGCTGATATATTTACCAAACCTCTTGCTGGAGAATCATTCCAATATTTGAGGGATAAATTAGGGGTAGTATCTGTAGATGTTACTCTCTGATATAAAGAGAAAGCACAATATCACGGGGAGAACATAAATGATAATATCATTCTAGGGGGAGATCAGCCAGCAAAGAAAGCATGAATCAGGTCCTCAGGATCAAAGGATTAAGACAAAAGAACACCAAGTTATTATCCTAGAGTTGTTTGCATTATTCAAGCATGAAAAGGTCAATTACAGAACAAAAGCATCAGTTTGAATCCAATCATACATCTCCGATTAGATAAAATGTGATACATCTGTATTCTATGAAGTATCATTATTCTCACTTTTAGCTCTATAAAAGTGAAAGAAGTCTATGCATTTGAACTATATCAATTTACCGTGTATATTCAAATTCGATAATCCTCAAAGTGTTCTCTCAACAATTTTTATACATCACTTTGGAGCAGCATGGTACAAAGTCAGTAGTAGAGGACCTAAACATAACTCAGAGAGAGGAAATGCAAAAAGCAACCCTTTGCCATTGATGTCGAAGGGGGAGGAAGAGAAAGAAACAGGAGAAAGAGCAGGAAAACAGGAAGAGAAAACAACAGGAGGAAGAGCAGGAAAACAGGAAGAGCAAACAACAGGAGGAAGATCAAGCAAACAGGAAGAGCAAGCAACAGGAGAAAGAGCAGGCAAACAGAGAAAATGTATTGCCATCAATGCCAAAGGGGGAGACTATTGGAAATGTTGTCATGGATGGCAAAAGGGATGGCAAAGGAGGAGTACCTGAACCAGCAAACTTTGAAGCAGAGAGGCAGCAGATGAATCGAGGACAGACCGAATAAAAATCCGTGGTTGGATTATGTGTATATAGTTCATTTGAACACTCTCTGTGGGAGTATGGGTTCATACTTCAGGACTCGTGAGCAAATTGTTATTTAATTGTGGAGAATGCCTTGTGTCTTTGAGCAATCATATGAGATTTGGAATTTGGCTTCTGTATGGAAATTGAAACGCGTATACCCTGTAATTGGTTTAATGATGTACTGTGCATAATTGGGGAGACTCTCTGTATAGACGGAGTAAGGTTGAATTCATGTTCGGGCACTGTGTTTATAATATAGGAATACAGTAAAATGGTCCTATTTCTCGACTGAGTATGGGAGGAGAAGCGAGACTATAACTTGGTGCAGCATTGGTTCGAAACTGACTGAACCAACTGGGCTGAGGAAATGGTAAATACACGAATGACGACGAAACGAGGAGCTAAATGGAACCTGGAGTAAAGCAACGGAACCACGAGGAGGAACGGAGAATAGTAACGACGGTTTCTGGTATTTTTTGCACCACCCTTATACGGAAAGTGGTGTTGAAGGAATGGGCAGCGATTCCATAGACTATCTGACACATGGCCAGGCTACTGTTCCAAAACCACCGTTTAACGTGCACCTTTGTGCATTAACTTTCGTACCAGGACGCGGAGCGAAATTGACACGAGCCGTTGATCTGGAAGAGGGCTATTGGACGGTGATCGTGCGTCGGACTTTCCTGGAGTTTAACCAAGGTGTGCGGAGGATAACCTGAGTACGGAGTGCCATCGCGCATTATTGTTTGCGCATGTTGATCGAGCGATATACGTTGGATCGGGCAACATAATACCAACCGTCGGATGGGTGCATGGGTTAACAAAGATACGGTGTGCACTCGATTAGTCCTTTGGTTGTATTATGGGCCCGGATCAAATTCATATATAATGAATTTGGTTTATTAATGTTATTCGACGTATTGTAATCTTAGTATGAGGCCCGGTGAGTTATATTAAAAAGAGTTTAACCAAGGTTAATCGTATTGGCGGCATAATATAAAGTTCAAAAGTTATATATATAAGCCGGGAGCCAAAATTAAGTTCAAAAATTGTAATGATCGAAATATGAATGAATTCATATGTATGATTTTATAGCCATGGCGGAATGTTGAATTAATATGTCAATTCTCTGAATTGAGACATTAAAAATGACCAGACTTATTTGTTTGAGTTTTCCAGCGTAGAATAAGTGCAGAGTGAGATTTCCGGGTTGGAATATGATTGGAAATGAAGCTTGGGATGCATTTACACACAGTTAAGTGAAATATTGATAAGTACTGGGAATATGGTTGATTTATTAACACTTCAGATTTAATCATTGGAACTGCCAGTGTAGAACAAAGCAGAGATTGTGAGATTGCTCGGACTTGGGAAATGATTGAGCATGAAACTTGAATGCAATTATGGAAAAGGAAAAAGAAGAGGACAACATGCAGAGATGAAAGTTCAGTGAACAGGAATAGGTACAGGAATGAGTTGGACAGGTGAATAAGCACAGAAAACAGAGAATATGCAGATGAAAGTGAGTAAAGTGTATGCAGAACAGGTTCTTAACAGCAGCAGAAAAAGACAAATCCAGTAAAGCCAAAATCCAGAAAAGGAGCTGAGTGAAATTGAAATGTGTAATTAAAAATGTGAATGTAAATGTTGTAATTATTTTTATTGTGTGTGATGCAAAGGCAAGTATCCTAAGGAAAAGACAAAATCCCACTGTAGCATGGAAATTTGTACATATTGTAGTAATTCTAAAATGAGTTGGAAAAAGGAATAAGAAGACAGAAGCCAAAGAGTCATGACTGGTCATTCCAAATTCCTTGTGAAATACAAACAGTCATGTGAGAATTTCTATATATAATATCAAGTTAATAAGCTCAAAGGTGAGGAGATGTAGAGAGAGAAAATACAGAGAATGCAAAATATAGAAGAATAAAGCAGAGAAGATTTAGAGAAGAAGAGCAGATACAGAACAGAGCTGATATTTGGAGTAAATTAGCAAACATTCAGTTTGATAAATTGAGGAAGTTGGAGCTTCCCTATCAAGTTGCAGCTTGATATCTGTCAGTTGTAGCTGACTGAGGTTGGAGCCTCCTATAGGTTGGTTCCTGTAGAAAATTGAAGAGGTTAGGAAGTTGCTTCCTTGCAAGTTGTAGCTTGCCGAATTGAGGTAGGAGCCTTTTGTAGGTTGGTGCCTGCAGAAAACAGTGGTGAGAGGGAGTTGGAGCTTGCCTTTGCATCACAACAATAATAAGATGTGGTTTTCTCCCTTTATGGGTTTCCACTTATATCTGGTGTCTTTGTGCATGATGTTTATGTGTTGATCTGATTTATATCATCTTCTTAATACCTGCTGCTCTCATATTAAGTCTATTGTTCTATTATATTAATACTTGCTGCTCACATTCTAAGATTACTCACATATTAAGCTGGACATGAAGGTATAAATAAGGTTTAATGAAAATTTTTAAAAGATTATGAATGTGTTAAACTGATTCACCCCCCCCCCCTCTCAGTTTAACTAAGAGTTCAACACTTCAGATATTATGGGCACCACTTTAAACACTCCTATTAAGGAAGATGTATTCTCTCTAAAAGACGTTGAGTCTGGAATTAATAAGCTTGATAATGGGAAAGCTAAATATATTGAAGGATATGAAGCTGTGATTCTTAAAATGGGAAGGTCTATCCTTATTCCCCATCTCCACAATCTTCTCAATTTGGTTGTAAAGAATGGCTTCCCTCATCTTTGGACGTAAATCCATATTGTGCCTATCTTTAAAACTGGGTACAAAAGAGTAGAAAATCTCTAACACAGTTATAATACCATGTAGAAATTATATCAATGGATTCAATTCAATCATGTAATGTACTAAAAAAAATATTGAATCCTTCTACAATATTTGCGGAATATAAAACACGATCGCTCAATCATATGCAAGTAAGAGAAAGAAATAATCAATCACACAACAAAATATGTTCTTGGAGGAAAAAAACTATTCAAAAACACCTCTATCTTATATTGTACATAGTCAAAGAATCATGAAACAATACAATGATTTCTCACATTGAGAAAAAGTTGCACTCTATCGATCATCTCACCCTCATCATGCACAAAACTGTCTAACAATTCTTAGGCAAAATTGACCAACACTTAGCCAATTCTCAGCCTTTCGTTATCCCACCCTTGCTCACGCAATCTATAGGAATTTAATCCCTATTAAATGGGATAATTAGCCTTCCTTGAATACGTAATCCCTATGGAACCTTCCTCTGCTTTTATAACTGCACCTGGGCAGTTCACCAAAAATACAACTGATAATTTACCTGTCTTTAACCTTTCTCTCAACTGGGTCTCCATCATAATTGACATGCATGCAGTTATTAATAGTCAATCATGAGTTACTTGGTAGATCACTACTTGTGAATTAAATCTAATTTAATTCACTTGACCTTTCACTAGCTCATCATTCAATTAGAACTAGTTAAAGTGATTTTAACTCAATTAATTTGAGTTAACTGATTACACTCACACCACACTAGTGATACAACTGCTACTAAACCCTGTAAATAATACAATCACTCTACATGACTATCCTTTGATCCTCAACTCGGAATTATTGAGCTAACTAAGTCTATCTCACTTAGTTAACTGATACAAGTTGTTATGAGATGAAATTACAATATAATTTCAATTTAATTAAGGGATAATTAAATCAAAGCCTCACATGGTATCCATTTCTAGGTGCCATTTTTTGGATGCCAATTTCACTGTTTTTTGTTGCAAATTTCAACAAAAAGCATTCCTTCTAACTACAGGACCATTATCATTTGGCGACATCCTAGACATATGGGCTCATTTTATAAAATAATATTAGCCGTTGGCTTTAAATCCAGGAAAAAAGAGCTAAAGGACAAGCCGGTTTTAGGAGACATCACTCGATTATCGACCATATTGTCACTCTTATAATCACTGCAGAGGAATGTCACAAAAGTAAAGTTGATCTCCTTTGTTTTTTTTTGGATTTTATAAAAGATTTTGACATTGTTCCTAGGGAAAATATTTGGGAGAGACTTGAAGAGATCATGGTTCCTCCTGAACTGAGGATTGTTGTGATCCTCCTCTACGAGACTGTCACTGCCAAGCTTAAGACCAATGAAGGGTGGTCTAAATACATTAAATGCAATATCGGAGTTAAGCAAGGGTGTCTCTTATCCCCTACCATTTTTGGCATATGCATTGATAAGATAGAGGAATGTATGGAAAATGCGGGATGCAAGGGAACCGAGCTTGCTGGTGTAATCATTACTCTTATCCTTTATGCCGATGATATCGTTCTTCTTGCAAAAGGCCATGATGACCTAGGCAAGCAACTTAAGACTCTTCATGTCTACTGCTCCAAGATGGGTATGACAGTTAATACCGACAAGACTAAAGTCATGATCACTAAATCCAAAAAGATCACCCATGGTAGTTTCATTTATAATAACAAGTGCTTAGAGCAGATTTCTTCTTATAAATCAACTGGAATTATAACATCGTGAAAATGATTATTGGAGGCTAGAAAGCTTACTATGAGCTTGAAAACAATTGTAATTCGGTCGATAATGAATTTGGAGTAAAAATAGGTTCCTCTTTGAGACTCTCATCACCCATGTTGTCTTATACATATGTAAGTTTGGGGTTGCAGTATATCCAGAGAGCCTTGGAGGAAAATTGAGATGATTCAAAATAAATTCATAACCTACAACCTAAAGATCAAGGGAAATACTCCCTATCCTATCCTCTTGATCGAAGTTGGTTTATCCCTCATTGAAAGTATGTCTATGTTTAGATATTTGATGTATAAGAAGAAGCTTTACACCATGAAATCTAAAAGGCTCTCAAAAATTACTTCTAACTTAAGTCAAAATCCTCACCTTTGCCTCAAGCGTGGGTGGCATAAGGATGGCTAGTCTTGGTTCAACCATTGGGGAATTAAGGAGGAGATCATTATGGGAAGCAAAGATAGTGTCAAAGATATTATTAACTCCAAGTTTAAGGACAAGGTGTGGGAGGATAAGGACTTGTAGGGTAAAAGGAAGCTAAGGTACTATAAGGAGGTGATTAACCCCACCTTTGATAACCATAATTATCTCTCTGTGTTGACTAGCACGAAGAAAAAAATGAACATCACTAGGATAAGAAATAATTCTCATGAGCTTCAAAGTGAGACCAGGCGGTGGTCTACTCTCAAGATTCCCTGAAACAATAAAATTTGTTAGATTTGCGATACTAAGCAGGGGAAGATGAAAAGCACTTCCTTTGAGACTGCACGACTCATGCTCACATATGCTTTCTATTCCCTGACATGTGCCACACTTCCAATCTTCTTGACTTATTAAGCCATCCCATCTATAGCAATCTTGGAGTGCTTCTTTCCCTTCTCTTTGATCAAAGAAACAAGATTTGAATAATCACACTTAGATTATTTTTTCTTTTCTTTTATTGAGGTTCGATATGCAGCATTGGTTTTAGTGGACGTTAATAATCATGATCGGCATCGTCATCATTGTTTAAATTGTATTTGTGAATGTTAAATAGAATATATATGTCTAAATAAATGTTTTAACCATAAAAACTTAACTTTTTCATCATATACATCTTTTTTTTCAAATGATACACAATTGACATTAAAATATTTTACATAACATTACATCAAGACATTTTATCACACAAATTAAAATGGTTTTTTATTTTTAATATATTTTTAAGTATATGTAAATATTAATTAGTATTAAAATATTTTATTGATAACCCACATTGAATATTTTTTATATAACATTGAAATATTTTATTTAATATTTTACCTTGTATAAAGATATATATATGAAGTTAATATCAACATCAATTAGTTAACATAGATCTTCAAATAGTTTATTTAAATTTCTTGTTAATTTTTTTTTGAAAAGTATAAGATTTAAACATCTTACTCACATTTTTTTACTTCTAATTGCTTTAAAACATATTTATTTTTTGTAATTATAGCAGACATTATTTTTCTATTTAAAACATTATTTTTATTGTAAAAACAAAAGACTCACAAACTTACACATCATCTCATACTAAAATATAGAATAAACCTATCCACTCAATAAACTTTCAAATTCAATAAATATATTACATCAATCATGATTCCTCTCCCAACCATAAAAGGTACTAAAAATCTTCATCTCATAATCTGTACGAAAATGATAAAGAATTTTGACCGTAAATAAACCATGAAATTTTTTAAACAATTATTGTAAACACTAATTATGTAATATTCTTTGATGGGGGAGAACATGATGGAAGCGCTGGCGTTGTTGGTTCCACGAATTAGATAATTATTTTTGTTTTCTAAAACGTATGTGCCTGTAAAAAATGGGAAGCGCTGTTTTGTTTTTAAATGTATTCAGCCGTTAAATTGACGAATAAATATGAAGTATATTTATCAAAATGTGTTGTATCCTATATATCTCATATTGTAGCTATGTTCCACTTTGCATTATCTTGGTTTTGTGTGTAATTATATTAATGAAGATAGATGCAGTGCTTACTTTTTCATAAACCCTTCTAACAACAAATTCAAATTCAGGTTTGTTTTGTGTTAAATATATGTATGGTACAATCTAAGAAGCTAAAGTTAAAATACCTACATATCTTTATTGTAAAGTTGTTTGTTATGTAAATAAACATATACTATGTCATTGTCTCATTTAATATACTAAATTAAAATTGGTACGTTACTTTCATTTTTCATCCTCACATTCTCTTAAACAATTGAAAAACTCTTATCACACTTTGTAAAGTAGCATAAAAATAAAAAGACATTCTCTTAAACAATTGAAAAACTCTTATCACACTTTGTAAAGTAGCATAAAAATAAAAATGAAATGGAAGGCAAATTTATAACCCTTACTAATTTTATTTATAACGGTTACAGTCCCAAGCTTGTCTGGTAAATTTATAACCCTTACTAATTTTATTTATAACGGTTACAGTCCCAAGCTTGTCTGGTTACAAACCAGAAGGATTTGAACTTCCTAGCTTGCCTGAGATCGAGGGACTCAAGCAGATAAGGAAAAAGTAAATAGTAATTTCAAAGATGTAACCCAGACCGGTAACATCTTAACCAGATCCTACCATAGGTATACTTCAATTATTTTATTCAACTATAATGGCATACAACACTGATCAAATCACAATTCCAAGCGCCTCTCAATAACCGATACCTTACTTGAAGATATGCGAATCAGTGAAAGGTGGCAGTGGTATATTATTTGCAAGAGACTATTTAATCCAGATGTCATCCATGAAATAGGGCACGCAACTGACCAAACATACGGAAAGGCTCCTTAACTATTCTGTTTGTTGTTGTGATGTTTGGATACCGGCATACTCGTACAATGAGTGTTTCCCCTCCACTGAGCGAGAGTAATAATATCGAATATAATCTTCATGAATAAAATTCTTGAACAAACAGCGATCATGAGTTTGATCAATGAGTTCCACCGCAGGACCGATCTCTGCATCCAATCCAGGAGCATAAAAAACCCCAATGGACAGCCTATCCCTGCAACTGTTTGTCAATGCGCAATGTTCTACACTCTTGTATCTGCCATTTGTCATAACCTGAAAAACCAGCTGCACGATATTGAGTAAAACGTTTCCTCAAAGAGAGGATATCAGGGTGATTAACGTTTAAGGATCGTGAATTTACCTCTACTAAATTACCGATGTTAATAACCAGAGCATAAGTAATAGGTTGCACAGCTATCCATTGGTCACCCTTGTGGATATTTAATCCTACGACTTCTTCATCCTGAAGTAAGAGAGTAATGCCAGTCATGTCTGCGTGTGGGCTCAGGCCGAAAACAAGATCTGGTCTGGGGCACCGGGGATAGTAATTTATCCTCATTTTTTGGTATGGATTTCCAAACTTCTTATCAAAGAAGTCAGGATCCAACTCTAATGTCTCGGCAATTAAACTCAACAGCTTTACAGCAAGTGTTCTAATTTCACTATTGTATGTATCCATGATTTCCCTGCAAAAACACATAATACATTGAGTAGAACAGTAATAAGTACTCAATGCATCATAGAGGTTACAAACACAAGACTATGTATAAACTAGTAAAGTTTTTATAGGTATTTTTATGTTTATTGTAGATTTTGGGAATGTTTTGAAATTTCACTGTTAGAGCATTGTTAAAAGAGTCAAACTAGGGAGAGTGGGGCTCAATATCAAGATAAAGGAAAGCATAAGATTGTAAAATCTTTAGTTGAGACTAGTAAGCGAGGTAGAAAGACAGAGCAAGAGATGTTAGAGAATCTATCAACAACTTACTCTCTTGGAAATCCTCCACATGTCAGGAATGTGATTCAAGGCTGAGAAAAAGGAAGTTATAATAATGAGGAAATTATGGATTTTATCACTGATCCTGTAAATACCAGAGGTCGTATCTCATTGTTTTACCAAACTGTGCATCCATACTAGATCATGAAATGTGTTCTGGCCAAATCAATGCAAAGTCTTCATCCAGGTAAAGAGACTCAAGTATCAACAGTGATGGAATTTCTTGAGGATATCAACATTCAACTCCAGCATATCAAGGTGACACAATATCAAGCGACGGATCAAATCGGTTGAATTGAAAGGCAAATACAACAACTGCAGCAAGTGGACATCCCTGGTTCCACGACGAAGGATCCGGCACCAATAGACTCTTCAGATGGATAGTAACTCAGCGTAAGTTTTTATGAATTTTGCAGATAGTGTTTTAGTTCATAGTTGGTACTTACTCAATGTTTTAAACAGTGAAATGGCCAGTGGGGCAAGTAGAAGAATGAAACATTATCAATTTTGGATGGATTTCAATGCGTTAAGGTGGCCATCAGACTTGGTTTACTTCGGGCAGGTTGAGGCCACTCACTTGATATCTGATGTAACCTGCTTTTGGATGATTAATAGAAAATAGTAAGAACCTACCAAATTAACAAAAAAAAAAAATTGTTAAAAGAGGCCAAACAATTTGCCATCAAATTCTGAAATATTCATAAAATCTGCAATAAAAATAAGTTAGAAAGTTGAATTAGTGTCCATAGCATCAAGAATGTAGCATCAAGAATGTAAATGATCATATATAGAACTGGAGACAAGGGAAAATTTATTTCAAAAGGAAACCAGACTTTTTCTACATTGGTTGACAATGAAAAGGACATGTCAAACCATTCTAGGATAGATGAGAAAGACAGGAATCATACTAAAACCTTCATTGTCATGTTCAATATTTACACCAAGAAATAAGCTATTGTCAAAAAATTATATCTAACAAATTTGTGTTGATAAATTTCATAGGAACAATATATATTTGAAGTTTCAAAGTTTCTCCTATGGACCAACTTGGCACCTGTGTGTACCTGAAATCAGCAGGTTCGAGTGGCCAAAGATTTAAGTTTCTATATCCAGAAGGAAACATTATCAAACCCAACGAGTCACCCCAGTCCAGTTTTTGTCGTTCAGATACGACGAATGTCTTGCCGTAGCCCTGAAGATCTCTTGGATTAACAGCATACTTCTGTTTCTCCTCCAATGGAAGCTGGAAAAAATTCCTTCCAGCTCTCCTAACAGCATCGAGTAACGAGTTCGGGATACCGTGATTCACAACCTACAGAAACCCATTAAAATATGTAAGTATTTTTTTCCCAAAACTGTGGACGATGACTATATAGCAGAAACTGATCAAATTATACCTGGAAGAAACCCCATTCTTTACAGGTCTGGGCAAGTTTTTTAATTTCTTGTTCTCTATACGTTGCTGCTGAAATCTTGGCTATGTCAATGATGGGGATGTTAAAATGATGATCAGACACTGCCGTTGGTGCTGGTATTTCTTCGCCTCTTCTGATATATCTTTCTGGTATTGTTTCCTGCTGTTGTTTTGCGAGTTCTTGTACGCTCTCGACTAAAAGAACAGATTTACCCCAGTTGGGAATGCTCCTCTTACTCTCTTCAATTGAAGCCATTATTCTAAGCCTGCTCTACAAGAAAATTCAGGCTAACTCGATGACAAATACAATGCATCCCGGCTGCAAGTAACATTGATAGAACCAGGAAAGTATCAGAGGCATTTATAGATGGAAGGAACTTTTGTTAAACCAAAACCTGTTCCATCACAATTATTAGCAAAGGCCATCCTGAATAACTGTATTAACAGGAATTTGCAATTCACGATCCGAAAGGGCGCAGTATAACTGTTCTGCATTTCGTTTTTTTAAACAGGAATTGTACGATCCATTTCTTCACGCGCAATTTTTATTGGTCATTTTTGACACCGTGAAGATTTGTTCTTGATTTTGTTTTTCCCTCACTTTCCCATCACTACTCTCTTATTTTGTTTTTCCCTCGGTTTCCCATCACCACTTTCTTAAAAGGCGACAACTGGACCATAATTGCAGAAAGCACGTTTCCTGAGAAGGTTACGACTCCCCGCCCGACAGAGTTGGCAAAATTTATTTCTAAGTCTATCCACCACTTGAGAAATAAATGCTCACTGTCGGATCGTGTATTTGCTTTAATTTTATGGTGGGCATTTACTTCCCAACTACATTTATGGGTGGATAGACTTAGAAATAAGCTTTCTACATAGTTTATGTAAAAGCGCACTCATTCTCTCTTGGAAGTACAAATTTGTAACAGGTATTTGGTTTCAATGTCGGCCATAATTAATAAATTGAAATGCTGTTTGGGAAAATTTTAAGATAAGAAAATTATATTGAAGTTTAAAAGTATTGGCAAACTTCAATATTTTTAATATGTAAATTATAAAATGTTTATTTGTTTTCAATCTCGGCCAGAAGTTTAAAAGTATTGGCAAATTTCAATATTTTTAATATGTAAATTATAAAATATTTATTTGGATTCAATGTTGACCATTATTAATAAATTGAAATGATGTTTAGAAAATTTTAAAATAAGAAAATTATATTGAAGTTTAAAAATATTGACAAATTTCAATATTTTTAATATGTAAATTATAAAATGTTCATTGATATATTTGTAAAATTATTCAATTTTATAAAATTATAAAATATTTTTCATCTAACCTAAAATAATATCTAGATTGATAGCTCAAAGTGTCTTTGTAATGTCTCGCTTTAAACAGGTTTCAATCATTTTGTCCACTGAGATGTTCTTCCTATTAAAATGTTCATAAACATAAGTGGCGGAAACAGTCGAGCTGGAAAATATGTTTTTCTAAAAAGTGCCACCAAAAAATGCATATTTGTTGTCTTTTCAAACACCTTTTTGGCTGTCATTTATATTTGTTTTGTTCCCTTTTGGATGTGGAGATATAATTTACATCTGTTTTGTTTTATTTTTATTATAGGTTGGGTTTTAGTTAAAGCCAAAAACCTTTTCGATTGATGCAATTTATATTTGTTTTGTTTTATTTTATTAATGTTGGTTAGTTAGATTGTTATGTAAGTTGTATAATTTTTTTTAAAGAGGTTTTATGTAAGATGATATGTAAGTAGTTTATCTGGGTGGTAAATTTGTTTGGGAATGTTTGTTGGCATGAAAATTTTCTCTCCGACAACCGATTTTGGCAATGTGAAAAAAAGTCAGTCGTTAGTCTGATCCACTATCGTATGGCACGGATCAGTCAGATTCATTTGGTCTATCATATCGAGTTTTCTTAGGGTCTCGATCCTAGGATCTATGTATTATGAGCCCACAAACTTGAATCATTTTCGTTTCTACTGCGAATTAAAGAATCATTCAATATTAATTCATCAAACCAAGTCAATCTATCTATACATCAATGCATTAAATTATTATACACATATACAATAGAATTATATAAAGTAGAAATAAAATTTTATTAACTAAACTATTGCATAGCATCTGAATGGCTTATCTTCATTCTAATGGTCATTCTCTCAACAAAGCTCTCAATGTGATTTTTTTTCAAAAAACTCTCAACATAATCCATAATCCCTAAAATACCTCACAAATCTAAATTTTCAAGCTTTTTAACAAATCGCTTGTGTTTTTTTTCATTTTCGCATTATTCTTGCTAATATTTTTTGAATGATGGTTCGGTGCTTCTGCATCATGTGAGCGACTATCTAGCCAATCTATCGGTTGCTCGTTAATGGAATAGGTGGCTGGTTGGTGAATAGTTGCGAGCCCCCATGAAACTTGAAACCTGAGAAAATTCATTCCCGCACATGCACCTTGGACCATTTTTGTTTCAGGTTTGCAAACGTCCAACTGCTTCCAAAAGGAAAATCGTCCATTCTCCATTTTGCAAAACTTGCTCCAGGCTCGAGCTCCCATTCCAAAATTGCGTCATTTTCCATTCCCTCCCTACTGATACAGGTTCTCCGTGTAATTCACTTCTAATTATATCCTTGGCTTTCCTCTCTATAATCTCTGATGATGATTTTCTTATGTATTCATAAAGCTCAGTGTTCCTTGTTTCAATGTTAATGGAGATCGTCATCTCAACCTAAAACACTACATAACTAAGTAAACTGGATCAAAAACCTTCATTGCATGTTGTATGGATTAGTCGATTAGTTTTTTCCTTGATTTCATTTAACACTACCAATATTTTCTCACAACAACAGTTAAATATGGCAAAGAACTAGGGGTTCAATTTAGCAGAGGATTTCCACCCTCGCTCATAATTAAAGCACTATGTTTATAAAATAACACAAATTTCACAACATAACACCATTCGACCCATAACAGAATAATGGACCCAATGTGTAATAAAAAAATATATATATATATAAAGAATTTGGGGACTCAAATAACAAATTATAAATCAGACAACAACCAAAAACACCATTGTCAATACTGGCTTGCTCAACTGGTAAGTTGATAGCAAGGAACTAATGTAGCTTCCACCAGGGCTAAGTCTCACCAACAACACAATGTAAAGCCTTCAGGTTCACTATGGGCCTTGCACTAGATTATTCCGCACGTTGTTTAGAGCCTTCAGGCCAAAAGAACTTCAAATAACATAACCTTTTCCCATATTTTCTATCCACGGCCTTGTTTCACTTCAAAAAACCTCTGAACACCATTGCATCCTAATTCCTTTACGTCTAAAAGCATTAGATATTTTATCATTGTAGTTTATTTGAATTTGTAAGCATGCCTACCTTAATCATAGATGTGCTCACCTATACTCTCAGAAGGAATCAAAATTTAGCTACTAGGGCACTTTTTTGCATTTCTATTTTGTTTCATTTCATATCAATGCTCCTAGAAGAACCCATTAAGTATCCAATCAATGGTAAAAATATCGACCTATTAGACCACAATTACTTTTAAAAACTCATCCAATCAAGTAGTAAAAGGTGCTAGAAAACTTGGTAAGTTGTAACAGCCCCAGAAACGACTTTTCTCAAGTTTATATGACTTTTATTTGGATATGGAAGGGTTTTGTAAGGTTAAAATCTTAGTTCTACGTCTCTAAAAAACTCCTTTACATCTAAGTCATAATTTGAGATGAAAGTGGTATGTATGAGCATTGTAACTACCTTAGTAAGGTGTCATACTCCTTATGTGCAATACGCATGAGATAATTTCAAGAATACATTCACTAATTTCTTCATGAACTCGCAAATTGTTCATATACTTGAATTGGGAAATACAAGAAATATTTGCTTACAACAATACTTAGTGACACTTTCCACTCTTTTGTAAAAAACTTATTAATTTATTGAAATAAACACCAAAAACATATTACATAGACTCTGTGTGAGCTTAATAATGTCTTCCACATGTCGTTGAAAATATCATAACACCAGTGCCCTTGTAAGGGCTCGGTCCAGTAGTACAATTTAGTGAACTAACAATCACAACAAAGAATTTTAGTTAATGATGGTATACAGTCACTAAATAATACATATTTATAACCTTTCACTACAAATATGCAAGATGAATGGGAGCTTTTCTAGGAAAGAAACACAATGGAAGATGAATGGGAAGTCTTGTTGACGAGTGCATCATTATCCTTTTACATTATGAAATAAGAGTTGTTGATTTTAAGTCAACCTATCCACAATCAAAATTTTATGCTAAGCATTAGAATGAATGTATACTCAAAGATATAACAACGTATGTGTCTACCTATTGGCAAGTTGTGGCAAGAGTAAATTAATAAGTTGCAATATTCACGTGCCATGGAGAACATGTCCCTCGCTTGTTTATAACCTTTACACATGAACTATACATAGTGACAATGCACATACATCTCCATTAGAAACTACAATCGTTTCTTGTAGTAACAACTTCAGTATGAATTTCAGTTGCATAGTAGCCATTAAACCGAATTAAAGGATCATTTTTATAATTAACATATAGCAAGGGTAATGCCCGTAACAAAGTCACAGTGAACTAGGACCAATATTTCTCAATGCCTCGTGATCTAAACTCATCAAGGTTAAACCAGAAAGAAAAATTACATTTAACATGCTACATTAATCTCATTCATAAATCACGAGATCCATTATAACATCCTCTACTGTACAAGTAGAGGTCACATTCATTACTGGTGGATATTACGGGAAACTCACCTTCATTGTGTTATTTAATAAGGTCCCCAACTCTCCTCCTAACCATTGACAATATGCTAATAGAGCAACGGTCACCTCCTAGTTTAGGACCATACCAAGTATACACGACAGTAACAATAATGGTATACGAAACAATAAGAATAATAGAAGTAATTTAAATTTCAGGCATGGTTTCATTTATTAGTCCATAATTCCACCCTCACTTCATTTTATCATATATTTTCTTTTGTTGTTTTTATTTATAATGGATAAATTTGTTGCTAACATGTTTCTATATAGGCTATTTATCTAATGAAATTTCATATTGTTTGACAAGATCAGTTCAAAATGGGAAAGCAAAAAAAATTATAGCATATCATGGATCTTGAGGTGAAACCTCAAATACAAGATGACCTTCTCTAGTAAATATTTAGTTTGGACAGAAATAAATCGAAATAACAATAGTATTGATCGAGTTGCCTTAATCCATTCACAACGATTTTCTGACTTTATCAAAGGAGAGGAAGCGAATCCCGTCACTCTATGTAATTTCATGTGGAAACATAACAAAGAACCAAGACAATGAGCTACTTCCACATTGAAATATGAAATGTAAGTATTTCAAAAATTCTTAGTGCGCCATGAGGCAACAAAGGTGGTATGATCATCTCTCCACGCAATGTGACATGTGCAATGGCCTTTGTCCTTTGCATGTTATCTACAATGGTATTCCTAGTCTCAACGCTAAGTTGTGACAACTTCTCTAGCTCTGTCAACAATACCACGCTCCAATATGGTTGTGGAAATAATCTCATAGGTGATGCTACATGCGCAAAGTCCCTACGAGCCTTAACATATTCACAATTACATCCCAAACCGGGTCCATAAAACCTAGATCTGGTGCTAGTGTAATCCAGCCTTATATCTAGCACAAAATCTACATATATATGCTTTTCAAAGTAAATGGAGACCTAATAATGGGGGAATTGGCCCCAAGCTCCAATGAATTGATCATAAAAAAAGGGGCCGCATTAGCATTCTTAAAATATTTTAGCAGAATTAGACCAACATGTCTAGCATGACATTCCAGAGGGATGTCAAAGAAATCCCCACGAATATCAATGTTCTTCCACTGCCTTCCAAGTATGTGGGCCTCTAACCTCTAGCCTCCTAATCCTATGTATGGAATATGGAAGGTGGCTTTGCAGGACCACTCTTAGGTATGCATTTATCAACATGTTGATGCTATCCCACGTAAGAGAAAAACTATGCCTAGTAGGTGTACTAGTAGAGATTTTATCCATATCTCATGTGATCCATGTCTGGTAAGCCCTAACTTCTTGAATTGTGATATTGGTTATAGCATCGTCCCACGGAGGGATTGACACTATACTTTGATCCTTGCCCTATATATATATATATATACATAAAACAAACTAGAAGAATAATAACATATACATTAAATTCAAACACATTGATTGAAGACGATTTAAAAATTAGAGACAATTTCAAGACATAAACACATAATGTTTAAAGAGGATTTAAAATTCAAGATGTATGCCTGCAACAGGTGAATGAGGTCCACTATCTTTAGAAAGATCATCAACAGAGACAAAAACACTGCCTCCAAAACCCTGACTTGTGTCAGAGTGTGGATCTATGAGTGGATCAGACACTCTAGTATGACTATGTGATCTAGATCGACCATTTATTATAGATCCCCTAACACTCCGACATGATGCTATTGGGGACTGTATGGGAGATGGCTCTACAAATTTCATATAATACATATAAAATAATCCAACAAAAAATATAGACATATAATAAATGAACTCACAAGAAAACCATTTATAAACTCAGGTAGAATAATCTAGGCTAAAGTACTAAACTAAATAGAGTGTCTATTTTGATAGATTATCAACCAAAGTATTGAGTTCCATGTAAACACAATCGAAAAATGTGATCTTGAAAATCTAACTTACACTTTTTCCAATTTATAAATAGTTCATTTTAGTCATAGAGCCTAAATATGTATATATATTGAAAAAAATTAAATAAACCTATTTGCAAAACTAATAAAACTTCATGTCAACCAAATATTCCTTCAAACAAGTTCTTATAATGTTTGATTTTGACAGATGATATGTACTAGGTACAAGCACACGAAGACAATATTTCTAGTACAACACCATACATAATAAAACAATATGGTACATATTAGAGAAGAGTCAAAATGCTTATATATTCACATTAAATGAACTTTTCATCATGGATTTAATGTATGTATCAATTATGACTTCTTGAAATATATATATATATATATATATATATATGTGCTATGTTGTGTTATATAGTTAAATAAAAAGATAAGAAGTGTAAGTTACAAAATCATTACTCAACTAATAAATTTAATAAGCATGAGAACTAATAGATATATAGTTGTCATGGATCATTATATTAAATAACTCTACAAATATGAGTTATAGATGAAGTGATTCTTATAAAAGTTGTTGAACATCACCCATCTTATCTTAAATTATGAAGGGCACATTATGTTAAGTAATTATAAAAATTTGCTAAATGTTATATGTGTGTGTGAGATATAAATATTATAACTATAACTATGTTATATATCTAGTTATATTATCTATATATAATAGTTATAGTTATGCTATACTTTACAAATTCATATATATATATTAGTTATGTTATATAAGTTTTAATCAAATTTAATTAAATAAAAAAAATATTTTTGACTTTTAATATAGTTAAAATATTTTATTTAAGTACAATTAATTTTATAAAACAAATTATCATATTTATTATTAAAAAATATTTATTTAAATATAAAATGAAAGATGAAATAAATTTCTTATTTCATTTAATAGAGATTTACCATAAGCAACCATATTCATTATGTCAATTTAAAATTCATAATTTATTTATTTATTGGAGTTCTATAGTTTAATTGTTTTCTTCTTTGAATTTCTTTTGGGCATATTTTTGATCAAATTTGTTTGAAATTTAAAATTCATTTTTATTAACAAAAAATAAATTTTGTTTGAAAATTTATTTCATTAAAATCATGATTTAAAAAATTATATGTAAAATAATTAAAAATAAATTATAGCATAGAAAACATTTATAATAAAAATGCAGATAATGTATACAATGAAAATTTTAAAAAATTAATTAAAACCTAATTATAATTTTTTTTTGTGCTTTTCAAGGGTTTTCTTGGTGGTTTTCCATGTTGTTTTTGGTCTTCAAGGGTTTCTACTGGTGGCTTTTTAATTTATTTTTTTTGTGTTTTTCAAGTGTTTTCTTGGTGGTTTTTTTGGTTTTCGTGGTGAATTTCAAGATTATATTTTGTAGTTTCTGTATGCTAGGTATTTTTTCAAATTAATTAATTTGATTTTTCAAAAAAAAATTAAATAAAAGAGACAAAAGTGACAGGAAACCTACCTCGTCTTGAGATTCTGTGTCATTGGTAGGGTTGATGGGTAGTTGTATTGAGTTCTCCCATCTCACTCGAGCTTAGAAATCTTCGATCGAATTCCTTTTTCTCTCGCAGTCCCAATAAAATTACTTGCATGGGTTATGGCTGGGGTTTTTGAAGTAGAAATAACACCCAATCGAGCTATATCTTTCGATCGTGCCATTGGCTCGATCGATACATAACTCTCAATCGATTTTTTAACTTGGGTTAGAATATGTCTCGATCTAGAGTTTGTTTAAATGCTTGATCGAGATATTTTTAAGTGCCTCAAGAGCGTGATTGAGCATCCATTTTTTAGCAAAACACACCGTCAATTTTCCAAAAAGTGTAACCCAAATATATGCTTTTATCAATTTGAAAGGTCCAATGAAGATCACTGATACTTCTAAAATTGGAACTACATACTAATGTTAGTATAAGAGGTACATGGTTTGAAAATTGAGTCTAGCTACCAAATTGACATGTCTAAAGGTTTGAGGTGATAAAGAAAAACAAAAACAAAAATGAAGGATTAAAAGTTTGAAAAAAAAAGGTGAAGTAAATTTTGATTCAAAAGTTTAGGTTGATTTCCAAATTGGAAGAAAAACATAGCAAACAAAGTGAAAGGGTAATTTATTTGAAAATCCATCCTAGTTTGTAAATCAAGGTCTATGAGGGTTCTAACAAGAAAAAAAGGAAATCGAAACTCAATAAAATGATAAATCAATGCATAAATACAAAGAGACTTAAAAAAGAGGTAATTCAAACCTTTGAAATGAAGCTTAAAAGCCTACTTAACTTAACCATCTAATGAAACCATGCAATAATAAATCAATTTAAATGCATAAGAAGGAAGAATAATATCAAGATTAGTAAAACTTAATGTGGGACCCCAAATTTTTCTCAAATAATGAAGTTTTTGTAGACGCAAAAAATGATGACACATTTGGAAAATACAATGTTCGTAGATCAACACTTATCTAATCATATTTTCCTTTGAAAGTTAATGAGAAGTTTCCAGAAAATTGATATCCTAAAATTAAACAAATGGATTTTTAGGTCCTTCCCTTGTACTATGAATCCATGCAACCTAATAATACAAATTCATTGATCTAGTAGAACTCCTTGAAGATAGAATGTGTGAAAGTGATTTCCTTTAAATATCCAACTGTTGTTTCAGGTAATAGTGATAATATCAACGTTTTACTTTTAAATGGGGTTAAAAATTTGAATATTTTTTTTTTCTTCCATGAAATGTTTCTCCCACTAAACATGAAAATCAATGACCTTGGAGGAATCACTCCTATATCATAAACATTGCCCCATTTTTTTAGAAATTGTATCAAGAAAGGCTCAATTTGACTTACACCTTAGTCAAATTGAGTAATTCAATTTTCCACATTAGCAGGATGAATTGGATTGTAGTTAGCTAGAGTGACATGGCCTTGTCTACTAGTTAAGTCAGTGAATTTGAGTTATAGGCTTGGAGTTGAGTTGTGCATGTAGTGACTGCTAAAATTTAGCAATCTAGTTCAGTTATATTAAGTTGAATTCAGTTAACTAAGCTCAAACCATTAATTGAGTCAATTGAAGGTCAGTTGAGTAGTATAATTACAATTGTTAACTCATTGATCTCTTAGTTAAACTAGTCAATCAACTAAAAATAGCCCATGCATACATGTAATTCGAATTTCCTATATGGAGTGGAGGAAAAGGCACATTGTAATTGTCAATTGTATACGAGTTGAGTGTATAGGCTTGGTAATTAAACAAGTGATCTATTCCTTGGGAATTGTGCAAGGAAATAATGAATTCCCCTATTATTTAGGAGTTCAATTTATCTTGAATTTCTTAAGAAAATAGGAGGAATTTGGGGCCTTGAAATGGCTAAGTTTTTGCCAGAGAAGGAAAATCAACAGGAGGACATGTTTACAGTGCACGATGTGCTTCAAAGTTGAAGCAAGAAATTGTAATAGTTTCTCATTCTCATTTAATTAATGAAAATAAGTGGAGGGGTTTTTCCCAGTTGGGTTCCCCTATAAAACCATTGTGTTATTTTGGTTTTCATGGTTGCATTTCATTGCATGTGTTTATAAATTATGATTTCCATTCTGCATAATTGTAGAGGAAATTTGTAATCTCTTGTTTTCAATTCGAATCCATGAGTAGTAGAAAAATTCTATTAATTTCTACATGGTATCAGATCCTGAAAACACAATAGAAACCAGTCAATAGATCTCCTCCTTTAGAAATTTCAATTTGTAGATTCAGTTAAGCAATTTTTCTTTCATGTGGTAAAATGTCTTTCAACTGATTGAGATTGGAGTATACCTTGGAGTGAACCTCAAATTTCATAGCTTGGAAGGACAGTATGTAAGTTTTACTTGATGATAATGGAGTTTTGGAATACAACAAAGCTCATATTACAAAAAAAACAATATCATATGCACAGTAGTTAGTCGAGTGGAAGAAGGATACCACAAAATCTAGGAGGATCATCCTGGAGGATATGAGAGATCACATAGTCTCGAATTTACATGGAAAAGAAACTCCATTTTCTATGTGAAATACCCTCACCGATTTATCTAAAAATGGTAGTGATGCTAGGAAATTTACATTGAGGGACAAGATCAAAAACATTTAAATGCAGAAAAATAAAACCATTCCACGTTACCTCTCTAGATTCACTCAAGTTTGAGATGGACTAGGAGGAGTGGGAGAAAATGTACCTTCTTCTGAGCTAGTGAGACTATCTCTTCTTTTCCTTCCAAAATCCTAGCACAACCACCATGAATTTGTAAATGGAAGGGACATATTACCAATTTTGGAGATACTTTGGTCTTATTTTGTGCAGGAAGAAATTCTAAGAAGCACTAGAGATGGAGTAACATAAAAAGGCAGAGGAGGAGGAAATTTTTTCCTTGTTTTGTAATGGCAAGAACCCTAAGGGAAAGAAGGCCTAAAGTAAGCCAAAGTCCATCTAGAACAATGGAAAGAAGAAGGGCCTAATAAAGATAAAAAAATTCATTGCCTCGAATATGGGCATTATGTGTAACACCTTCCTCCCACATCTACCTAAGTAGTCGGCCAACCAAGGTAAATATACGTTGAGAGGCTACTATGATAAGATTCAACCTCATAGGTGACCTTAAGGAAGTGGAACCTACGACAACATATTATACAAACCTTGCACATCAACAAAGAGACTCCTAGGAACCATCCCAGACACTTAGGTAACTAGCCCCTCGGCCCTACTGAGATTTTAACTAAATTAACCACCTGGAAATCCCACAGTATGGTTATGAGTGCATCTAGGAGGCTCTAGACACTCCCACAAGCCTGCATTCCTGCATTCAGGGACTAAATTTCCAAGAACTGTGATTGCGTCTGTGAGATTTAAGGCACCTTTTTAGGCCCACATTCTAGGCCATTTCCCAGAACTTAATGTAAAGTTCAAAAATCACTAAGAAGCATTATTCCCTTACATCATTAGCTACATTATCATCTATTAGGTCATAGATACATTTCTTATTCATTTAAAAATAATAACATGAGGAGAGCCATACATAATCACTGTTATAATACATGCTTATAACCAATATAATAAGAATATAAATATCAAGGATACATCAGCCATAGGATCCACATATAAAATAGTACATTACACATAAAATGTCAAGGAAAGAACCTCTTATTGATGAATGCAAAAACCAAACCGGGATGGGACTTCCTCGTTCCACCCAACCATAGATTGGTTGAGCTAGATCTCTCTTTAGCCAATCACCCCCATTCCATATTCCAAGCATGAATGTGGGACTCAAACTAAAAAAAAAACCAGGGCATTCTGAGGCTAAACTACCTCATCCTCATCAATAGAAATCAAGCTTTATCATAATGAACACCAGATAACGAGGCCAAAAATATAAACATTTCATAACATGCTTTACCATCATTAGGGGAATTTTGAAGTCTAAAATGGATCTCCTAATAAAAATGTACAACAAAAATAAACTTTATAAGAACCAATAGGATTCAAGATGATGATGTCAACCATGGGGGATGATTCAACATTTTTTAAGTAAAAGGGTAAAAATATTTAAAAATAATAAAATAATAAAACTACTTTTTCAACTCGTATTTTCAACTTATCTCCCAAATTTTTTACTCAAATTTCGAGTGGGAGTGCTCTTTGGATGAAAAATGTAATTCCTTATCCAAGGAGTACCCATGTTGCATACTTTTGATGGACCCTACTACACGAAAAATGAGAAATACATGAAAAAACGTGATTGCAATCACATTTTTCATGTATTTCTAATTTTTGATGTAGCACGACCCATCGAAGGTATAAAACATGGGTACTCCTTGGTTGAGGAATGAAAATTTTCATCCAACGTGTACTCTCACTCGAAATTTAAGTCAAAAATTTGGGAGATAAGTTGAAAATACGAGTTGAAAAAGTATTTTTTTCTTTTTTCCTTCTAAAATTTGATGATGTAATCAAATCTTATTTTATTATTTCGACTATTATTTTATAATTTCCTTAGGAGGCCCATTTTAGGCCTAAAATTTCCCCTAATGGATCTCCACTAGATTACTAGGCCAAAACAAACATGGATGCCACTTGATTTCTCCACCTACAACGTGAGAAATTTTCATGTCTTCTAGTCTCTCACGCTTTACCACAATCCATAGTTCGATCCAGGGATTACTAGGCCCTAAACTGAGACATACTCTCCAGGATTTAATGTATATCCCAACTTGGGATTCCTAGGCCTTATTGAGAGAAAACCACCTCTAGGATTTACCGCATATCTTGCCATTTGTCGGTAGAGGATTTCTAGGTCCACCGAGGAAACACACTATCCAAATTTACTGCAACCCACATCGCGGTTTAGGAGTTACTAGGCCATGTTTTATATCATTTCAAAGATCCACCTCACTGAGCTTCGAATCCATCTGGAAATCCAACTCAACCAAAAAATGAGAACTCCATCACACCATGGCTATCTGGAAATAGCAAGGCTAGGCTCAAAACACTGTCACACCTAGCCAAACCCATGCCATTGAAGAAAATAACCATATGAAATACCATGCATGCCAAATCTAGCAAGGAAATCACACATGAAAATCGATACCTATAAAGAATCTTCTTGTAACTACTTGATCCTTCTCTTCCTTGCTTGGTCCTTCATTCCTCTTTCCATATTTTCCTTTCTTGATCCAATGGAAAAGTTCTTCATGAAAACTCTAAGTGTCCAAGAGAGAGAGAGAGAGAGAGAGAGAGAGAGAGAGAAGAATGAGAGAGCTCCAAAACTAAACTAACAAAAGGTCTGAGAAAAAATCCCGCCAACTGATCCTCATAAGCCTTTTTATTAATGAGGCCTCTATTTTCTTCATTTTCCATTATTTTCCTTCATTTTCCTGCTCACATGCAACGTGGGGCCTTTCACCTTCCTTTTCTCCTATTTTCCATTGTTGTTATAAATAAAATGTCAATAAATGCCACTTTTCCTTTCCAAATCCTTAGCCATTTCCTTTTCCAATTTCCTTTAGCCATAATAACTGAAATGAACACCCACTAGGATGTTTTCCCAACATTCAGGTTGGGATACATTTCCCATCAATCATGATTATTATTTTTCCTTTATTAAATTTTATTACATCGAATTTTCACCAGGGTTGTTACAGAACCCTCCCCCTTGGGGAACACCATCCTCAGTGTTAAACGACAGCTATACCTCAACAAAACCGTTGAAAATAAAGCATACTACCCATGGAGCTTTATAAATTATCGCATCACATTATTTCCAATGAATAACCTGATCAAAATAAAAAACTATAATAAAAATCATACTGTTTACTAGAGTTTTATAACAAAACTAATTATAGTATTTACACAATATACACGTATTCACATTTTATCAACCAACAAATAAAAGGATTCTATGCCTATATCAGCAACAAGGGAATCCAGAGGCTTACACCTCCACCCTCAAAGTAGTACAATGGTTCACTTCCTTTCGAGGAAGTATAGAATCTATTGTCATAATCAAAGCTGCATCCAATGTCCAGTGCTACAATCTTGCACTACTGTTCCCTCAGTGAATAGTTACTGACTCATTGTTCCAAGGAAAAATCCTAATATGCATTTGATTCCATCTGGAAATGCTAATGACCAAAAAAATATATTTCCAACCTTCCCTTCTCTACGACATAGTCCCTTGGGAAATCCAAAATCTCCCTTTTGTGCAGTCACTCACCTTCCAAGTTCCCTGACATCCCCTATCTCGGGTGATCCGTCCCTTAGAAAGGCTTCCTCACATCAGAAGTTTAAACAACCAAGGCATATACATTCCTCAAAATAATCATACTAGTCATAGCATACTCATGGAAATCAGTGGACACTATTGGGTACTAGTGTCCCATAATGGCCCTGCTCCTGAATTGATTCCCCAACATATTGTTGTCTGCTTCAATTCCTTTTGTTGATGCTTCTAATTCTTGCAATTAGTTGCAATCGCCTAATCGAGAATTTACATGCTTCCTGTATCAAGCACATAACTTCCATTAGATTTAAAATAAATTTAAATATATTCACACCATACCTCATCGGTTACTTATCAATAAGGTACACTTACACTTTTTTTCACTTCTTATCACAAGAAGTCAAAATAGTTGTTTGATCAAATCATTATGTATAAACATATCACATCTCGATAGATCCAAACACAACCATCATAGGTCAAAATAATGAATCACATGCAATAATCATAAATCACATGTAACCATCATAAGTTGTGATAAGAGATCACATGCATAATAAAACTGAAATAAAATATCGATACTTATCCTTCATCTGTCCTTACTTCTACCGTTTTTCTTTCTATACATGCATCAGATTGGATGCCACACCCGACAAGTACCCAATGCCATTGCTTCTCTTCAATCACGTACACATACACACAATGTACATCAAAACATGTACACCCACATACGACATACAACACCATACAATACATGAACCCACACCATCATATGACACATACACCTACATCTGGTGTACAATACAACATAATACATACGCTTACATCGACATATAACACATACAACTACACCTAGTGTACAATACAACATAACACATACACCTACATATAGTGTAGAACAAAACATAATACATATACATATAAAAATTACAGCACAACGAATACACATGCCACGATACCACGACTACACCATGCACACACATAGTACCACATGCTCGCAACCCAACATGTGTGACATGATCAAAATAATACATGTTAGTACCAGTGCCATATGTACAACATGTATAGAGTACCACATGTACACATCACTACCTGCACAACATGTGCACAAAATCACATGTACAAGGCACCACCTGTGCAACGTGTACACAATGCCAAATTTACATCGCTCCACTTGTACAATGGGTACACGATACCACATGTACATAAAACCACATGCACGACATGTACACGACACCACATGTACACAGTGCCACATGCATGACATGTACACGACACCACCAACACACAACACCACATGTACAACATGTACACAACACCAGATGTACAATCATGCACACAATGCCATATGTACATAACACTATATTTACAACATGCACACAACACCATATGTACATAGAAATGCATATACAACATGTACATAGCACCATACCTACATAGCACTGCATATCCAACATGTGAACAACACCATATGCACACAACATTGCATATCCAATATGCGCACAATACGATATGTACAAAACACCACGTATCCAACATGTACATAGCATGATCTATACCTAACACTGTATATGTAATATACACACAAAATCATATGTACATAATACTACATATGTTACATGTACACATCATCATATGTACAATCACTGCATATACAACATGCGCAACATATACACAACAATAGTACGACACATCTATAGACCACACACTGACCCCACAAGCAACCTTGCTTCTAGTGTCTTTCCACTACCCATGCTTATCATAGCATGTTGTGGATCATATTGCTTTCACTTCACTGATGTATCAATCAAAATTACTTGTCCATAACTTAAACATAGGTATAGTACAAGCATAAAATATCAATTCATATCCACATGATACTGACCTTGTAGATCTGTTAGGCCTACTCTTCCCACTTGATTCCTCATAAGACCAAGAACTTATTCATGCCATTCACCTGAATAAGCAATCATTCCTCCACAAGAATGATCCTTGACAACCCTGTCAGATAGTAACATAGATACATACATACATACATATATAATTATTATCATAAAACACTAATGATCATGTCATACAATGACATACATACACTCATATAAAAATTAGCATTAAACAATCATGATTTAGGAGGACTTTGTCAGACACGACATACATACATACATACATGTATACATATATAAACATCAACATAATCATGATCACATCATAATTAGTAGATAGCATAAGGTCAAGGTTAAGAGAACTTCCTTTATCTGTGAACAATATGCACAATGTTGAGAACAAAAATTCCCAACATGGCCACAACATCTAACACCTTAGTTCCATTCAATTTACCTAATCTTCCACTGTCCATTTACCCAATGGAATCAACCAATCCAACCGAATGCCATATCCTTGCCTTCCACTACGCTTACTCATGCACCGATCTTCATCCATGTATTCTTTCCCCAACCAATTACCAAGACTCTCAACCAAAAGGAAATAACAAGAAACAACAAGAAGAGAACAATGAGAATTAATAAAAATATGACACCGCAACAAGGTGGTGTGTCCATATAAAAAGCATAAATAAAGCTGCAAATCAGGTGCAACAAACCGCAAGAGACCAAAAGAAAAAGACTAGAAACAAACACCATGACTCATTCCCCATGTGTCCCGAGTGCTTCCGAAGGAAAAATTAACCAGATCCTTCTCCAAGATTTCATGGCAGTCTCTTTTGACATGCAATCCTTGCATCATACTTCCATAACCACACAACTGTCAATGCGTAAATAAATATAACAATATACTAGTTATATTTCCTAATTATGCAACACACATTGCCTTGTAACTGAAAACACATTTCAGCCACATGTTCCAAAGATCAAGACAACATATCTGTCAAATTGAAACCAACCTTTACCAGGTATAAAAACCATGTCCTAATGAATAATTAACTCACATCCTTTAGTCATAATACATAATACTACAACTATAACCTACTTAGACTCAAGTAGATACCAACTGTCTCAACACATGTGTTAATACAATAGTCTTAGAAAAAGTTCATTAATTCATGCAATATTATAGACACACGCTCATATCATGCAATTAAACAAACATTCAAACAATATATGGATGAAATAATATACAATAAACACTCAAAAACCAATTAGAAGACATAATAAAATATTCAAACACCAAATAAACGACATAAGAAAACTCATACCTTAATGTATCTTAGGGGAGGCTATTTTGTCTGCATAATTAGTCTAGATTAGCACGACATAACCTCACAACATATCAACTCAACATAAATAAGTTCATGATATTCATAATAGTAACTAGCTAACATGTTCACATCATAACTCACAAACAACTAACCTTCATGCATAAAAATCACATATGCACAATTCAACCAAATTAGTACAACATAATATCACAAATATGTCGGCTCATACCTGAATATCGTAACCATAACCATTTTCATAGGCCAATCTAGACTAACACGATACATATATCATCAAGATCTTAATGCAATAATCTTAATCATCAATTTAACTAGCATATAACAACAACAAGTTAACATATAAAATACTCATCAACAACATATAACATAATATTCAAGTTAACTAAGGTAATACAACAACAAAAATTCTTATAACAATAGATTACTATCATTCATGACTATTCGACACATGTACATATGTTCACATTGACTCACTAGCATCTATCATACATGTAACCCCAACAAAAATAGAATAAAAAACATGTACATAACCCTAATTGTTAGTATGAATCTTAATTGCAAGTGTGCGAAAAAATACCACTTTAGTTGTGCATAAAAAACAACCCTAACAAAAAATATGGCTGCCAATATCTTCAGATCTACAATTAGTTGATCAAGAGAAATGCTACAAAAATAAAGATCTATGCATCAAAAGACATTAAGCAGTAAATAAAACGAGATTTACTCCATGCATCCAATAGACAAGATAAGAATATTTTGAATGAATTTTATATTAAGGGCACCTGGGAGGAAAACATAGAAGGATGATACCAGTTCTCCTCAATGTAATGGGTTCTTGTAAGTCCTCAGCACTTCAGATCTAAAATTCCTCTCTCTCGATGGTGTAGAAAACACAGACAAAAATGGAACTCAAAGGGAGCTCACAAGAAAAAGGATAGAAAAATATGACAATGATGGTGGATCAAAGTAAGACCAAAAATATAGATCCAGAGTGATCTTAGGCAAAAAAAGGTGATGAATGAATGGAAAAACCCTTCTATTTATAATAAAATATTGAGTCAGTCTAGATATTGGTGCATAATTAAAATATTATTAACCAAATCAAGATCCAACTTTTATGGAATATTTTCTTATTTTTGTTGGAGGGAAAAAGAATTTGACTTGTGTCAAATCAATTTATTTGTAAATAATAAACAAATGAATGATTTATTTATCATTTTAAGGATTTGGTTGAGTAATAATCAAATAAATAATGATTTATTTAATTATTAATAGATGATTTAGTCAAATTTAACAAGGAATATTATTTAAATAAGGTTTAAATAATTATTCCTAGAAAATAATAAGATAAATAATAATTTATCTAATTAATTTTCCTGTTTTGGGTTAAATATGACCAGTAATATTAATTAAAATGTTGTTTAACTAATTATTCCTCAAGGAAAATCAAACAAATGTGGATTTATTTAATATTTCCTCATGGGGTTTCCTGTTTAGACCATAAACAACTTAATAAAGGTGTTTTACTAAGTTATTTTTCATAGTGAAAGTAATTTTACTTAGGGTAAAATTGGTCTTACATGGTGTACCTAGGTCCATCTAATAGTAACAGGTTAGATGACCAAAAATGGTGTAACAGATTGCCCCCCAGCGTGCGAGCGTTAGGAGCTAATTGTATGACTGAAGTACGTTGTAAGAACTCAATCACTAGACACCGAAGGGAAAGTCAAAGAGAGAGAAATATAAGGTAGAACAAAGCGCTAGAGGACTAGACCCTGAGGAGGCAAGACTTATAGGTGCCACAAGTCTCTTTTATGAGTGAGTACCTGTGCTATAGGCGGCAGGGGAGGCATACCTATGCCCACTGAGACAAAGTACAAAGAATAGTGCGTCCAGTAAACAAGGGACTGAAAAATATAGTACATGCTGGCATAAACATGAGCCAGGTAAAAACATGATAATGAATCCCACATACATACTATGCTTGGGATAACAGTCAGGACTTATACAATAATATATGAGTACATGAGATACAAATACAACCCAAATGCCGCTGTAAACATGAAAGGGCTCTGAATCTGACTAATACATGCAAACAACAAGGCGCTACAAGCGGCTGAGGCCGACATGATCAAATATATGGAGCTGCATCAAAGGCTGTAATGAAGAGGTCATCCGGGAATGTGGGGGGATACCTGTAGGGCCACCCCCTCATGAGGGCTGAAACATCTCACACACACCCGGGAATCGCCGGTATCATCTGCTACATCACTGAACCATCAAGTATACGGATCTCAATCATGCTGAAAGGTGTTGGAGTTGAGAAAAAATCAAGTCAAAGGGAAATAAGGAGTCCCTTTGCCTGATCTGAGGCACCAAACAAGAGTGGAAGCTGGAACCAAGGTACACCGCCCTCTAGACCCGTCTTCTGGAATGAATGATCTGATGTTGACAGAAGGAGGTCCGCCATAGGTGAGGCAATAAGGGATCCTCAACTAAGGCATGAGAGAAAATAGTAGAGCCACTGATAGACTGACACCAGGGATGATGATGAAATGGGGGTACTAAGTGGCAGATGGACGACTTCCATTGTTAGAGCATAAAGGGCATGGATGACCTTGCAGCGACTGATATGATATTATGAGGGATAGGGGACAGTGGGATTGAAGGCAATAATGTGCAACACGAGAGAGGAACCAAGGAATGAAGAATGGAGGACTATAACAGGATACAAAGGGACTCAGGATAGACTCCATGAATGCGATGATGACTCAATTTGGATTTTCTAAACAAGGGTGACTCGATGATGCTGCCACATAGAAAAGGTCCAATGGGGACCATAAAAACATGAGTACATGATGGTTACTCACAACGAAAATTGACACGAGCATGGACAAGTATGAAGGCAAAGTGGTGCCCTAAGTACAAGTGTTGCAGGTGAAGAAATTCGATTTTGAGGAGTGGTGAAGTGACCCTTCTTGGAAGAAATGTGTCCTAGTGAAGTATAAAACCACAAAAAATAACAATTACCCATTTGAGGGCTTAGTTAGAGCTTTCCAATGGTATAGATGGTTTGTCAAACTGAGCTACGATTTGGCCGCAGCAGGCGAAATAAAAATCAGGGGTTTCTCTTTTAATAAGGCATTTTCCCTCCAAATTCACTCATTTTCATGTGGAGATGTGGTGAATGTACAGAGGAGGGAAGGCCCTAAATCTTGCTTCGATTGTACCGGACAAACCGACTGTTGGAATCGAGATCCATCAGTTGCAAGTAAGAGGATTAACCCTACTATTTCATTTTAGTGGATCAAAATTTCAAATATGCACCTAGAGCTCATGAACAGGCCAGGTCGCACTTATTGGGGTATGTTATGCAACTTGGGTGGAAGGTACTGGGAAGAAAACTGTGACCTGTCCCAGGAAATGACATGAAAATTGTGACTTGTCAGAGAAAGGGGGTTTCAGTGCTGTTTTGGCTGAGATCTGGGCTTTTTATGGTTGAGGGGCATAGGTGCCCCCAAGCATGCTATGGTCATGCCAAAATGTATTTAGAAAGAAGGAATATAAACACATTTTAATGATGTGGTGTGCCATTTGTTTTCATTATGGTTATGCAGTTAAAGAAAGGGAATGGAGGATTACCAATATATTTTGGTATTTCATATATGAATCAAATGGATTTTAAGTTTCGAGGTTGGCATACATGGTGTCACTATCCCAAAGAGAGGATTTGGAGATAATGAACTGGTGCTCTCCTCGAAAACCCACAGGTTGGTCAACAACAATGTCTAGGGGACTGGGTTGTTAATGTAAGATGAAGGAATGATGAGGGGTATCATCCCGAGAGTTATCTGAAGTGATATGGGACTCTAGAGATTCTTCTAAATGGGGAGGAATAATGGTACTAGAGTCGACATGAATAGATGTACTAGGAGATTTATGGAGAATTGATTCTCCTGGCCTCTCAAATATGAGTGCCCCCTTACCCAAACATTGGGTGTCAATGTAATGGCCACAAGGTGTATGTGGTTTGAATGCATGGGTTCGATGTAAGGTGGGACAGATAAAGTCAGGGGTGGTCACTACTTCCATAATGTCGTCATCGTAATAGAAGATGGGGTGACTGGTCGAAGAAATACCACCTGACATGGCGAAGCTACCTGACTCATCATAATGAGAAGAGAGGTTCACATTCGCATCGTCACAAGGGGTGACAGAAGAGTAAGTAGATAAAGGATCTACCGATGTTGAGCCTAGGGTGATCGCTGAAGGGAGGTCAAATGAAACATCAGGGGAAGTCTCCAAGGGGACTTCCACCGAGCGTCTCATGGATGATGATAGGTAGAAAATGGTGGACGAAGGTTCCTTCATCTCGACATCAGGAGGGGGAATGTCAATGGGAGCATTCATGTCCTCTGGTTTGCCAAAGAAAAACACGCAAATAAGGGAGTAGTGGACTCTTTGTGCTTGGCCTTGAATTAGCAAACTGCCACTAGAGAGGTGCGGAAGTCCTCGAGGCAGGGACAGAGGTGGGTATAATGGCCATGGATATCACACAAAACATAGGGGTTGTTGGTGCGAATAATCTTGGGTTTCCTGGCTGCAGTCGAGGAAGGAACAGAGGTTTTCAGGACCATAGACTCAGGGAACACGACATTAACCATGGGCTTGAGATGAGGCAACTCTAGAAAAGTATGGGTGGCATGACCGACAACATCACAGAAAGCACACTGGATGGTATGGTTTGGAGGGCAAGGAGGGGCAGGGTTTTTCGAGGCAGCCTTGTCTTTTGATGCCATCTTGCGAGCTTCACCCTTCTTATCCAAAGTGGTTGTAACAATAGAAGGTTCCTATTGAGGTGGTTGAGGCACTGTAGCAACGGGAGAAGTCATAGGGACCATTTGAACCGGGGTCAAAGCAAGGTATGGTTTGGGTTGACTAGGAGGGGTAGCGGCTGGGGGATCAAGGTACTAGACGGGAATCCCCAGGGTTAGGTTGGGAAGAGAGAGGGTAGCCATGACCGGTATCCTGTACACTCCTGGGGGGAGCTAGGAACAATATTCGACTGGAGGGGTAATGGCCAGGAGGGATGGCTCCAAGATGGTTAAGGCTTGGAGGAATCATTCCATGAGGTTAAAGAGGCTCATGGATACTAGCTGTAGGTGAAGGTCTAGGAGGAGGAGGTCCAGAAGGCTGAATCAAAGGGCGAGGAGTACGTTGTGGAGGGCGAGGAGGCTGTTGACTAGCGGAAGTGGGTTGCTTGAGGGTAGCCCAAGATGATTGCATCATGAAAATATTCTATGAGCTAGGATCAGAGATAGGAAGAGGAAGACCAGGGAATGTACCAAGCAAAGAGGAGTCTTTGTAGACTCCGAGTGAGACACTGGTCAAAGGATCGACGGTTTTCTTATTAGCCATCGAAGAGATGATGGCCTCAGGGGAGGTTTGAGACTTCGGTTCGTAATATTTCAACTGGTCAATGGTGACTATCTTTCCATTATGAGGGAAGGACATCTTGCGGTGAACTGTAGATGGGACAGCAGGCATCGCATAGGTGTAGCTATGACCCAATAGAATTTTGTAATCTAAGGGGTAATCTATGACTTCTACGTCAATGCAAACAGTCTTGCCTGAAAGAGTAATAGGACAATTGTGGAATAGGCCAATGGGTTGGGAGGCATGGCCATCCCATGCTCGGAGAGTGATCGTGGAAGGAGCCAACTCAGATTATCCTAGTTGCTTCCAAACTGAAGTAGACATCACACAGGTGGATGCCCCCTCATCAATGATGCATCGAGAAACGTTGGCATTCTAGGTCTTGACTGGGATTTGGAAGGCGATGGAAGTAGAGAGAGGAGGATGTTCTGACTATTAAACATCAAAGAAAATCAATCAATCATCGGAAGGATATACATTTCCCATGGCAGACAGTAGAGATTTTCGTTGTGAAGGGCATGAATGGAGGAGTTCCAACATTGAAATGGCAGCAGGAGATTGTGCCAAATCATCTACTATGATATACGAATGGGTAGCTTTTACAGAAGCAACATTTCGACATAGTGGTCCCTTAGGGTTCTTGGTATGAACCTCTGCCTTAGGCTGAGGGATCTGCAAGGGACCATTAGGTGTCGAAAGAGGCTCTGTAGAGACCGAAGGAGGCGGCTCGGGGACAAACGTAGCGGGACTCTTGTTGTACTGACGAGACCGAGTCTGAAGATTGATGTCTATGGTTAGAGGTTGATCATAGTTCATCATGAGAATCTAGTAATCGGAGGTACCATATGGAAGAGGTTGAGTGGCCACCTGACCTTCAAGTGGTTGGGTAGCCACAAATCCTTGCTAAGGGAAAGGATTAGTAAACACAGCCAGCTGACTAGGTGCAGCACGGGGAGGGATGGAAGGGGAGGCTTGTTTTCCTAAAAATGTTGCTTGAGACTCCCACATCTTCTTCATCTGTGGTAAAAGAGGACAATCATGTGTGTAATGACCATAAACACCACAAGAAGAACAAGACTTATTCATGCGAACATGCTTGTCCTACTTGGGTTAAGTGCCCTGTTGCTAGTTAGCAGTGTTAGAAGAATTATTTTGAGGATTAGGTCGAGGATTATTGGGAGCAGATTTATTTTGAGTGCTTTTCCTCTTCTTTTTGGAAGAAGGAGGATTAGTCGCGCCCTGATGTGCATACACCTGCCCCTGAGGGGGTGCTGGCTGCTGTTGCGAGGGTTGAGAAGGCAAGGGAGGAGGAGGTGATAATGCTAGAGGAGCTGGAGCACCAGGCTGTGGATACGGGTAATAAGGAGGTTGGGTAACAGTGTGGTAAATAGAAGGTTGGGCAAAAGGAGGAGGCATGCTGTATCCTAGATACATGCTACCAGGAGGGGGAAAAGCAAAGGAGGTGTTGGCCCCCCTTGGGAAAACCATAGCCCATGGGAGGCTAAACGTATGGATGAGGGAGAGCTCCAACGATACCGTCGGCGACATGAGATTCCCCCGGTGCATTGGCACCACCGGGTCTAGGAAGATCAGGTAGAACGGTGTAAACATAACTTGATTGAGCGTAGATCAGGTCATATTTTAATGCAATTTGGAGAGCGGCTTCTTCCGTTTGAGGGAAATACAATGCGAAATCTTTGCCGATAGGAGGCAAGAGAGATATAAGGAACCAGTCCATGTAGATGTGGTATTCAAAGGTAGGGGCTCGACAAAGGCTCTTTCTTCTCCGCCATTCCTGGACATGATTGGATAGGCGAGTCGCAAACGATTGACAGAAAGAAGTAAAAAGTTTGGTACTAGTGTCATAACAAAGAGGAAGCTGGAAATAAGACAAGAAAGCCTGAGCAAGAGTCGCAAAGGTGGTATGAGAGGATGAGGCCTGATCAACATACCACTTAGAAGCTTCACCTGTAAGCATACGTTGGAAGAACTAAAGATGGACAGAGTCATCAGTAATGGAGTTAGACGAACACCACATGTGGAAAGATCGAACATGATTTGCAGGATCTTCTTCAGCAAGGCCTTCAAACTTGGGGATGTCGGAAGGGAGCTTAGTCGGCATAGCAGGCAAACTAGCGTCATGGTGTATAGGGTCATTTATCAACTGGTAAAAATCAGGAAGACTGAGGCATGCCATATAAGGGAGCAAGGGAGCAGCCGGATTAGTTCTTGTTGCGGTCCCACTAATAGTATTCCCAACATTAGGGGAAGGGCTACTACCAACATTAGGTCTTGAACCAGACATGGTGAAGGTGACAGGAGGAGAACCAGGGGTGGAAGGAGAACCCAATGAACTAGAAGAAAGTCGAAGTGCCGACTCGGAGGAGGACTAACTCGAATCCTGCACGGAGGAGTAAGTCTTCCTACCGAAAACTAAGGATGAAGGCCATGAAGTCTCTGGGATAAATGCCTTGGTGGTGCAATGATGATGATACAAACACAACACAAAGGAAAAAGAGACCGACAAGGGCAAGGAGGTGCAGGATCAACTGATTGCAATGTCAAAACAAGGGCGAAAAAGGTGCCGAATCAATTGATTTCAATGTTTTAGATTCTTTGCTTAGCGGCATTAACCAAGCTCTTTTTTGCTTACGGTGTGTGTGTAACGTGTGTAAATTTTACTTTTTAAACCCAGAAATTTTTATAGAAAAAAGAAAAAGTGTGTTGTGTAACTATAAATAAACCTGCAGATAACAGTATATGAAACTGAAATAATAGTAAATAAACAGTTAATAATGAAATAATATAAACCCAAAGAGGCGAGCCTCTCAACAAGTAGTTTCTAGGTGGGAAAAAAATATTCAAAGCACACCAAAAGAGCCAATAGATCTAAGGTCGGGAGGGAAAGGGATCTAAAGGTCAAAATCTACTGGAAAGTGGTGCAAAAAAAATAGCAAATCAGAGGAAAGATTGTTGTAAATGAGGTGGTGAAAGGCTATCTCCTGGAGGGAAACAGAGTGAAACCTAGAGGAAAACCAAAAAATAAATAAATGAGGTGATTTGGATGGATAAATAGCCAATTTGAAGCGAATTTGAAGGTGAGGTGTCAGATCTGAAAAATCGCTGAACACTGAGAAAAATTCAGACAACCTGCGGTAGCTAAAAATCTTCCACAAAGTGTGGAGGGTACTAAAGCCCTAGGGGGCTAGGTTCCCACTTATTTGAGTAAAACAGAACAAGTATAATTCCAAAACAGGCAGAGATAGAGGTCATACAACCTTGAACAGAGGCCCAGAAAAACCCAGAAAAATTTCAGAAAAACTCCCGCAAAAAGTCCAGGTCGCAGTTTCTAACCTGTTTTCTACAGAGGTCGCAGTTTTTGGGCTGAAAAGTGCATCCTGAAGCTCTAGGTCACAGGTTTAGGGCCAAAAATTGCGACCTACACTTCTGGCACTCTCGGCGGTAGATTTCAGTAGAATGTGTCGCCTCAGCTATGGCTGATGTCTATCACTAGCACAATAGGTCCAAAAACACATGGAAGTTAGAATTTTTAATGTTTTAGGGTTTTATAGGTTAAAAAAAACATCAAGAAAAGAAAAACAAGAGGTTGAAGAGAAATCCCAGGGTTTTAAGTAGCTAGATATGCAAGGATCAGAAAAACGACAGTGGTCATAATCGTAAACCTGTGTGGAGTCGCCAGTTGTTAGTATGAATCTTAATTGCAAGTGTATGAAAAAATAACACTTTAGCTGTGCATAAAAAACAACCCTAACAACAAATATGGTTGCCAATATCTTTAGATCTACAATTAGTTGATCAAGATAAATGTTGCAAAAATCTAGAGCTATGCATCAAAAGACATTAAGCAGTAAATAAAACGAGATTTACTCCATGCATCCATTAGACAAGACAAGAATATGTTGAATGAATTTTATATTAAGGGCACCTGAGAGGAAAACATAGAAGGATGTTACCAGTTCTCCTCAATGGGATGGGTTCTTGTAAGTCCTCAGCACTTCAGATCTAAAATTCCTCTCTCTTGATGGTGTAGAAAACCCAGACAAAAATCGAACTCAAAGGGAGCTCACAAGCAAAAGGATAGAAAAATATGACAATGATGGTGGATCAAAGTCAGACCAAAAGTATAGATCCGGAGTGATCTTAGGCAACAAAAGGTGATGAATGAATGGAAAAACCCTTCTATTTATAACAAAATATTGAGTTAGTCTCGATATTGGTGCATAATTAAAATATTATTAACCAAATCAAGATCCAACTTTTATGGAATATTTTATTATATTTGTTGGAGGGAAAAGGAATTTGACTTGGGTCAAATCCCTTTATTTGTAAATAATAAATAAATAAATGATTTATTTATTATTTTAAGGATGTGGTTGATTAATAATCAAATAAATAATGATTTATTTAATTATTTATGAATGATTTAGTCAAATTTAACAAGGAATATTATTTAAATAAGGTTTAAATAATTATTCCTAGAAAATAATAAGATAAATAATAATTTATCTAATTAATTTTCCCGTTTTGGGTTAAATATGACCAGGAATATTAATTAAACTATTGTTTAACTAATTATTCCTTGAGGAAAATCAAACAAATGTGGATTTATTTAATATTTCCTCATGGGGTTTCCTGTTTATACCATAAACAACTTAATAAAGGTGTTTTACTAAGTTATTTTTCATAGTGAAAGAAATTTTACTTAGGGTAAAATTGGTATTACATGGTGTACTTAGGTCCATCTAATAGTTACAAGTTAGATGAAAAAAAATGGTGTAACACTAATTCTTATAACAATTCATTAACTAACATACCTTCATGACAATCATACTATATATGTATCACGATCTACTCTTACCCAAAACTCTAGTGTTGCAACTTCATTTCGATGATATTCATCTCCTACTCTATTAACCAACACATTAACATCATAACATATAAAAAACATCATGATGCCCTAAAATTCCTACAATGACCTCATGGACGACAACTATAACCATGACAGTGAATGCATAAGAATCATATAGAAACTGAAATGATTAACAAATGCATAATCAACATGCACTCATGATGATCACATCCAAAAAAAAACACCATCAACTTTCACATGGATATACAATTGCAACAATGAACACCACCATGAATACACAACAAGCACATAGTACACTAACATAAATAACACATATGCAAGTGACATGTATGCATGAAAAATATATCACAATGCATAACCAATCACACACTCATGATGACACATCCCACAACAACACCATCAACCTTCACATGGTGACATCACTACAACCATGATCAACACCATGCAAATGCAACAAGAATGTGGACTAAAAGCATAAGGAACACATATGCAGCTGACCTGAATGCATGACCGACAAACACCACCCATCTAGTCCAATGGATGAACCATGCTCTAATACCACTATGTGGTTTCAGATAACACATAATCAAAACCAAACACCACCAAAGGAGAGTGCAACCATGCTCTAATACCACTCTATAACACCGTCCTCCCACATCTACCCAAGTAACCATCCAACCAGTGTAAATATGTGACGAGAGGCTAATATGATCATATTCAAACTCCTAGGTGACCTTAAGGAAGTGGAACCGATGGAAACACATCATACAAACCTTCCAGGTTAGCAAAAAGAATCCTAGGAACCATCCCAACCATTTATGTAACTAGCCCCTAGATCCCACTGAGTTTTTAGCTCCCTTAAACCTTGACCGCTCCCACAATATGGGACTGAGTGCATCTGCGAGGCTCTGGATGCCACTACAAGCATGCATTCCTATGTCGAGGGACTAAATTTCCCAGACCTATGCATGTGTCCATGGGATTTAACGCACTTTTTTAGGCCCAAAGTCCAGGCCACTACCCAGAACTTAATGAAAAGTTCATAAATGAAATAAAACAACGAAAAAATGATGTATTTCCAAAAAGCATGACAAGGACTAGACTGGACCCCTACTAGCCATGACAGGAATTTCGTCAAACATATCACAAATATGTAATCTACATGTGTAAACAACAAATCTGAGCATAGGGGTCGCATACTTATCTTAGAATTGCTAAGAATCATTGTTCCCTTATGTCATTAGTTGCATTATAATATATTAGGCCATAGATATGTTTCTTATTCATTTGCAAATAAAAACACGAGGATAGCCATACATCATCACTGTCATAATACATGCCTATAACCATCATAATAAAAATAGAAATATAATAGATACATCAACCATAGGATCCACATATAAGCCAGTACATTACACATAAAATACCAAGGATAAAACCTCTTATTGATGAATGCAAATACCAACCTGGAAAGGGACTTCCACATTCCACCCAACCATATATTAGCTAAGCCAAATCTCTCTTCAACCAATAATCCCCATGCCATATTCCAAGCATGAATGTGGGACTCAAACCGAAAGATCCAACCAGGGTATTCTGAGGCTAAACCACCTCACCATCATCAATAGAAATCAATCTTTACCGTAATCCACACCATATCACTAGGCCAAAACATTAAACATGTCATAACATGATTTACCACGATCTCCACCTCATCACAAGGAAAATACAAGCATGGATGCTACCAGATTTCTCCACTTACACCATGAGGAGTTTTCCTGTATCCTAGTCTCTCAGGATTTACCACAATCCACAATCTAGTCGAGGGATTACTAGGCACTAAATTGAGAGATACTATTGAGGCTTTACCGTATATCCCAACCCAGGATTCCTAGGCCTGATGGAGAGAAAACCACCTCTAGGATTTACCGAATATCTCCCCATTCATTAATTGAGGATTCCTAGGCCCACCGAGGCAACACACTATCCTACTTTACCGCAACCCACAATATGGCTCAAGGGTTACTAGGTCATGTGTTATATCATTTCATAGATCCACCTCACTCAGCTTTGAATCCGTCCAGAAAACCAGTTCAACTAAAACATGAGAACTACATCATACCATGGCTATCCAGAAATGGAATGGTTAGGTTGAAAGCATTCTCACACTTGGAAAAATCCATGCCATGACAGAAAATAACCATGTGAAATACCATGCATTCAAAATCTAGCCAGGAAGTCACACATGAAAATCGATACTTGCAAAGAATCCTATTGTAGCTACTTGATCATGCTCTTCCTTGCTTTCTCCTTCCTTCCTCTTATCTTCTTTTCCTTTCTTGATCCAATTCCAAAGTGCTCCAATAAAACTCTAAGTGACCAAGAGTGAGTGAGATAGTGAGAGAGAATAATGAGAGAGATCCAAAATGGAACTGAGAAATTTTTTGAGCAAAAGGCCTACCATATGATACTCATAAGCCTTTTGATCAATGAGATGTCTATTTTATTCATTTTTTATTATTTTACTTCATTTTCCTCCTTACATGCAACCTGTGACCTTTCACCTTCCTTTTCGCCCATATTCCATTCTTTTCATAAATAAAATGCCAATAAATTCCACTTTGCCTTTCCAAAGCCTTAGCCATTTCCTTTGTCATTGTTTTCAACCACATTCACTAATGTGATTGTGTTAGTTTATATTTGTTGATTTTATTTTTGTTATGTTAGTTCATTGAAACATAAAGTGAGTTTTACAAAATTAATTATTTTTTATATTTTATATTAAGGATATAATTTAATGAGAAATTTGTTAAAATGTGTATTAGGATTAAAATTTTATGGTGAAATTGTTTGTTATGAGATATTATATATCACTAAATATCAATAAGATTATTAACAATTTCAGTTTAAATTTTGAAAATTGATTGTTTGAATCATCCATAAAAGTTAGTATTAAAATTCAAACATAAAAAATATTCAGTTCATATCTTTTAAACTTGTAACATTTTTTTTTTTTAATACTTGTGATAATTTTCTCTCACATGTCCTATTGTTGCATTTTGTGTTGGTTAATTTTTTAGTTACATATGTGTTTATTGGTGTAGATTGTTGCTTATTTGGGATGATGAATAAATATAATTAAATGTGTGAATTTTAATTTTTTATGGTATTGATCTCACATATAAATGAGGTAAAGAATTTGTTAAACGAAACAACATATTATCTATGAAACAAATTTGTAATTTAAAAGGTCGTTTGAGTGATCATATTAACATGTCTATGCATTCACCTTTTTCTCAATATCTATAGATTACTTCATAATTTCATGTATTTCATCCATATTCATATCTTGTATAAATTTCTTTAATGCCTGAAACATTCACATTAAATTTCAAGGGAAAAGATCTCAATATTCTTAGAACAATTAGTGAATAGTTAATCTTTTCATCAAGTTCTATAATTGTGTTCAAAACCTCATCAACATGAAGGAAGAAGTTCACAATGGATTCTTCTTCATTTATATTTAAACTTCCAAATTTCATTCTATGAGTTTCAAGCTTATCCATCTTCACATTTTCATCTCCTTCATAGATTTTTTGAAAATTGTTTCAAATATCTAGAGAAGACACATATTGCATTGATTTGAATAATTTTGATTTTGCAAGGTCCTTTTCTCATCTTGATCTTTCTTGATTCATATTTACTTTACTAACAAATGTCATTTTTTCATCTTGAACCACTTAGATGTTGCTAGAATTTTTATAACCATTCACAATAGATATCCAAATGTCAACTCCAATATATATAAGATAGGTCCTCCTTCTTATCTTCTATAATGAATGATTTGTTCCATTAAAGAGTGGGGCTCTATTTGACATATATCCATCTAAAATAGCCATTTTGTCCCTTTTAGATCTACTTTATAGTGTCTGGACCAATTCTAAAGGAACCTTCTTTGATACCACTTATTAGATTCACAATTATACTAAGATGGGGAAGAACGATTCAGTAGAGTACACTATTTTACTTATTTAAAGAATTCAATCACATATAAACAACAATATCATAGCAAGGTGAAAACACAATATACACATGGAAACCCTTTAGGGTGAAAACCACCAAAAAATATTCTAATTTATTGATCTATGTAGGCATCAATCTATTGTTACAATCATTTGTAGGTACCAGCCTACATAAGACACTAATCCCCTCATATTTGAAAGCACCAAATTACAATATACACCAATCCCCTCAATGCTTTTTAAGAACCAAATAATAGGATACACTAATCCCCTTTGATTTCCTATCTACAAACTTTTTTTCTACACTTCAATATACTTTTCAACAATTCCTTGCAATCACCTCAATCCTCTTTGATATGTTATTATATAAGATTTATTTCGTTTCTTTGCAATTATTTGTATACAACTAAATTCTATCCTATGTTTAATATTATATTTTTGGTTGACTATGTTATTATAAATTATGTATCCAACTTAGTCTTTGCCTTTCACTAAGCTCTTCCTTTATATCTAAAGTAGATTTGTGCTCTATGTTCTATGATTCTATTCTTTCACCTCTTACTTCAACATTATTAGTTCTTTATCTTTGATCCAAGTGGTTATTGGTGACCACCCACCTATTCCACTTAAACCTCCATTTGATTTCATCAGTTTCCTTGTTTATAGGATCATTTACTATTTTTAGCAGTTTTTCGGGTCCTAAACTTCCAGAGCAATTTTGACCACCTAAATGGTGTTTTATTTTGGTCTGCTACATGCCTATTGCTGTAGGAAGGGGCTTGCAAAAAAAATTGTGGTAATCAGAGAGATATTTCCGATGATATATCATACACGCAAAACATGGATAATATGACCAAGGTACGACCTCAAGAAGTTGGCTGCCAAACTAACCCCAACGGGGCCCACAAGCTCTTGGCATTCCATATCCTGGGGTTATGGTTTTGGTTGTTTATATTTTTACCATGTTTTTTAATAACAAAAAGGCCATTAAGCCCCATTGTAACTTATTTCATAGGCATGTAACTGCCACATCTCTTCTTAGAGATAATCTACCATTGCCCTAGCTAGTTTATTTCCATTCTATCTGTAAGCATATTTCAGTTATTATATATTAATGAAATTAAGTTTTATTCCTACTATATCTCTACGTTTATGTTTATTTAAGTATTTTATTGTGGCCTTGCATAAGTGTGGACTAGTGGTATCATAACAGTCTACTCTTTCTTTATCTTCCTTTGCATGTCCACAATGAGATCATGGAATAAGGAGTTAGGGCTCAATCTAGTTGAAAGTTTGCAAGGTCAGAATTTCAAACCCCAACGACCGCCCATGGTAGAAGAAAAGAAAGATGAGGGAGTAGGATATCCTATCAAAATATTGCTCGAGGAGACCCTCGAGAAACAGAGGAATGCGATTATGGATAACATTTCTAAGATCCTTCAACGGTGCCCATCGGCAACGCATCTTCATCCAACATCTACTCTTGAGGCGCCACTTATTTTAAGTTAAAATTTAACTTTGGCATTCCTATATTTGAGGGCCAAATAGATGCAGACATCATAGATAAATGGTTGAACCTATTAGAAGGATATTTTTTTGGTTCATTACTTTTTCAATCAAGAAAACATTACTTTTTTCACTCCTAAAAAATGCCCCCATATCAAGGACTAGTGGGAAACCTACTATGAGCAAAAGGATGAGAGGGAATCCTCCCTGTTCTTGGTCACACCCACTTGGAATTATTTCTGAGATACCATCAAAGAACAATATTACTCTGTGGGGAGCTACGAGGACAAGTACATAAAATGGAGTACGCTGTGACAACAAAGGGATCAAGATGTCAATGAGCTAATGAATCTATTCCATACCCTGTGCACAAAGTTGGGTATCAAATATTCATAGAAACATTTGGTGCTTTAGTACCATAGTTTTTTTCACAGATATAACCTGGAGGAAATAGAGTTCCTCAACATCTGCTCACTTGGTTGCAACATACCAGTATGCTGCCAAGATTGAGCATAAATTCAAATAGAATAAGCGAGACTTTGGATCTGCAAATCGGGAGTAGGGGAAAGACATCCCCAAACCACATAACAAAGGACAAAGCCAAGGAAGGGTAGCCCAGGAAAACCCTCTGAAGCTGCAAGAGAAGAAAAACACCATGAATCTAAAGAAGGACATGGGGAAGTGGTGTGAGTTCCATAAGAGCTCCACTGACAACACAAGTGAGTGTCAAAAATGGGGAATGAAAAATGGAAGTATATTATCGATGTAGAGCCCATTACCACCATTTTCGGCACCAAGATCCAAAAGAAGGAAACCAAAGTTATAAAGGAGGGGGAGCGCCTCTTCCATTCTCGATAGATGTGGGTTAAGGGTTCTCGGTTGTAGTTCTTTGTCAACAGTAGGAGCAAAAAGAACCTCATTTCAGTAGAGGTCATAAATAATATGGGTCTGTGAACCATAATACACCCGCAATCATACATCATCGGTTGGATTCACCAAGCACGAGATCTTGACGTCATACATCAGTGTCACCTTCCCTACAACATCAAGCCCTTCGTGGATGCAATATTATGTAATGTTTCTCCTCTTGAAGTTTGTAATGTATTATTAGGCCAACCATACTTGTGAAAGAGGCATGTTCTATAAAATTCTAGACCTAGAAATGTTATTTTTACTTTGGGAAATAAGCTATATAGGATGCCAGAGGTAGCACCACTTACTGCCATCTCTTTGATCACTGCAAAGAAATGCAGTAAGATCATTTCCCAAACTGGAAATTTTCTTTATGTATGATCTTCCCTCAGGGTAAGAAGAATACTGTGGCCATGACCTACAGGTAGGGCTCCCATGCATGGCAACAACAGATGGACAAGGTCATGGAGGAGTATGGGGACATATACACCTCACTCGCAGGGGTACCTATGTACTGACAAGTCAAGCACTCCATCGATCTAGCCCTAGGCGCATTGCTACCCAACGGAACAATCTATTGGCGCTATGTTCTAGAGAAAAATGAAATCAAGGGAGGATTCAAGAGATGTTGTAGAGAGGTAAAATCCAGTTGAGTTCATCACCTTGTGGGAGTCCAATCGTGTTGGTACAAAATAAGGATGGGACTTGGAGACTTTGTATTAACTATCGAGCGATGAAAAAGATCACTGTCTAGAATAGGTATCCAATCCCATGGATTTATGACCTTATGGACCAACTCAAGGGGGCCAAAAATTTTAGCAAGATTGACTTGAAGTCTAGTTATCACCAGGTACCAATTATAGTTAGTCATTCCTTTTATGTTGACGAATGTGCCGCAACGTTCATGATGATGATGGAAGAAATATTATGACCATTCACCAACTCACTCATGGTGGTTTATTTGGATGACATCCTGATCTTCAGCCGGAGTTGGGAAGAGCACCTCCGCCACATTTGGCAGGTCCTCTAAGAACTACAACAACACAAGTTGTGTGCCAATTTGGAGAAATAAACTTTTGGCATGACCCAAGTTCAATATCTGGGATACATCATTAATGAGTGGGGGGTGAATGTGGACCCAACCAAGATACAAGTCATTTAGGATTGATAAGACCCAACCACTCTAAACAAGCTTCGAAACTTTTTAGGTCTTGCCAATTTGTACCACAGGTTCGTGTTGGGGTTCTCTCATATAACTTGGCCTTTGAGACAAGTCACCAAGGGAGGAGTGAAATCCAAATTATTTTGGTATAAATCTCAACAGAAGGCATTCATAGAGTTGAATCATCACCTCTGCTCTACACCAGTGCTCACATTACTAGAGTTGCAGTAACCATTTGAGATCGAGACAGATGCCTCCGACTATGTTATTGGGGAAGTTCTTACTCAGCAAGGGCATTCAGTGGCATATCACAGTGAGACACTTTTATACACAATATGAAAGTATACCACATATGAGAAAGAGATGCGTTCCATTGTGCAGACTTACCGACAATGGAATAATTACATTTCGGGGAAGGAAATAGTCACTCCACGCAGATCACCGACCCCTACAGTTCATATAGACATAAGGGAAGCTGGAGAATGATTTCCATTAGAAATTGTGCACATACATGAAACAATTCCATTTAAACATCAATTAAAATAAGGGAAGCACCAATAATGTTGTAGAATACCTCAGCCAACCATTGATCATGGCGTTGACCATTGTGCTCAACTCTTTTGGGCACGAGACTTCAGGTTGGGTTCATCTCTACAACAGCGATCCAGAATTTGGCAACGCATACCAAACACTCCTGGAAGGTAAGAAAGTTCTATACTTTCACCTTTAGGATGTACTGTTATGCCACATAGGACACCTCTGTCTTCCTTTAAGATAGAGTTCCAAGTTGATTTGGGAAGCACACTACAGTTGGGTCGTTGGAAATTTACAGGTCGAGAAAACAGTGGCAGTACTGTAGAATTATTTCTATTAGACAAACCTTTGACAGGATGTCGGAAAGTACGTCAGATCCCACACTTCCTACACCATTTCCAAACCAACCATTAAGAATAAATGCCTCCATACTCCACTGCCTACCCCTAGTCGACCTTGGGAATCCATATCCATGGATTACATGTCAGGCCATCCTTCTACAATGCATAGCAATGACTAAATTTTCGTGTTCATCGATAGATTCTTTAAGATGACCATTATGTCAGCTTGAATGAGGAATATCACAACAGAAGTCATTTTTAAACTCTTATTTGAATGAGTCTGGGTACAAAATGGGATCCCCCAATCCATTATCTCAGATTTGGATAATAGGTTTCTCAGTACATTTTTGTCAAGTCTCTGGTTGATGCTCAAGATCAAGCTCACTAAGTCCACAACTTTCCACCCCCAAACTAATGGCCAAACAAAGGTCGTCAACTGGATAATGGTACACATTTCGTGCATGTACAAATCGAAGCATCCATGCACATGGGATAACAACCTCCCCTATGTTTAGAGAAACTATAACTGGGCTCTTCATAGCTCAACTGGCCACAATCCATTTCAAGTGGGTTTTGGATTCCATCCACTATGTCCCATTGATGTGGCCATACCATTTTCATATACTCAGGAAGATTCAGCTCATGTCTAGCCCAAAGCTGACAAGGTGAAAAAATTCATTGAGTGCATTCATAGCATCTTCCAATAGTTCCATGACGTATTGGAGAGATCCAATGCTAAGTACAAGTAGCGACATGATCAACATTAGGTGCCACACAAGTTACAGGTGGGTAAAATTTTTTGGCTACATTTGCAAAAGGAGAGCCTCGTTGGAACCCACCGCAAGCTTCACCCACTCAGATATGGGCCATACACCATGACCAAGGTTGTCGGGGAAAATGCCTTTGAGTTCAGTATTCCACCATTCCTTGGTCTTCACCCAATGTTCAATGTGGACAGCCTTCAACCCTATTTTCCACCATTACTGGACATCTCCAACATTGTAGAAAAATTGATAACAATAGAGTTAAACCCAGACTGCATGGAACAAGCCAAAAATGATCAGATCATGAACACATAGATCAGTAACACCCACCAACACATGATCCATCTATATCCATTTGTCAAATAATTCCAACTCCTTCACTAGGGCAAGTGGTTCACTAGGGACTAGGTTCAATAGAAGTTTCCTCACCTCATGGAGACTCTGCATGTAATGGGGACCACTGATTCCTAAGGGGGGGGGAGGGGAGTGATCCAGGTGGATATTGGTGGCTACACACATATTCCACCTATATATCCCTTCAATTTCATCATTTTCATTGTTTATAACACCATTTACTATTTTTAGTAGTTTTTGGGGTTCTGAACTTCCAGAGAACTTTTGACCTCCTAAACAGGGTTTTTTTAGGTTCGCTGCAGGACCGTCATCGTAGGAAAGGGATTCTAGAAAATCCTGTAGTAATGAGAGAGATATTTCTTATGATATATCATATGTGCCAAATGGAGATAATATGACCAAGTTATGACCCCGGGAAGTTGGTTTCCCAACTAACCCCAACGACGCCCACAAACACTTGGCGTTCCATATCCTGGGTTAGGGTTTTGGTTGTTTAGGGTTTTACCATGTTATTAAATAATAAAAAGGCCCTTGAGCCTCATTTTAACAACATTTAGAGGCATGTAGCCACCACATCTCCTCTCAGAGATAAGCTACCATCGTGTGTGCTAGTTTATTTACATTTAGTCTATAATCATATTTCGGTTATTTGATAATACTGAAATGAAGTTTTATTCATGATGCATCTTTCATTTATGTTTATTTATGTATTTTATTGTCTTCCTTCATAAGTCTGGATCACTCTCTAAACAAATTCTCAATTCATCCACTACACATAAATGCTTCAAAAATGTAATTTTTATCTCAACATTGTATAAAACTAAGCCTTTAAATTTTCATGGTCCCAGTTATTCTACTCATCTAAACTTAGTTACTCTCCTTTTCCTACATATTTTCCTACACACACACACACACACACATAAATAGATATTTTTTTTTCTTATACCAAAGTGTTATGCGAGCACTTTTTTTTTCTTCATGCTCCATTTCATTCAACTTATTTAACCAAAGAAATTATATTTATATCAAAGAAATTATATTTATAATGTTACTTGTAGCTTCCTTCAATCCAACTATTTTAATTTTTAATTAATATGTGTCTTAGTGCCAAACCACGTGCCCAAACAACATGATTGGGCCTTGTTTCATATCAAGATCACAATTTTTTGGTGGATGAAACCCAAAACTCAAATTTCCAAGTCAACATTTACTTTCTCTGATATCATGACTAGGGGCATTGCAAGGCCTGAAATATTTGACACTGGAAACACGTGCCAAAATGACGATTTCACGACCCTTTAGCTTTGGGAGCTATATCAGAACATGCTTGTGACTAACTGATAAGACTAGGTGCTTATCAGTGCTTAAGATATCGAATACTAACAAATATCTACAAGTTTGCATCACAATCCTATTGAGATACTGATATGTTGATGAATCTAAGCCCTTGGTTATAGAGCTGATATCCTCACAACCATGAGCATAACTAGGAGATGATATATTTTCTATTATTCAAAGCTTTACCTTTTCCCTTTTTGGAAATAACGTTAATGTATCAATAGACCAACGGTTTTATGCCCTTATTTGCTACACCTCAGAGCCCATATGCCCTGGTGTCGTGACTAGGGGTATAGGTTTACGTGATGAAGAAAGAAACAAAACTCAGCGTGCTTTTCAAACTACCAATATGGTGATATGATGAGAGTTATTAACCCTCAAGTGGTATTCCTTAGTGTCAATATTGTTAAATTGTAGTAATAAAAGGCTTCATTTGACTTCTGCCTTAGAAAAATAGAGAAATTTGAATTTCCATGTTAGCAGGATGACTTCACTTCCAATTAGCATGAATGACATGGCCAAGTCACCTATTTAAGTCAATCAATTCAAGTTTTTGGTCTAGAAGTAGATTTGTGCATGAGTTTATTGCTAATATCTAGCAATCTAGTGGAGTTATATTAAGTGAAATGGAGTTAGCTAAATTCTAGTCATGAATAGAGTTAGTAGGAGTTAAATTGAGTAGTTTTAACTGTTTTTAACTCACTAATATCTTAGTTAACTAGTCAATTTACTAAAAATAGCCCCAGTCACGCATGAAATTCGAATTTCCTAGTTGCGTGGAGGTAAAAGGCATAATTGTATTTATTGTTGTATACTAGTGAGTGTACAGAGTTTGCATGTGGTCGGTGAGGAATTATATTTGAATTCCGTAATAAAATGGGGGATCTTCCTATTATTTAGGAGCAGGAACTACACAAGAAAATAAGAGGAAGCGAGACGCCTATTTTGGCTACGAATTGGTCAAAGCAGACTTAGGAGGACATCAATATTGCAGTGCAGATTGCACTTCAAGGATTGAAGCAATCATTGTAATAGATCTATAGTCTCATATGATATAATACAAAAAAGAGGAGGGGTTATTCCCAGGTGGGTTCCCTAGTAAAAATATTGTGTTATTTGTGATTGAATGATTGCATGTATTTATATTGTATGTTTTCATTTCAACAAATTGAGTACAATAAATTTTTTTTTATTGTATTTAGTATGAATTCATTAGAAAATAAATTTTTTTATTTATTTCTACATGGTATCATAGCTATTGAAAACTACGTAGAAACATAATTCTTGATCTTCTCTCAGATAAATTTTGAATAATAGTTTTATGGTGCGAGAATTTTCTTTAGTGTAGAAACAATGTATTTCTATATATTGAGGCTTCAGCATGCAAAGGAGGGAACTTCAAATTTCATAGATTGGAAAGATGAGATGAAAGTTGTGTTATATGAAATTGGAGTATTGGAGTACACACGTAATCATATTCCAAACCATCAACATCAAATGCACAACATTTGGATCAGTGGAAGAAAGACACAAAAAAAATCCTAGAGGATTATCCTGGAGGGAGTTAGAGACCATGTGTGTTCGAGTTTGCATGGCAAGAAGAATTCTTATGCAATCTAGAAATCCCTCACAAATTTATTCAAAAGAAGTAATGATGCCAAAAAAATGGAATTGAAAGATATGATCGAGAACATTCAAATGCATAAAAATGAAACCATTTTTTAGTACTTATCTAGATTCACTCAGGTTAGAGATGAAATTAGAGAAGTTTGAGAGGATGTACCACCATTGGAACTAGTGATCTTAGCACTCCTTAGTCTTCCAATGCCCTGGCATAGCTATCATGATTCAGTTAATGGAAGAGACAAGCTCCAAAATTGGGATAGAGTTTGGCCTGATTAGGGACAGGAGGAGATTATAAGGAACACTAGAGATGGAGTCTAATACATAAATTATGAGGAAGAAGACTTTTCTCTAGTTGGAAAAGGAAAGAAGACAAAAGGTGAGGCATAATCCAACCAAAAACATGGCAAGAAGAAAGACCTCAGTAAAATTAAATGCCTTCAGTACCATGATTATGGACACTATGCAACTAAGTGTCCACAAAAGAAATCCAGTAAGGAACCTGAAACAACAATAGGTAAATATTCTCTCACATAATAATTTGAGTTGGATTTCACCCTCATTCCTTTAATGGAAGGCACAGTAAGAGGCAGTGAGTGGTACCTAGGCTCTTGTGCTTCATATCATATGATAGGAAATAAGGAGTTATGTAGTAGCCTAGTGAAGGAGCTACAATTACCCATACAGATTGGAGATGATGGGAGATATAGTACCAAAGGTATTGAAACGATCACCTTTAAGAGGGATTCAATCTCTCGTCTTCACCTAAAGGATGTAATGTGTGTGACTGGACTAAAGAAAAATCTTATTTTTGTAGTTGTACTCGAGGAGAAAGGATATGATGTGGTGTTCAGCAAGGGAAAATCTTATCTAAAAAATGTTACTATTGGACAAGTAAAACAAATTGGTGTTTGAGTTAAAAATATATACAACCTAGAGGTATATTTCACCATGTATGCATCCATACCTCTAGGCGTGAGGTAGGGAAATGTAGATCCTTATTCCTATAGTTGAAAATATTTGGGCAGGATCCATAGGAGAGAAGCAGAAGTGGTAGTATAATCTTCTCATGGATCATTACCATTGCTACAGAGGCCCATAGTATTCAGTAGAAGGAGGATCAATTTCAGTTGATTTAGTCAGATCTTGAGCGACAGTGCAGAGGCTAGTAGTAGTTAGAGACCCACAAGACAATTGCATCTCAAAGAGACAATTGATTCAGTATTTTGGATGCCCTTAGTTGAAATTGTTGTATTAGCAACAAAATAATCAGAGGGAGTGTTAATTTTGTTATAGTACATTCCTACTGGAGTAATATGTATACATCTGGACAAATAATTTCTTAAGAGGCAAGTTTAAGTTTCATAGGAGAATGATTGGGGTTGTTCAAAACCCTTTTCTTGCTAAGAGGGAGTGTTAAATTGTAGCAAGAAAAGGCTTAATTTGACTTATACCTTTGTCAAATGGAGAAATTTAAATTTCCACATAAAAAGGATAACTTGAGTTGTAATTATCAGAAGTGACATGGCCAATTCACTTAGTTAATTCGTTCAATTCAATTTGGTGGGCTAGAAGTAGAGTTGTTCATGAGTTGATTGCTAATATCTAGAAATCTATTGGGTTTATAGTTAGTGAAACTCTGTTATCTAATCTCTAGTCATGCATAGAGTTAGTAGGAGTTTAGTTGAGTAGTTGTCACTGTTGTTAACTCACTAATCTCCCAGTTAACTTGTCAATTTAGTAAAAATATCACTAGTCATGCATGCAATTCTTATTGCTTAGTTGAGTGGAGGTAAAATGGCATGTTTGTATTTATTATTGTATACTAGTGAGTGTCCAAACTTCTCATGTAGCAAGTGACGAGTGTTGAACATTTGGTAGTTGAGGGATGAATTTATAAAAAATAGAATGTTGTACTATTTTATGCATGAAAGGAGCTATTTCTCCATAATCCTATTCCCTATTGCGATTACCAGACAATAAATAGAAATGAATAACTGATACAAGAGAAAATTCCCAACCATATGATCATACACACATGAAAACATGCATTCCCTAATTCTATAGGGTTTGGACTAGCACCTCATATCCTCGCAGATCCGTGAAGGCTCTTCAGTTCGATGCACAATCCTCTCACTCTAACTAGGAGATCCCTATATTTTGCCACTGATCTAACACTGCACACAAGCACAAACAAATAAGGACAAAAAGTAATATTTTGCAGCAGATCTTCATTTCAAAGTAATAAACAATAAGATGAAAAAATAGTTGCAAGTATAGATCTGAAAGGAAAGGAACCTATATCTCTTAATCAATAATAAAATGGTACAATTATACCTTCAAGCATAATATATCCTCTCCAAAATTTGGCAGAGTCTCCCCCTCTCTGAGAAATATGACCTAAAACAAAGTATGTGTCTCAATCTCTAGATCAAGGTAGCAACATATTGATATAATTCTGACCCTCCTTAGTCACTTGCCTCTGAATGATATTATATAGGTTTATTCTATCCTTTGGGAGAATGTATCTAGACACTTAGGGGCTTGAGAAGTTAGGAAACTTCTACAATAATGAACCCCCTAGCTAACTCATACACAAGTAGGTCAAGTTTATCTCCTTGGGAATGAAAAACTCTGGAAACCTTTTTCACAATTATGAATTTTTTCTCAATTATCTCAATTATGAAATAATTATTATCTAATAACTATAAAAGTTTGGCAAAACAATTATGAAAAATTTCTCAATTATGTAAATTCACGCTTTTAACATGTGATAAATCTCACATAAGTAAAATAAAAGGTGAAAAAGGATGCATTTTAGCCAAACAACTGAGGTACGTTGAAATTGGGTTTCTCTCGCTATAATTGAGTGGAAAATAGGGTTATAACATAGAAATTCGAAAAATATAGAGTCTAAAAATAGAAATTCTAAAAGTATAAAGTCTCAAGTACGACTTTATAAGAATAGTAAATCACCTTGAATTAATTTGTAATCAAGTATTGTTGATGGAAAGTATATTTTTATTATCATTCAATCCTAATAGATCAATTTCGACTTAATCATCAATATTATTATTAATATTAGTATTATTATTATTCCTATGATACTATTATATTATTATTAAAAATAAATTCACGTCTGTCAATAATGTTTTCTTACACTCTCGTTAATGCTCATAAACTCTCTTACTCCCATTAAAATACTTGTCATAAAATATTCCTCTTACAAAGCATGACATGCAATATTTCTCATACACACTCATTAAATGCATGTCATAAAAGATTCCTCTCGCCCACTAATCTAAGGCATGTGTTTCCTCTCCATAATGGATTATAATTGTATCTTCTTAATGGCATGATTTACTCTTCCCTAAATGGAAAATGTAACTCCTCCTCAAGGCATGTATATTGTTCCTCATATAACGTTAATATTTCATTGATCCTCTTATATATATGTGTCTCATATCATATCACCTCTGTTCAGATTTGGGTGAACTTTCTCATTCTCTTGATATCTGATCGTACTTTATATATCTGCAGAAATATTCCTATCCAATAGAAGAATTATTTGGTTGGGTTTCCCCTTATGGATTTTTCCTTGGTCATTGGACCTAAAATATTTGTGTATCATTGTGTTCATGTCTATATTCAATTGTGAATATGGTTTATATGGTTTATGTTCTATCTAAAATTACTTAAATAATATTTCAGCATAAGGAAGTTTTGTAATAAGTGATTGTTACTACATAGAAAATTACAATTTAAACATGGTACCAGAGATTTGGTGAAGACAAGCTCCATTTGCATCTCTCTTTCTACTAAAATATCTCTTGTTGTATGCTCCATTTTCCACACTCTTTCTGTTGAAATGTCATTTTTTTTCCACTCCATTTGCAACTCTCATTCTACTAAAATATCTCTTGTTGCTTACTCCATTTGTAGCTCTCTTTCTACTAAAATCTCTCTTGTTATCTCATCTAATTGCAACTCATTTTTCCGCTAAAATATCCCTTCTCATTTGGTGCTAAAATATCACTTGTTTCCCCTTCTTTCTCACTACTGAAATTTTATTTGTTTCTCCTTCCTTACTGCTAAAATATTATTTGTTTCTCCTTAATTGCTGACAAAATAATAATATCTTATTTGTTGTCCTATTTTCTACTGAAAGCATCACCAAAATCTGAGTATTTTTTTTGTTCTTCTCTTTATAGTTCCTCGCCTACAGATTCTTGTGACAGCTTGTTGTTTGAGAGTGATACTTAAAGAAACTTTATTGGTTATAAATAAGTTCTCTTAAATTTTGTTGAGAGGGAGACAAATATGGAAATTATACTTGGATATAATTCTACATTTCCTATAAAGGGATGTAGTTCTATCTCTTTTTATCTAGATCAATAAGTTTTGTATGTACCTAATTTAAGATTAATATTTTGAATGTCTTTGATAATTGTTGTTTTGGTATTTGTTGATTCGTGTAGAAGTAAAGAATAATTTTAATTTTTTTTATGCATGTGAAAGAAAGTGTTTCCTTGAAAAGAAGTATAATGCATAGAATTTTGTGCCATAATAACTAATATAAATTTGATGTTGAAGATAGATTGATTTTGGTTCTCTCGCATTATATGATTAAGGACATAATAATATGGGTTTTGGTAATTTTGAAATTAGATTTTACTCACAATAGTGGTTGTAGGTAAGGATCATGAATTTTGAAAAAAATGGAATGATAGTTTTCTAAACTAACCTCTTTTGTAGTTAACAAATATGGATTATAACTAATATCATTGCATGTATTTAAGTCAATATGTATAATTATTATTACATACCTTCATTCTAGGATCAATATTTGAAGATATTTATAAAATCATTGGAATTCATATCTATTCATTGATTCATGAAATATAATTATCAATATAAAATATGGCACCAAAAGTTCACGCATCATCACTATTAAGGATTGCCTCATGTGAGAAAGATGGTTTCCGAAATACTTGAGATTAGACTGGATTGTGATGGAGTTTTACAAGTGGCATTCAAGAAGATGATTTTCTTCTACCAATAACATATGTATGATGGAAAATGGTAACTTATAGAGGCCAGATCAATAGGGATCTAACAAGTTCCTTCAATACCCATAAAAATAAAAATAAAATAAAATACTATAAAAAAAATATTTTCAAGTCTTATGTTGTTTATTTATGTCACTACTCATGTTTAGATTTACCTTCATATATCATTTATTATTCTTCCTGCATGAGTATTTGAATTATTATTTCAATAACTTCTTGATGAGGATGGGATCAAGAAAAATAGATTTTGAAGATCATTAGGGTGTAGAATAGTGCAGGAAGAGTAAACTCCAAGAGGAATTTGGAGCAAGAATAATGAAAGAGTCACTCACACATCTAGACAAGAAAAAAAACACTTGTCACATCGCCAAGTATACTTTCATTATGATTATTTACATTTTTATTACTACTCTTTCTCTTGTTCTGGGAACAATAGGTACATGTGATGGAGGAGAGAACCAAGTCCTCTGTATTGAGATTAAGGAAGATGTTGAGCCATATCATGATTTAAGTGGAACATGAAATGGACAAGGTCTCAAGACTTCTACAAGGAAGCTAGGTTCTTGAAAAATACCACCGTAACATATAACCCAAAAAAAATGTGCACTTAAGGATCTTTGAATACCTTATCTACTTTCATGTGCCAAAGGAAAAGAGTACGATGCTAGAAGCTTCATGTGTGAAAATTATAAATATTAAAAAATATATGTACCTGGAAAAAGTAATATAGAGTTTAGTAGAGGTATAACATTTGATGAGGATGCGACTATTTGAAAATCCATAAACACTTCTCCTCTTGCTAATGTTGAAAGATAGAATGATTCCTTGGATGCACAATAAGTTCCTGAGCCTGAGCATGATCTTTCTAATGAACCCATGTATCCCATGGACTCCTTGAATCATTGTCCATGTTCTAGAAAGAGATTATTATGGATTTGTGACAATTTAAAATATGTTAATAGAAATGGTTATACTAGAGGAATATTCAGATAAAGAAAGAAACCATACCGGTTCCAAGGATATGTTGTTGATGACATTATTGAAAAAATATAAATCTAGATTTTTTGCCATAGGTTTCAAAAAGAGGGAGTAGACTATGATGAAATATTTGCACCTGTTTCCCATTATACCACCATCTGATCTATTGTGGCTCTAGTTTCTAGCCAAGGATGGTATATTCACCAAATGAATGTGAAGACTACTTTTCCCCATGGATTTTTCAAGGAAGAAGTATATGTGGAGAAACCAAAAGGCTTTGAAGTACATGGCTAGAAAACTCATGTGTGCAGATTGAAGAACTCCTTGTATGGTTTGAAGCAAGATCCAAGAGCTTTTTATGCTTGCATTGATAGCTTCTTGATGAAGATTCGTTTTACTAGAATTATTTCTAATCCAAATATTTACTTCAATACAACCCAAGGTTTGCATTTTAATTTTGGTATTATATGTTTATGATTTACTTATTACCAGTTGTGAATCTCTTATCCTGCAGTGTAAGAGGGAGTTAGCTTCTGAATTTGAAGTGAAATATATTCATTTGATGCACTCCTTTGGGTTCTTGAACTAAGACAAAAACCCGGTGAGATTTTTCTTTATCAAGGAAAATATGTTGTCAAGCTACTAGAATTATTTGGTCTCGCAAAATGTAAATGCGTGATTACTATAATGGAGATGAACTTCAAAAGTTGTATGGTAAATTTGTAGGTCCAGATTTGGAAAATCCTTCTGAGTATCAAAAACTGAATGGGGCATTAATGTTCATAGTGAAAATTAGACTAGACATATGTTTTGAGGTCAATACTATGAGCCAATATACAATTAAGCCATCACACTAAATTTTTGCAAAGCACGTCTTGAGATACCTGCATGGGATCGTCAATAATGGATTAATATATACTGCTAAAAAGGTAAGACTTCATGGATGTGGTCCTGATGTTTATTGGGTTCGTAACTCTACTGATAGAAAGAGAACTTCTAGGTGGTGCTTTATATTGGGATCTGCCATGATCTCTTGGATGAGCATAATTTAGAGTTATGTTACAATAAGTACAGCTGAACCTGAGTACATTTCTACTAGAATTACCATATTTTTGGTTTGAGGGGCCCTGACCCAGGTTTGGAGTTGAGGTTAACCAACAAAACCCTCTTACTACTGGCCCTTTCGACAGTGACCTGCTTGCGCAAGTCAAAGTCTCACCTGAAGCAGTATGGGGGGGTGTTGGAACCAAGTTTCCACTCCCTGAGAGAGGTTTGAATGATGTGGCTTCCTTAAGATCCTAAATAACCATGAATAGACCTCTGCAATAGAAGCCCTAACCAGGAAACCCTTAGAGACAAATTTAGGTCAAATATGCAGAATGCCTTGAAAAAGTTAATAAAACAACCATAAATCATGTAATAACCCTTAACACCTAATATCATATCCTTATACCATCAGATCCATCCAGTAATCATTCATATAAACTCAAAACACAGTTGTGCAAGATATCCAATTGCAGACAATACAAGAATCAGAAATAAGATGAAGAAACATTCATAACATAGACAGTAGATGAATTTCAGACTTAGATATCCACAACAAAATTCCTTTATTAATATCAGTTCAGATCCTTCATACAAAACCCTTCAACAACCCGTGCACAGAGCCAGCGGGGTCTGCACATAGAAGAACTAAGGACTCTGTGCACACAGCCAACAGGAGCCTTCTACCTAGACAAATCTACACAAAATATCACAAAATAGCCAGATCTATCATCAACGTTCAGACTTATCCAAAAATATCCCTTCTTAGACTCGATCTAGACTTCTATTTATACTATTAGCGTGCGCTACTGTATGGTCCAAAAACTGTGGTTTACGATCCCTTGATCTACCCTTTTTACCCATTACAACTCATGAGGGGCTTTGACCCACCCCAAAGCCCCTACATAAAACTTATCTATTACAAAATATATCTAAATCGATCCTTCGTACTTAGGGGATCATGATCCAACAGCCCCCCAACACAATCTTGTGACTTGTCCCAAGTCACACTAGCACTAGATTCTTCATTTTGTTATGGAGCTCCAGAAACTGTGGTTTACGGTCTCTTGATCTACCCTTTTTACCCATTACAACTCATGAGGGGCTTTGACCCACCCAAAAGCCCCTACAGACAACTAATCTATTACAAAATATATCTAAATTGATCCTTCGTACTTAGGGGATCCTGATCCAACAGGCCCCCAACACAATCTTGTGACTTGTCCCGAGTCACACTAGCACTAGATTCTTCATTTTGTTATGGATCTCCTTGATGGTAGCTGAAAATAGTGCCAATACACTTGCACTCTGGTCTGCTGCGCTCTACACGTTCCCTACCATATTCTCTGAAGTCAACCCCTCTATAGCCAAAGTTACACTCTCCAAAGTCTGGTTCAGGTTGTGGACTACAATATCTAGGTCCTTAGATAGCTTCATGGCCTCATCCGCCCATGACTTCATGTGGTTGTTGAAGATTTATTTCTTGCAAGCGAGCTCCTCAACCTCATTCCGCAATGCCTGGCTGGTATGAAGGCATGCCATTCGTTGAGAAAGGACAAATTTAGGAAAAGCCTCCTACAAGTCTTCGAACTCCTCCTCTTTAGCACACATCTCCTGGGTAATTTTCTTGACTAATGGATATGTTTGCATAGAGGCCCATAGTCCCATGGCTATCTCCAGGAGCTCCAAAACCTTATCAGCGTTTACAGAGATGCTGGCGATTGTTGTCTTCACTAAAGCAGCCCGTTGTGCACGCATCTCTGGGGGAGGGGGGTCTCAGGCTACAGTTTCGCCTGCAATCCAACAATTTGCTGCTCAAAATCAACCTTGACATTCTAGATCTCAGACTTGAAAGCTTTGAGGGCTACGACTAGGCTCTCAATTTTTTATTGCGATGCGGTGGAGGATGGGATGGATACGTCGGGGGATCTTTCCACATAAATTATCAATGAAGCTCTCCAGCTCCGCGCGTTGAGCTAGGACTAGTTGTTGCACTGTTTGAGCCTGGATAGAATCTACCAACTTTGTTGCTGCAACCTGCTCAGCCTCACTGAGCTGCGGTTATGCATGAGCCTCTCTACTATGTAGTTTGGCTCATATGAAAATGTGGAGGGTGTGTAACCTCCCACTTGGCAGCTTCACGAGGTCAATGCTGACCTCGGGGTAGGTTTAGACCTGCGCAGACAACTCTCCTTGTTCGATGGACACTGCTGCACCTGGGAAGGGGAAAAATATTCTCTTTGTAGTCATGACGATTGAAGTGGATGACAGGCTCACTTGGATGAGCCTCGCTTGATCTACGCTCACTTGAAATGTATTTGTCTTTGGTTTTAGAACCTGCAAAATTGACTACAAGGCTTCTCCCATGGCCTTGTACTGTGTCTCCATAGAGCTCCATCAGTCCTCCAATGTTGAATAAACTGCATCAGCAATCTTTTCGAGGTCCTCTTCTACCAGAGTAGCCTCTTCCTCTCCTTCGAATTTGGACCCTTTCCTCTTCTTGCGCGGCCCTTTAGTTGTTTCTCCACCTCGCTTGGTGCCATGTGGGTATTCAACACCATCCCCATTAAGCCTGTCCAAACCTCCAAGGTGCACCTCTTCCTGGTTTCCTCCCAACCCCTGGTTCTTGTCCTTTTCTGCATCTGGCTCCTTATCTGCTTCAACCCTTATATCTTTTTCATCATTCTTCTCCGCTCTTGTCTCCATGCGCTGCTCTGATGTGTCTTGTGAAGCTATATCTTTTGGAGCTCTGTCTTTTTTGGAAGTGGATGACCTAATGGGTTGGGTGGAGCCAATCTCGATCTTCCATGCATTTGGCCATATTGCCACGACTTGGTCGAATTTTGGCTCCATGACCATATAGGGTAAAGTGTACTAGTTTGAGTCCTTGTGCCCTTTAATATGCATGTTATGCATGGTCACCTGAAATTACGCGATGCTTTTTTATTTCTCATGTACTGCTGGCGAGATTCTTGGTCTGGAATGGATGGATTTAGCCAGTGCGCCTTCAAAAAGAACCCAAAATATTTTATTTTCCTCCACTCGCCAGGGGTTAGATGAGTCCCATAAGTTAGCATAATGTGCCCCTTCACATACGCCTAGTTATATTCAGGAAGGACTGCATCTGCTGGGGTCTCCCATGCCACCAGCATAATTAGAAATAGAAGCCATGAGTAGTAGAACTTCTTCCCCAGTTCCTGCGCCTCGTGCACATTTTCCCAAAAATCTTCGCACAAAAACAGTGACTAGTTATACAACATCCCCTTTTCACATTGCCTTGCCAAGGCAATGACATGCGCGGGGACCATTTTTGGTCAGCACTTTCTCATAAGCTTGCATCCGAGGAAAAGGATGCCTACATGCACCATCGGGTCAGCGATGGTCTAGACTAGAAAGGCCCTCTTATCCCATCCCAAATTGAATTTTTTCTTCACATAATTTTGCAATTTTAGCTTGTTTCTCTTCCCAAATCCCTTCCTCGGATGGAACCCTTCTTGAGTAGGTCAGTGATCTGATGGATCAGCACAACATCTATGTGAATTCTCCCCTGAATCCATAGGGAGCCTTCGTGGACAAAGGCTAGCAGCTATTGCACACAAATGCCGGTGATCGGTTACCTTCCAAAATGTGGAATCCTCAACAGATTGAGGACTCCCGTGTTGTGCAGCCCACGTGCCCAAGGCATTGTTTCCACCTTTGGCGCATCGTCATATAGCACTCGTTCCAAATAATTTTATGGTGTGAGTTTAGGGAAAATTGCTTCCTTTAATAACTTATAATCATCAAAATTAATTTGGGGAATCTTGTCGAACATTGATGCAACCAGAGGGACATCCTGAGGGATCAAGGGCATCTGCAAGTATTCCCAAAAAGTGTCGATGTTTTGCGGATTACACACAGAGGGCTTCCGCGGCTTAACATAGGGTGGCCTCCATGAGATAGGTTCCATAAACATCACTTCTTGCCTAGCACTCATTAGGCGCTTCGATGGATCGTTGATGGGGGATCGATCCTTAGTGGCTTGCCTTGGGGTTGTTACATTCTGTAGAGAGGTGCATGGCTTAGAAGTAGCCCACTTGGACATTTTCCCCTTACCTTTCTCTTTCACTGGGATTAAAGAAAATCACAAGGCACCAAACATTCAAACAACAAAGGAACCAATTGAGACCCGTGCCTGCCTTTTTATAAGCCATCCATGGTAAAAACGGCTGAATTATCATTAATTTCCACTTACCTTCAAGAAAATGGTAAAAAATACTCCAATATCGTCTCATTAAATGCGAGAAATCTGCTCCATGCAATGGTAATTTCACTTTTTAACCCAGTTTCACTGTTCCAACGATTAGTTTCCTTTCGTGCGTGTCACCCCTGTGCTTCTGTCACACCTACCTGCGCCCTTCCTCTCTGATGTTCACAGAATTTTTTATTTGGATGCTCTAGCCATATATTCATTTGGTCGGCACTGAAATGTCTCTATACGGTTTCGAGCGACTTTCATTTAAGTACCCAGGAAATTTCTCTCCGCTCAGTGCAGCTAAGCACACCGCACCGCCATCAATGATATCCTTCAAAATATATGGTCCCAACCAATGCTTTCTAAACTTCCCTGGATGGCACACAAACTTAATATCATATAGCAAGACCAAATATTCTTCCTTGAACACCTTCTTCCTACTATGCCTGTCATGTCAGGCTTTTTCGTGCACCTTCTACACATGCTGGTGGAAGTTAGCAATGAGTCGATCTTCTTCTATGGAAACAAGTTGCACCAATATTTCCTCCATAATGTCAGACTTGGCCATATTAGTGAAAGATGCAATGTGCATACTTGGGAAAATACACTTCATTGGCATGATAGCTTCCTTCCCATAGACCATCCCGAAAGGTGTTTTTCTCGTCAACTTTTTGCATGTCATCCTATAAGCCCATAAAAAAGAAGGGATGGGCACATCCCAATCATCACGGTTGTAATTACAGATCTTTGTGAGCATGTTCTCCAAGATTTTGTTGAAAGCTCCTACTACAAAATTTGCTTGTGGGTGATAAGGTGTACTCTTCATGTGATGGATCCAGAATTCCTCTATTAAAGCTTCAATTGTTTCATTAACAAAGTGCGTACCTCTATCAGTCATCAAAATCTTTAGGCATCCAAACCTGGTCAAAATGTGCTCAAAGATAAAGTGCGCAACAATATTTGCGGTACATTCCGTAACTTCTTTCGACTCTACCCATCTGGTTACATAATCAATTGTAGTAATGATATAACGCGCTCCAGTATTCTTTCCACGAGCGTTGATTAGTGCAAAAAAATATATAACCCATTTATAAAATTCCTATAAGGCCATCCGCAGTTGCAGGGGAATTTCATCTCTGCGCGAGGGTTTCCCTATTCTCTGACATGCATCATAGGCCCGACAGTATGCATGTGCATCACTTTGTAGCGTAGGCCACCATAACCCAACACACGACACCTTCTACACAGTGCCTTTCCCAGTGTGGTGGCCTCTTTCCGCTCTTCCATGAGCCTCCACCAATATATATTTTCTTTCATGTTCCAACACATATCTCCTTAATACTTCATCTGCTCCTATTTTGTATAACTGACCTGAAATCAGGGTAAAATCAGCTACGCACTCGACCAAATCCTTCTTTTGCTGGACTGAATATTCCATAGGCATTGTTCTCGTGGTCAGAAGATGAATAATATCCGCAAATTTCTCATCCAACACCTTGATAGCGAAGAGTTGCACATCAAGTAACCCCTCCTTCAGACTGGTTGGTTCTTCCTCATTCTCAATTCTTGACAGATGATCAGGCCCAACATTCAGTCTTCCAAGCTTCACAATAATCTCAAAGTCATACTCCTGAAAAAGCAACAACCATCTGCAGATCTTCCCCCCCGAACACATGCTTATTGACCAGGTATTTCAGACTAGAATGACTAGTGAACATTTTGAAATTCCCTTCTAGAAAATGGTGTCAGTATTTTTTCAGCACGTATACCATGGCCAATCCTTCCCTTTATGTAGTTGAGTATTTAAGCTCTTCGTTGGAGAGCTTCCAACTAGAAAAATCGACTGGGTGATCAATGTCTCCTTCTCTTGGCTATGGTAAAACAACCCCAAGCGCTATACCAGATGCATTGACATGCACATGAAAAACCTAATACTAGTCTGGGAATATCAAGATAGGTGTAGTGACCATTTTCTCCTTTAGCAGCTCAAATATATTCTGACTCTTGTCATGCCAAAAAAATTCTACATCATTCTTTAGCAACTTCTCCATTGATGTAGTGATCAGAGCATATCCTCTTATAAACTTCCTGTAATAACCAGTGTGTCCTAAGATAGAACACAACTGTTTCTCATTGGTAGGAACTTCTAAGTTGATGATAACTGCGATCTTCGCTAGGTCTACCATCAATCCTTGCTGACGTACTATATGCCCTAAAAAAATTCCAAAAGGCACACAAAATATACACTTCTTCAGGTTGAGAGAAATATGGTGCTTCCTATAGGTTTCAAGCATCATGCGCACGTTCAACACATGTTTTGTTACCAACCCAAACACTGTCCAGTAATAAAAATATACCTCCAAGAATTTATGCATGAATTCATTGAACACAGCTACTACCACGCGTGAGAAGATTGTAGGTGAATTTTTCAATCTGAATGGCATGACAATATATTGGAAAGAACCCCATTCAGTGGAAAAGGTGGTCTTGTTGCAGTCTTCCGGCGCAATTCTGATTTGATGATACCCCAAAAATATATCAGTAAACGAATTTTCTTCTTCTCCACCTACATTATCCAAGATTTCATCAGAAAACAAAGGTAGGGAATGGGTCATGCACACAGACATCATTCAACTTGCACAGATCTACACAAATCCTTATTTCTCCTTTGGTCTTTTTCTCTTAAACCACCATTGGGCTTACCCAATTAAACCGTTCGATCGGTTCAATGATTCCTGCAACCACCATATTTTCTAACTCCTCCTTTAATTTATGCTTATATTTTGGGTTCAATCAATATGGGTGTTGCTTGACAGGGCGCGCATCTAGTTTTAGCGTGATCTTCATAACACCCAAGTCCCCTATAATTCCCTTTAGCTCAGAGAACTTTGTAGGAAATAGATCTTGATACTCTGTCAGAAGCTTTGAAATCTTTCCTACTGTATCATCATCCCAGTAGTCCCCAATCTTGGCCAATTTTTGCTGCTCTTCTATCTCAAAGTTGACTTCCTTCAATTTCAGAGGTTTAGTGAAATCTACCATCCCTAATGCGGGCCCTGCAACTACGCGCTCCACTTTAGACTCAGGGATGTTAAAATTCCTTGGGTCATCTTCATTATCCTCGATCAAATTTTTTTTGCAGTTGGCGATGTCTTGCATCTGCGCATCCCAGGATAGCAACACATTCCTTTCGGGGTTGGGATTCATGAAATACCATGGCATCTATGTCATGTACGGCTTCATCCAATTTATCCGAGCCCCCAACCAAGCCAAAGGTTGTCAGGAAATCCTGTCATTTTATAACAGTCTCGAGTGCCTCGGTGTAGCTCAAATTATAGATACCAAGTGGTGGGTATTGGCCCCAACAAGTGGAAAAACCTATGAACCCACTCATTCCACATCTTTTCATCCCATACCTCCATCCACATGGCCAGGTGCTTGCGTGGATTGCCCCGACCATAAAAGAACTCAATTGGTGGGGTGTCTGGAGGTTCGAAGCACAACATCATCATTTGTCTACATTCCTTCCAGTCTTGGAAAGCTCCCTTGTGCGTCTCCCACCAATGTGCTGGAGTTGCGGGCAAAGCCAAATCAAGTGCCCAAAACCTTTGTTCCTCTAGGGAAACTTTTTCCAATGCTTCCAGAAATTATTTGACACTACTAGAACCATCAAAGTAGGGCAGTTCTCTTATCTCATAGGATATGCAATGGAATTTCCTTGTGATCTTGAGGTAGTGCAGCGCGAAGACATCGTGCAAGCGCTTCTTCCAATTCTCCATCTTGCAATCTGAATTGGAGAAACACAAGATATCCTTCTCCAAATTCAATGCCATTATATGTAGGGTTGATCCAGTCTTCGTCCTGCGCAGTCAGTTTGTAAATATGGTCAACTTCATCCCCTACATGCATTGGTTTTGTGTATCATTCTCCTTCTATTGGATTCAATGGGACTCTCACCCATGTACCATTATTCTCAAAAATCATACTTCTACGCTTCATGTTAATGATGCCTCCCATATCAATCACCCAATCTAATCCTAACAGCGCAGGGTAGGGGTATGCATCATCCACAATTTGTATTACTTCGAAATATGTGCATACCTTTACTCTAGCAATGTTTACCACCACTTGTGGAGGCCTTCCAAGTGGAATTATCTTTTGATTATTAGCCATTCGTAGTTGAATGGTGGACCATTCCAATGTGGGTTCTCCCATCTTCTACCAGGTCTGCTTAGGTAAGACATTTGCATCAAACCCCATATCCAAGATGACTTGATCCATCTCATACTCTCCAATTTTCACAATCATGTGCATCTCCATACCATTTCTCTTCTTCTTCTTATAAACCTTGTTCACGGCCTTGGTTTCTGTCCGAGGCATCTCTTTTTCCGTGCAACTATCTATCAGCGTTTGAAGATTATCTACTACCTTCTAATTGTGCAATAGCTTAATGTAGGATTGTAGGAATGGTTTAACTTCATCATCATCTTTTGATTCCATGGGAGTTCTTGACATGGATTCTCCTGCATCAGAAAAATTATTCCAGGGCTCAATGAAAATCTCTTTTTCTTTCTACAGATTGAGGCCTTCATTTTTGTCAGATGCTTTTCTGATCAGTGACTCTGTGGCAGCCTTTTCCTCATTTCCTCTAGTGGGAACACCATTGCGTGTAATCACATTTACACTTGGGGCATAATTGTGCTGTTCAGATTTAACCATATGTGCGTTCTGCATCGATGTCTGCTACTTTTCCTGCATTTTAGCCATTAACATAGGACAATATTCAATTACATGATCAAATTTCCTACAAAGCCTGCAAGATTCTCATGCAGGGTTCATGTAGTCATGTGCATAGTGTCCAACGTCTCCATAGTTGTAACAAATTAGTTGCCCTCTCCCTCTACCTATGCCTCCACCTCTCTCCCCTCCCCATCCTCTTGCTAGGGATCCTCCTTGTCCAGAGGGAGATGCTGGATATGAAGGCTCGGCCTACACTCTATACATGTTTGCATTGTCTATCAGTAGGTCAAATGTTCTGCAATGGTGTTCATCATGAACAACTGAAGAGCAGATCTTGCACCATTGTTGCTTCAACTTTGGTACATAGGCTCTTGACCAGGGACAATGGTCTGTATCATGGTGCCCAACCACCCTACAATCAACACACCATAGTGTGGGGGTACTAGGCCCAACATCATCTCTAGGGAACACTGGATTCGGTCCCCCATCTTGCATATAATCCATCAACAGAGGGCACTAATATTTGGTGTGGCTAGCTCCCTTATAACATATGCTCCAGAAATTTGCGCCAACTTCTTTACCCCGATCTCTTCGTAAATTATGAATTTCTAATTTCATAGCTTCTAATTGGATCTAAATTTCAACGCTCTAAATTGAGCATCATCCCTAGGCGTAACTTCTAATTTCATAGCAATTTCCAGGGTTTATTCCTAAGATTCAATCTTTTGTGGATCCATAGACCAGTGCAAATGTTGAAATATCATGGCAATGAAGCATTCCTTATGTTCCTTGTCATCATAATCCAATCCTCCATCACTGATGGTTTTCTTTTATCGTTGGTCAGCTTCCCAAACTAATTCCTTCAGCCCTTTCTTAAAGTATTTCAGTTCTATTACGCACTAAGAGTAGGATTTTGGCTTTCAAAACTTCTGCTTGAGGGCATCCTTGATATCTTGAACTGTGGGATGCACATGTTGAGAAAGGTAACCCATGAACCAATCTAAATCACGACCTTCAAAGGCCATAGCCAGTTGCACTCTCTTGACAACATCCATATTGATAATCTACGCATTCCACACCGCATTCACCACAAACCAAAATCGGTCCATATCCTCATCACTCACACCCTTAAAGGTGGGTAGCTTCATATGGGCGGTCATATATTTCGCAGGTGGGGGTGGTGGTGGGGTAGGAGGATTCTTACCCCTACGCAAATTTTATGGTGGCATAGTAGGAGGGATATTTTCAGTGTGTGTGGCCTCGCTTCCATTTATATCAGGGAAGTTTCTTAAAGGGTGTAAAGAGAGTTTCTTAAAGGGTTGTATACAGATCTATCCCCTTTCTGATCGACCTTGTTATCACTCTGCTAGATTCCTAAGGCTGAAGAAGGAATCCCAACAGAGGTAGCCACAGACCAACCTTTTAACTTGGTAGCTAGCCCTACCAAGTTGGAGAGGGCTCTCTCCACAAAACACAACCTAGGAGGCTGAATGGATTAGGATTTTAGGCTAGGTGTGAGTTTTAGAGTTTTGATAATTGATTTTGGTCGGGCTGCTAGATGAAAGTATGGTCAAGGGAGCTAGGTAATGGAAAATGAGATAAGGTTGCAGAGATTCAATGGGGAAAGGTAGGCATAAGGCTTAAAACTTTAAGATGATTGTGATGAGATGGTTTTAAGACTGATGAGAAGATAGAAAGAGCATGGGAGATGCTATTCTTCCTAAACAGAGGAAAATGGACAAATTATGATAACTTTCCCTAAACAGAGCATGAGCAAGCATGTATTCTACCTATCAACTTGAAAGAGATAATAAAATAGAGATTTAATGAACATGAAGACAGAACATTATAACATATGAAACTGAAGGAAAAAAAATGATAAACATCATACCACCTGTATCCCAAAAAATAGTTGCAACTCTTCTTTATTAACTGGCCAAACTCAGTACAATAGTCCTTCATCAATACATTTGCATCCAAAATTATTCCAACCCTTGCTAAGAGTGAAGAAAGGGAATATATAGACATCAAAAAACCATTCACTCATCCTCAGGGGTAGAATCCATGAGGTGAGGAAGGGATCCACAAAATACTGAACTGAAATTTGGAGTATAGGGAGCTCCAAGTGACTCCTCCCTAAATACATTCAAACTGATTCATTTGACTTAAGGAAAATTTTACCTCATGAATCTACCCCTAGGTAACTTATCCATAGCATAATTACATTTACCATCATCAATTACATAGGTAGAAACAAAAATTTCTGAAGTAAATTCAAAATTACAGAGAAATTTCAAATAAAATCAACAAATGGTCAAGTGTGCCATTTTTCTATCAAGTGTGCCCTCGCTGTGTCAAGTGCGCCCTCCCTGTTCAAGGCTGAATTTGTCTGACTTTTAGGTGTCCAAATTGGATCCAAGATATATTGATGGAAATAACTTGAAGTATAGTTTCTAGATCTGCCTTTAGTTTCCAAAATGAAGGTCATTTTCCCCCTCAAAACTTCAATATCCAAATACTTCTTTGTGCGCATCTCCTAGGCCAAAATAGGGGCAGAAACATGATTTTTAATGTGTTTTTTTCCCTTTTAACTGACTATTTTGTCTTAAAAACCTTATAAAATGTACAGGGTGCATGTATTCATCATTATGAATCCAATGGTGGTCTCTTTGTGACCATTGGATGCCTCAAAAAAGTGCTAGGTGCTGCGCATGTGACCATTTTGTTGATATGACATTGTCCATGAAAACACAAAAAACCCATATTTTGCAAAAACTCCCAAAAACTCTTCAAAATTGGTGAAATGATGGTTGATGATGTTGCTAGGCTTTGATTGAAGCCTCTGAAATTATGTCTAAATTTCTTTTCTCCTCCAACATGGTCAATGCCTCAACCTTTGCATTGGCTCTTTTGAGCTTGGCCATTGCAATTTTCTCCTTTTGGGCATCATGCTTGATCTTCCTCCTTAACACATCATTGTCTCTGTTAGCCTTTTCCAAAAGCTTCTCCAAATAATTATTAACTCTATCAATCCATGGCTCCCTATTTTCATTGATCACCATTGCAAGTTTCTAATTTAGCGTTAGCTGATCAACAATATGAGCCTATTTTTGTCTTTCTAGAGCTAGAGATCTTTTCAGCCCTCTAGTTCTAGGTCTTCCTCTTGGTGCTTGTTCATTTTGTTCATCAAGCAACCCATAATTTTTAAGTGTCTCATCTAGCATAACTTTGGCCTTTTCTGCCTCCCTTTGAGTAGTGATGAATTTCACCTCATCAATGGTATGCTTTGTTTTCAATTGCTAGTTATCTTGCTCAAGGAAGTTTATGACATACTTGACCCTGTCAAGATTAGTCTGGAGCTCTCTAATCTTGTTATCCTTACCTTTGATAACTGCACTAGTGATTTTATCATATTCATCCTCATCTAGTTCAACAAGCTCAAAATAATTCTCAATCTCAGGGCATGTCCAACCTTTGCCTGAATTTCAGCATCAATCACCTTTTCTTTGCCTTTTTACATGTGCTTTGTTGATGTAGAAGGTATGGCCCCTTCCAATATGTGTGTAGAAAACAAATTCCCGTAACCTCTCTGGTAGTTTTTTGGCAATGGCTTAATCTCAACCACATTAGCCATCTTAGGCTCACTGACCTCAATCTTGCTAGGCGATCCAATGTCATGATGGAATGGAGATGAAGGAGGTGCAATGGGTGAAAGGGAGTGATTTGATGATGATGAATTTTCTATGGGATGAGATGGAGGGATGGAAGTAGATGGCTGAGATGATGAAGGTACATTTGGTGCATGCTTCATAGATGGCTCTTTGAATATATCATTAGCTATGAAGGTACTCAATGCAATGTTTAGTTCATTGAGATGATAGAGGAATATGATTTTGATAATGGAATGATGAATAATACTTCTCATTTGATGTTCATACTCCCTTTTTTGGACAATAAATTCCATCTTAACAATGCTCCGGAAAAATTAGTAGAGTATGTTGAATATCTTTACCCTAGTGAAATGAATTAAGAGCCGGATGTGATAGATATAAAGTCTTGAAAATCTACCTTCACATGAAAAGTATTTCATGATTATCTTCATCATTGGTGCATATCTATCGAGAGAGTAGGCAAAATGAAAGAACCTCCTTTTCTCATTCTTCACCTTGGTTTTATGCAAGGCTCAAAGTAGTTTTCCTCCAATTCACTGTTCTTGAACCATTTCTCCCCAACATTTGGGATCCCGGTGGCATCTAAAATGATGGCAGTTGAAACAATAAAGGTGACAATAGCTAGAGTAACTTGGTTGTTATGGAGGTTGGATATGAAAATCCTGGTCAACATGGCATGGTGTTGGACCCTCTGAATTTTCTCATAGAACTTAAAAAACCCAACATATTTGAAACATGTCACTACCAGAAGAGATGGAAAAAGTTATGTAGTACGTGTTGGCTCAAGTTTGAGTATTCTTCCCCCTTTATGTGGCCTTCCAGCCTCCGTTTCTTCTCCCTCACTGTATGATCTATTCCCTTCTTTTGTCATGATATTTTAAAGTAAAAGCCCTAGGGAATGTGATGATGGTGAGAATTTTTTTTAGGAATGAGGAATGGGAAATGGAAATTGAGGGAGATGGTTCTAGGGATTTATGAAATGGGAAAGGGGATAGGGATTAGTGATATGGTGAAATTAATGATGGGGAAATTATCTACAGGTTTGGGATTAGGAGCCTAGGTAGTTGTAGCACCTAGGGCTTATGGTTTTGGGAAAAAGGGTAAGGGAAAGGAAATTTTGTAATACAGGGGTTTAGGAATGGGTATTTGAAATTGTAGGAATGTGATTTGGGGAATTAAGAGTGCAATGGGAAATACTAGGGTTTTAAAACGATTCTAAGCACCAATTTCTAAAACAAAATTCACTACACCCAACACATGAACTTGATGGAGATGATAAATGATGGCATTATCTCTTACTCATTTGTTGGAGGTCGATGAGAAATTTGTTGAAGCTTAGGAAATGATTTTTTGCAATTTGAATGAGTTTTTGCGATTATCTGGTCAAGTGAGCCCTTGTAGAAGAGAGTGCACCATGGCAGAAGAGAGTGTGCCCTTGCAGAAGAGCGTGCGCCCTGGTAGAAGAGAGTGTGCCCTCAACTCTGTTTTTTGCAAATTTTTGCTCAAAAATTTGAAATTCGCCCTCTTGGAGTGTGTAAAACGGTAGTAGGAGACAAATGAGTTTGAATATGATGTCATGAAGGCTTTAACACTTGAATGAAATTGATCTTTTGTTTTAAAAAACCACTTTTCTGATGTTTCATTTCACCTTTAAAAACTTTGTTGAATATCGTTTTCACTTTGATTTTCTTCTTTGTAGGTTGATGTGCCTGAGTTTGGCACTCTTTATATTTTGACTTTGATGATCTTTAGTTCGGCATATGAGTTTGATTTGGTAGCTTGGGACAGTACTTATTACATAAAATGAGCATAAAATTACATAAAAAATAAAAATAAATTACATATATGTTTTGAATAAAATTACACTTTGGTATCAAAATAATACTTTGAAACCATAATTACAACCTTTAAAAATCATATTTAAATGCTGACAAATCTTTTTCAAATGATAAAGAAGTATTATTAAATCACTCTCACACTTTTTCTGACATTATTGAGATGAAATGGAGTATTATTGAATATTGGAAAATGAAACCTAATGACCTAAGTGGACCTTGAATGACCTGACTTCATGTTGACTTTGACTAACATAATGACATAGTGAAATGAGCTTTCGAGACTGATTTATGCTCAAAAATACATGAAGGTAGGCCAGAAAATGTGAATTTTTTAGGGAGAGTGAGGTTTTATTACTAGGGCTACCATCAGTGAGTGATTTTTTTGCATGAACTAGTGGAATGATAAAAAAAATTCTGAGTGGGACCCCTAATATGAATATGAAAAGACTATATTTTGATCACTAATGGTAGGATGCGAATTTTGACACTAACATCAACCTTGTTGGGGATGATAACTCTGAAAGAGGTTTCAAGAACGATAGAACTCTAGATTTTGCATATCAGTGCCTCATCCATTAGGCCAATATGGGGTGAAAATGTGAAGTTGGGAAACACTTTTTGCCCTTTTTTGACATTGAAAATTGTAATTTTCTATGATTTTCAACTTCAACTCCACTAAACCAATACTGACTGAAAATAAAAAAACTTACTAAACGTATTGATGGCATCATATCACTGACACTTGAGGGCTTCAAATCCTGATGACAACCACCTGTCTGTTGAAAGCATACTATATAATCAAGAGATATCAAAATGCCAGTGTAACCAATTAAGCAAATGCCTCCTTGATTTATTATCCCAATCAAATTCTCTGGACAACAATAAATATTTACAATTTGGAAGCCAAAAACTTAGCTGACAATAATCTACATCATCACTGAATACTGCAATAATTACCTTCATTGATGACTGCAATAAACTTTCCACTGGATCTTGAAAAACATGAAAATTTACCTCTTGTTGATATAGAAGAAACAAGGAACCTTTTTCTCTTGATTCTGATCTCCCTTCATCATGTACCTCACCAAGAGTATGTTCTTGGTCTTCAAAAAATTCTGAACAAGTAGATGAGAAAATTTGTTCTTGAAATAAAAATTCTAAACATGAAACATGAGAAGAAAAATATGAATGACAGTCCTCAATGCCATGGTCTTCTGCAATTTGAATACATTTTTTATCATCTTCATATGACATGGCAACCAGATTGTCATGTTTCTTATCACACTCATCAGTCATAAGAGGGAAAACTTCAGATTGTTTGTGAAACTTAAAAATGATATTTATATCATTTATTGCAGAGTCATCCAAAGAATAATTTTCACTTAATTGAACAAAGATCTCATCTTGTTTTCCATAAAGGGACTGCATTACCTCTTTTTGAAGACTTTGTTATGATGGGATGAGAACACTTAGGTCAATAAGTATTTTTTCTTCATTCGAGGTGATCTCAACAATAGAGATTCCTTCATGGGATCTGGAACAACATACTATTCATCATCACAATATGAATCTAGATCTGGATTGGCCAGCTTGACTTTACCACAATTTGAAATTGGAACTTGATTTTCCTTCATACCATCTTCTGCTACAAGAGGATATGAAAGAAGAGCTTATCTTCCATCATTTTTAACTGTACAAATATCTTCAGCCTGCTGCAAAATTTCCTGAGCATCATAAGTATCCTCTAAGTTTTCTCTATGTTGTTGAAATGGATTTTCATACAGGGCTTCCATGATCTCATCGTCCATGAATTCATCATCTTCATAAACTTTCTCAAATTTTAAGTAAAACTATCAACATGTTTACATCAGTTCTGAACTAATATTAAGGATGGACAAGATTCTTTATACCTTTCAAAGAACATGGTATGAAAATCCTTTAAACAATAAATACAAGTAGGCGGAAAAATTTCATACCAAGATCGGGCTTCACCTTCTAGAGTGGCCATGAATATCTTCATCAAGCAGTCTTTAGGAAAATCAATCTTTAATCTACGCACATTCATGTGAAATCTCACCAGATAAAGAGAAGCATCATTACCTTTCACATTTTTGAACTTCGGAAGATATGTCATCCATTAACCCGAGGCATGATATTTGGAAAACCTGGTATGTGATCTTGGTACATGGGAGCATACCTTTGAGAAATTGAATCCATTTTGACAATAATGAAGTCACCCAGAATTTTTTTAGACTACTGGTTCTTAAAGAGTGGAGGCGCCATGAGAATTATGAACCTTTTGATTTTTCAACACTGGAGTTGCCAGGTTAATGATGCACAACTGTCTTGTGCCTGATCATTGTTCACCATCAATAATCAGATCTTATTTCTTCCATTCTTTCCTAGGGAATATTTTTATTTTCACCTCCTCGGCAATGGTGCCAGAATGTTATCGCTCCGCCAAATTCCTAAGGCTGAAGAAGGAATCCAAATAGAGGTAACCACAGACCAACCTTTTAACTTGGTAGCTAGCCCTACCATGTAGGAGAGGGCTCTCTCCACAAAACACAACCTATGATGCTTAATGGATTAGGATTTTAGGCTAGGTATGAGTTTTAGGGGTTTTGATAATTGATTTTGGTCGAGGTACTGGATGAAATTATGGTCAAGGGAGCTAGGTCATGGAAAATGAGATAGGGTCATAGAGATTCAATGGGGAACAATAGGCATAAGGCTTAAAGATTTAAGATGATTGTGATGAGATGGTTTTAATATTGATGAGAAGCTAGGAAGAGCATGGGAGATGTATTCTTCCTAAACAGAGGAAAATGGACAAATTATGATAACTTTCCCTAAACAAAGAATGAGCAAGCATGTATTCTACCTATAATATTGAAAGAGATCATACAATAGAGATGTAATGAACATGAATGCAACAAATTATAACATATGAAACTGAAGGAAAAACAATGATAAACATCATACCACATGTATCCCAAAATGTAGTTGCAACTCTTCTTTATTAACTGGCCAAACTGAGTACAATAGTCCTTGATCAATACATTTTCATCCAAACTGATTCCAACCTTTACTAAGAGTGAAGAAAGGGAATATATAGAAATCAGAACAACATTCACTCATCCTTAAGGGTTGAATGCATGAGGTGAGGAAGAGATCCACAAAATACTAAACTGAAAGCTGGAGTATAGGGAGCTCCAAGTGACTCCTCACTAAATACATTCAAACTATTTCATTTGACTTAATGAGAAATTTTACCTAATGAATCTCCCCCTAGGTAACTTATCCTTAGCATAATTAAATTTACCAACATCAATTACAAAGGTAGAAACATGAATTTCTAAAGTAAATTCAAAATTATATAGAAAAAAAAAACAACAAATGGTCAAGTGCTCCCTTGGTGTGTCAAGTGTGCTCTCCCTACTCAAGGCTGAATTTGACTAACTTGTAGGTGTCCAAATTGGCTCCAATATAGCTTGTTGGAAATCCCTTCAAGTATATTTTCCAGATTTTCATTCAGTTTCCAAAATGAAGGTCATTTCCCCTCAAAAATTCAATCTACCAATACTGCTATGTGCACAGTGCCTAGGCCAAAATAGGGGCAGAAACATGATTTTTAGGGTTTTTTTTGCCCTTTTCACTGGCTATTTTCTCTTTAAAAACTTACAAAATGTCCAATATGCATGTATTCATCATTATGAATCTAATGGTGGTCTCATTTTTTCAATTAGATGCCTAAAAAATGTTCGCAGCGCCTAGGGTGCTACACATTTGACCATTTCGCTGATATGACATTGTCCATGAAAACACAGAAAAACCCATATTTTTCAAAAATGACCAAAAAATCTTCAAAATTGATGAAATTATGGTTGATGATGTGGCTAGGCTTGGAGTGAAGCCTTTGAAAGTATGTCTAACTTTATTTTCTCCTCCACCATGGTCAATACCTCAACCTTTGCATTGGCTCTTTTAAGCTTGGCCATTGCAATTTTCTCCTTTTGGGCATGATGCTTGACCTTCCTACTTAACACATCATTGTCTCTGTTAGCCTTTGCCAAAAGCTTCTCAAAATTCTGATTGGATATATCAAGCCATGGCTCCCTATTTTCATTGATCACCATTGCAAGTTGCTCATTTAGGGTTAGTTGATCAGTAATTTGACCCTCTTTTTGTTTTCTAGAGCTAGAGCTCTTTTCAGCCTTCTATTTATAGGTCTATCTCTTGGTTCTTGTTCATTTTGTTCATAAAACAACCCATAATTTTCAAGCATCTCATCTAGCATAACTTTGGCCTTTTCTGCCTCCCTTTGAGTAGTGATGAATTTCACCTCATCAATGGTATGCTTTGTTTTCAATTGTTGGTTCTCCTTCTCAAGGAAGTTTATGACATACTTGGCTCTGTCAAGATTAGTTTGGAGCTCTCTAATATTGTTATATTTACCTTTTATAACTGCACTAGTGATATTATCATCTTCATCTTCATCTAGGTCAACAAGCTCAAAATCATGCCTAGTCTCATGGAGGTTTTCCTCATGTCTAACCTCTGGCTGATTTTTTGCCTCAATCACCTCTTCTTTGCCTTTTTCCACCTGCTTTTTTGATGTAGAAGTCATGGTGCCTTCCATTATGTGTAGAGCAAACACATTCCTGTGACCTCTCTAGTAGGTTTTTGGCAATGACTTCACCTCAACCACATTATCCCTCTTAGGGTCACTGACCTCAATCCTACTAGGTGATCCAATGTCATGACAAAATGGAGATCAAGGAGGTGAAATGGGTGAAATGGAGTGATTTGATGATGATGAATGTGCTATGGGCTGAGATGGAGGGAAGGAATTAGATGGCTGAGATGATGAAGGCACATTTGGTGCATGTTGATTAGATGGCTCTTTGAATATATTGTTGGCTATGAAGGTACTCAATGCAATGTTTAGTGCATTGAGATGATAGAGGACTATGATTTTGATAAGGGAATGATGAAAAAAAATTCTCATTTGATGTTCATACTCCCTTTTCTGTACATTAAGTGTCATCTTATCAATGCTCCAAAAAATGTAGTAGGATATGTCGAGCATCTTTACCCTAGTGAAATGCATTAAGAGCCAGATGTGATAGGTATAAAGACTTGAAAATCTACCTTCACTTGAAAATTATTTCATGATTATCTTCATCATTGGTGCATATCTGTCCAAGAGGTAGGAAAAAGGAAAGAACCTCTTTTTCTCATTCTTATAGCTTGGTTTTATGAAAGGCTCAAAGTATTTTTCCTCCAATTCACTATGCTTGAACCATTTGTCCCCAACATTTGGGATCCTGGTGGCAGCTGAAATGATGGCAGTTGAAACGGTAAAGGTGACACGAGCTAGAGTAACTTGGTTTTCATGGAGGTTGGATATGAAAATCCTGTTCAACATGGCATGGTGTTGGACCCTCTCATTTTTCTCATAGAACTCAAAACATCCAACATATTTGAAACATGTCACTACCATAGGAGGTGCCAAAAGTTTTGTAGTACTTGTTGGCTCAAGTCTAAGTATTCTTCCCCATTTATGTGGCCTTCTAGGCTCTGTTTATTTTCCCTCAATGTATGATATGTTCTCTTATTTTTTCTTGATGTTTTAAATTCAAAGCCCTAGGGAATGTGATGATGATGGAAACTGGTCTTAGGAATGAGGAATGGGAAATGGAAATTGAGGGAGATGGTGCTAGGGATTTATGAGATTGAAAAGGGGATAGGGAGTAGTGATATTGTGAATTTTAGGATGGGGAAATTATCTACAGGTTTGGGATTAGGAGCCTAGGTAGTTGTAGCACCTAGGGCTTAGGGTTTTTGGAAAAAGGGTAAGGGAAAGGGAATTTTGTAATACAGGGGCTTAGGAATGGGTATTTTCAATTGTAAGAAGGGTATGAAGCTGTAGGGAGATTTGATTTGGGGAATTAAGAGTGCAATGGGAAACACTAGGGTTTAAAAACAATTTTAAACACCAAATTCTAAACCAAAATTCACAACACCCAATAGATGAACTTGATGGATATGATAAATGATGGCATTAGCTCTTACTCATTTGATGGAGGTTAATGAGAACATTTTTGAATATTACGAAATGATTTTTTGCAGTTTTAATGAGTTTCTGGGCTTTTCTGGTTAATTTCGACCTTGCATAAGAGAGTGCACCCTGGTAGAAAAGAGTGTGCCGTCGAAGAAGAGAGTGCACCCTCACAAAAGAGAGTGCACCCTAGAAGAAGAGAGTGTACCCTCGACTCTGATTTTTGAATTTTGTTTCCCAAAAATTCAAAATTTCACCCTCTTGGAGTGTGCTCAACGATGGTAGGAGACAAATGAGTTTTAATTTAATGTCATGAAGGCTTTAACACTTGAATGAAATTGATCTTTTGTTTTAAAAACCCACTTTTTTAATGTTTCATTTCACCTTTGAAAAATTTGTTGAATACCTTTTTCACTTTGATTTTCTTCTTTGCAGGCTGATGTGCTAGAGTTTGGCACTCTTTACATTTTTACTTTTTTGATCTTCATTTTGGAATATGAGTTTGAGTCGGTATCTTGGGACAATACTTATTACACAAAATCATCATAAAATTACATAAAAAATAAAAATAAATTACATCTATGTTTTGAATAAAAGGACACTTTGGTATGAAAATCATACTTTGAGAACATAATTACAACCTTTAAAAATCATATTTAAATGATGGAAAATATTTTTAAAATGATAAATAAGTGTTATTCAATCACTCTCACACTTTTGTTGATCTTATTGATATGAAATGGAGTATTATTAATCTTGGAAAATGAAACCTAGTGACCTAAATGGACCTTGAATGACCAGACTTCATGGTGAATTTGAATGACATATTGACATAGTGAAATGAGATTTAATGACTGATTTATGCTCAGAAAGACATGCAGGTGGGAGATAAAATGTTATTTTTTGAGGGAGAGTGAGGTTTTATGACTAGGGCTACCATCAGTGAGTGAATGTTTTGCATGCCCTAGTGGAATGATAAAAAGATTTCTAAGTGGGACCCCTAATATGAATATGAAAAGAGTATATTTTGATCACTGATTACAGGATGCAAATTGTGACACTAATAGAACCAATAATATTTACCATTGCGTGTAGTGATTTCTCTCTGATCAAAGGTCATTCACTCGGTGTGGCTACACAAAATACCCTTGTCGCATAATAACATCTTAATCAGCAAGGGAAAATTTTGTAAGAACTTACCTCTCAATCCCTTGAAAAATATCCTTTCAGCTTTTGAGTACTACAAAAAATGATCGACTGCAAACTCTGTCACAAACCCACCCAAGATGTTGTCAACCCAGTGATTTACAATTCGGGTGATGGAATTATCAGTCTACTCCAACAATTGGATTAATTCAGGGGTCAACTACATGATTTGATCATCCTTCCAAAAGATTTGGAATTATGCTAACCTTGTCAACCACTCCTGTAATTTGTGTGCAAAGGTTACGGAGAATATCTCGTTCACTTCAGTGAAAATATAATTATTCTTACACTCTTCAGCAGATAGCTTCTTACTTTTGTTTTCTTTTAGGGAAAATTACTAAATATTTTTTTCAAACCAGAACTGAAGTTCAGGTTTTAATGTCTATCAATGACCTCTCGGCATCACCCAACATCTCTCAGAATGTTCCCGGTCCAGGGAACAAAACCATTTTTTTGCTTGAGGGGTCCTGACCCAAGTTTGAGGTTGAGGTTAACCTACAAAATCCTCTTAATACTGACCCTTTTGGCAGTGACCCGCTTGCGCAAGTCAAAGTCTCACCCGAAGCAGTATGGGGCAGTGCTAGAACCAGGTTTCCACACCTTGCGAGAGGTTTGAATGATGTGGGTGCCTTAAGATCCAAAATAACCGTGAACTAACCTCTGCAACATAAGCGCTAACCAGAAAACCCTTACAAACATATTTAGGTCAATTATGTAGAATGCCTTATGCAAGTTAATAAAGCAACTATAAATCAAGTAATAACTAGTAACACCTAATATCATAGCCTTATACCATAAGATCCATCCAATAATCATTCATAGAAACCCAAAACACAGTTGCGCAAGAGATCCAGTTGTAGACAATACAGAAATAAGAAATAAGATACAGAAACATTCATAACATATACAGTAGATGCATTTCAGACTTAGATATCCACAACAACATTCCTTTATTAATATCAGTTCAGATCCTTCATACAAAACCCTTCAACAACCCGTGCACACAGCCATTGGGGTCCGCACACAGCAGGATTAAGGTCTTCGCGCACACATCTAGCAGAAGCCTTCTACCCAAAAAAATCCACACAAAATATCACAAACTATCTAGATGTGTCATAAATGTTCAAACTTATCCAAAAAAATCCCTTGTTAGACTCGATCTAGACTTCCATTTATAATATTAGCCTGTGCTACTCTATGGTCCACAAACCGTGGTTTTAAGCCCCTTGATCTACCCATTTTACCCATTACAACTCATGAGGGGTTTTGACCCGCCCCAAAGCCCTTGCGCACAACTAATCTATTACAAAATATATCAATATTGGTCCTTTGAACTTAGGGGACACCGCTCCAACATAGATGTGAAGAAGTTTGGCTAAGGAATATTTTTGAGGAACTATTTAAGCAAGTTCCAAACATAAAATTTATATATCATGACAATAAGAGTGGAATTTTTCATGCTGAAATTCCCATGTTCCATGAAAATTCCAAGAAAATTGAGATCAAGTATCACTACATTTGGGATATGGTGCATAGAGGAGCAGTGAGGATCTGTCATATTGTGATTGATGATTAGATGGCTGAAATTATTACCAAGCCATTACCACAAGGAAGGTTCTTGGTTTCTAGAGAGTAGCTTGGACTTACGGATGTGACCATTATAGGAAGAGGTCACAACTAATCAAGAACATTGAGCTACCTTTCCCCTTGTTAGAGCTCACATGATTAGGGAATGATGTCGGAAAGCTCCTGAGAATGAGGGACCTCTTACGCAGTGTGTGCCACAAGAGTAGGCCTTAGTATGAAATAAGGTAAAGGAAGAGTAGGAAAACAAAATATGACATTAAGATCAAAAACTACAATGGTTTTTTCTTACAGGTACCGAGTTGCATGTATGTTTTCCTCACTATTTTTGGTAGGCATGTCATATTAATGTGGTTTATTGGTCATAATTTTTCATTGGCATTAAGGATTTCCTAGAGTGACAGTGGATTTTCCTAGCCTTTCCATTTCGTAGATAACCATGGAATTATGGGTTAATTTCAAAAAAAAATTATCGTTGGTTCTCATGCTCCTTTGGTTTTGGGTTGAGTTATTAGTTCATGGAAGCCTTGGTTGGAAAAATCCTCTGGAATTACTATAACATATTGGGTTGAGTTATGATTCCTAGAAGCATTGGTTGGACAAATGCTCTGGAATCTCTTGGTGGGTTGAGTTACTAGTCCCAGAATACCTGGTTGGACAAACACTCTAGAATCCTGACGAAAGTTTTGGGTTGAGTTACTAGTTTTGGAAGCCCTAGTTGGAAAAAATGCTCTTGAGCCTTGGAAAGCTTCCATAGAGACTGATCTAGTGATGTTTAGTGATATACAACTTGTTAGTGCTCCTTAGTTTCCCAAGGCTGAGAAAGGAGACCGAAGGAGGTAACCTAAAAATAACTTTGGAATTGGTATCTATCCCTACCAAATCAGGGAGGACTCTCTCTGCAATCTCATAGCCAATGAATTCAATGGAGAGAAAAATAAATCTTAGGCTAGATATTCATCTCACTAGGGTTTGATTTTAGGGTTTTGCTAGATAAGAGCTCGAGTTGGCTCATATCTGCTCATGAGTCTCGAAAACCTGTGGAGTGAAGAATGAACATGTTGTTGCTTTGTTTGACCTCCAAAACCCAAAAACACAGTGTGCTCTCTAGATGCGCAACGTGCTAGTGTAGAAGTGCATCATGCATGGTGGCAAGGGTTTGGTGATGAAAAATTCAAGGTTCTGATGGGTGAGATGAATCACAATGGTGGATAAGTGCTCCTGGAGGATTTAATGAAGCTTTTTAATGCTTGGATGATCCTTTTATTTCTTGAAAGTTGAATTTTTTCTTTGGTGATGGTGTGACATCACATATCCTTTTTATAAATGACATGATGAGGTAGTGTACTGCAACTTTTATTGCTCTTTTTGGAAAGGTTACATCTCCATGTGGGGTTAATGTATCTTTGAAATATTTTTAAATTTTTTTCCCTAATTACTAACTCCCGTGATGGTGACTATGGTGATGAAATTAGCTAATGATGACACCAAATGCATATCTTAAAACATGATTTGGAACTTTGAACCCTTAAAGTATTGCATGTTATGATTTTATGACCAAAATGATGACCAAGAAACTCATTTGATGACCTCTCTTAAGGAATGATGACATTACCAAGATGACATTTTATGACCTTGAAAATGGAGGGAGTAGTAATAATACCTAGACACTGATCAATAACCATTTTACAACCAAGAGATGTCAAATTTTATTTGAAACTATAACAATTTGACCTAAGACCCTATCAATTATATGGAACAAATACATTTGATCACTGGTGAATCATAAACACTAACATTGGCTCCAACTGGGGATGGAAGCTCCTTTAGGAGGTGTCAATAACACCGTAGACCAGGTAGCCTCATCCATTGGGAAATGGAGTAAAAGAAAAAACTTGACAGTCAAATGAATGACTAAAAAAAATTAGAGAAACTGAAACTAACTTGAATTGAATCAACAACTTGACTATTGATTTAACTTACTTAAGGAAGAAAACCATCAGAATCTTAGGGCCTTCGATTCGAGCTTAAAATCCGATGATAACCTCCCACTTTTTGAAGAGATATATATATATATATATATATATATATATATATATATATATATATATATATATATATATATATATATATATATATATATATATATATATAGATAAGCATGTGAAATGATCCCTCTAGTGTAATCAATCTAGAAAATGGCTACTTACTTGAATCATGCTCACACTTTCCTTGAGAAGGGAGAAGAAACAAAAGATAGGAAACTCGAAGTGTCCACTGAAGATGTGCTCATGATCAATAAATACAATAAAATTCATCTTCCCTATTGACTATAGCAAATCAGTAAAAGGATCCTGGATAATCTGAAATGTTACCCTATCTTGCAACTCAGTAGAAATACAAGTACACCCTTCATTTTCCAATGCAAAATTTTCGCGTGGATGAAAAAAGAGAATATTTTCATCAAGTTTGTCATTTGCATGAGGATAAAGAGAATTTTTTTCTTGAAAATCTATGTTTGAGGCATATTATCAATAGTAAAAATGTGCACATCCATAGGATTCGACACAAATTTCTCTTCTTCAACAGAATCTTCATTTTTTCATCCTGGAGGAAGACCATCATGTCCAAGAGGCTCTAAAAGGACCTCTTCTTTATCGATTCTCTCCTCTTCATAATATTCTTGCAACTTTTGATGATTATTCTCTTCCATAATTACATTTTCTGAAACTCCCACACATGCCAATCCAAAATTATGATTTGCACGAATCTGCCCTTGAAATAGTTCTTCAAAAAATGGATGAGTTGGAGATACTTATGTGTGGTGAATGTCTAGAGATCCTTGTTCATTCATTTCATCATAAAATTCATCTTGGTCTTCACAATCCTGATTTGAAATAAAAACCCAGAGAAAGAAAAATCTGAAAAAACAAGTGAATGACTATCTTCATACCTCTCATCCAAAACACAAGGTTTTGGATGCTCATGGAAAACTTTAAATGCAACAACCAATTCAAGTGTATTTTATTCCTTATGTGCTACAAGAAGAAGAAGATAAATTTGACTGTCACAAGAATCAATGAAAGAAACTTCTTGTTCATTATTTCCTTGTAAAAGTAAATGATCATCGCCATAATATGGTTCAGTGCTTAAGTTTTATGTGCATGCAATATCAAAATTCTGATTTGGACCAATTTCTTCTCGACTATTGTTGATCAACGGTTGTCATTCATGTCAACCCAAGAAGCACCAGGGGCTAACTGAATATTGCATCCATTTCGTTGACTACTGAAGAATCTCGAGCGTTGGAGCGTCCATCTAGTGGGAGCTGGAGAAGAATGATTTTCTAGATTCTAGGAAGTTGGAGCTTTATTTTCAATTGGAGTTGAATATTAAAGAATTATTAGAAAATCATTAGGTGGTTTTCATCCTGGAGTGGGTTTCCACCTTAAAAAAATGTGTGCATTTTTGTTCCTCTTGTTTTCTGCTATAATTGTACAAACATTGATAATAATTGAAGATTAACTAATGCTCTAATTGAAAGGAATACTGATTCACCCCCCCTCTCAGTATTTCCAACAATTGGTATCGGAGCTTGGTTCCTTCAATAGCAGTTTAACAGCTGGAAGGAGGTCATGGAGCATACCAAGAATGGTTTACCTCTATTCAATGAAAATAATTATGCACTTTGGAAAGGAAGAATGGAGGTCTATCTCTTGGCGCAAGGTTACGAAGTATGGGACACTGTTCAAAATGGATTTACATCAACCGCGGATGAACAAGGTAAGAAGAATTTGGTAAATGATTCAAAAGCAAAGAATATTATTATCAGTGGACTTATTGAATCTGCTTATCATAAGGTGTTGGGTTGTAAAACCACCAAAAATGTATGGGACAAGCTTGAGAATATATATGCAGGTGACTCAAATGTCAAAGAAGCAAAGCTTCAAATCTATAGAGCAAAATTTGAGCAACTCAGAATGAAAGAAGATTGCAATATTGCTACATACTTCCAATACGTTGATGAAATAACCAATACTCTGGAAGGATTGGGAGAGCCAGTTGATGAGAAGACTATTATACGAAAGATTCTTAGAACGTTACCAGGGAGATTCAACCCAAAGGTATCGGTCTTAGAATACAGTGAAAATATGGACAAACTCAGCAAAGAGGAATTACATGGAGTTCTCATAGCATATGAAATGAGACTTGATGAAGAAGAGGGTACTTCGCATCTAGAAACTACGTTCTTTGCATCTAAGAAAACCAATAAGGATAAACAACCTTCAATTGAAAAGACATGTACCTGCAAGTGTGAAGAAAAGGGAGATCATGAAGAAGGTCTTTCAGATGAAGAATATGCTTACTTCACGAGAAAACTAAAAATTGGTAAGGGAAAATTCAAAGGTAAACTTCCATTGATATGTTTCGGTTGTGATGAGGTTGGGAATTTCGCAGCAAAATTTCCAAACAGAAGTGATGGAAACTCAAAAGGAAAGAAAGGCTTTAAGAAATTCAACAAGCAAGGATCCAAAAGGAACTTTCTCTCTAAAGAAGATAGCTCATCATTCAATGAAGACAATGATAGCGAAGAAGAAGCCAATGAGAGAGTATTGTTTATGGCCAAGCACAATAAACAAGAGGTATCAAACAATGAAGAAGAAGGATTGACCATAGAAGAATTTTGTAAGGAAGAAATCAAGCTTATAAAAGATCTCAAGGAAAAGAAGATCTGCTCCAATACTCATGAAGAACAAGTTCAAGGTCTCAAAATTGAAGTTGAAGAACACAAATGCATTGAAGAGTCACTTCAAAAGAAGTTGGAAGAAAGCAACCAAGAAAGGGAAGAATTAGAAGCCAAAGTAGTCTCGCTGCGTGAGGAAGTGAAGAAAGGAAAAAATATCCAAAACTATGCCAACAGCTCAAGGGAATTGGAAGAACTCATCAATAATCAATGATCTTACAATGACAGAACTGGCATCGGTTAAAAATAAGAAGAAGCGGGACCTTCTACAACAAAATACAATGAACCTATGAGATCTGACATGCATGTAGACTTCACTAGACAAGATTCACAAGAACAGCCTTGGAAGACAATTCCTCAATGAAAATTTCCATCCAGGTACCAACATATTTTTTATGGCTACTGTTATTCATGTGGAAAATTTGGTCATAAAGCTGTAGAATGTCGCACGTACCCTAGGAACGAATACAATTCCAGGAGATCTGTCAAATATGAACCTCCCAGGGCTCAGCGAAACATCAATAGATTTGAACATTTAAGAAATAATATTGAATGTTACAAATGCCGAAACTTTGGACACATAGCCAAAGACTGCAGACTTGAAAATCCTCCAGAAGAATCTTCGAAGCCACAGAATGAACGAACATGGAAGAAGAAGAAGAATGATAATTGTGCTCTCGCTCTCAAGGCTCAAAAGAACAAAGATGTGTGGTATGTTGATAGCGGTTGCTCAACACATATGACTGGAGATAGAAATAAATTTGTATCTTTGAAAGAGAAGAAGGATGGAACCGTGTCCTTTGGAAATGATGGATCTTCAAATGTTATAGGATCAGGTACTGTCACTCTCAGAAGAAAATATGCTCTAGCCAAGAATGTTCTATTGGTTGAAAACATGAATCACAATCTGCTCAGTGTTGGACAAATGTGTGATCAAGGACACACAATACTATTCAACTCCACGAAATGTGAAATCAGGAAAGGTGTGTATGGTGAAATTGTGGCTACAGCAAGTCAAGCTCCAAACGACATATATGTTATGGATGAAGCAACTAAAGCATGTATAATAGCTAAAGAGGATGATACAATAATTGGTAGCAATGATGATCGACTAAGTAAGAAGTTTGCTACAAAGGTGCAAAGTGATTTCGAGATGTCTTTACTTGGTGAGCTGACATACTTCTTAGGGCTTCAAATATCTCAGCAAGAGAAAGGAATATTTATATGTCAAGCCAAGTACATCAAAGAAATGCTCAAGAAATTTAAAATGGAAGATTGCAAACCCATCCTTACTCCAATGGTAACAGGTTGCAAATTGAGCATAGACGACTCATCTAAGGATGTGGATCAAAGGTTGTATAGATCTATGATTGGTAGTCTTCTATATGTAACAGCCTCCCGGCCAGATGTTATGCAAACAGTTGGACAAGTAGCAAGATTCCAAGCAGCACCAAAAGAATCACATATTATTGCCATCAAAATAATTCTTCGATATCTAAAGGGAACAACAAAATATGGCTTGTGGTATCCCAAGGGTAACAATCTCATTATTCATTCCTTTACAAATGCAGATTGGGCAAGAAGTGTTGATGATCATGAGAGTACTCATGAAGCATTGGAATATCTTCACCAGAAGCTTGGGATTCTCCCAATTTCTCATTAGATTTTCCTTATTCATAATATAAAGGGGGAGTGGAAGTGTGTACAAGTCCACAGGATGGTTGTGTGTTAGGGGGAGTGGAAGTGTGTACAGGTCCGTAGGATGGTTGTGTTTCAAGGGGAGTTACCCTTTTCCATTGATGTCAAAGGGGGAGAAAATTTTGTAGGAAGAGGTGTCATGATCGCAGGGGGAGTACTTGTGTTGCCATCAATGCCAAAGGGGGAGATTGTTGATCAGCGGTTGTCATTGATGTCAACCCAAGCAGCACCAGGGGCTAACCCAATATTGCATGGGAATTTTGACCTACCAAATTAATATATTATGGGTCAATAATTCTTTTTATGGTTTCTACTTGTCGAGATGTTTCCGTTGATATATGGCACGCCATGTAATTCTTCACGGTTTGAGAGATATTCATGTTTGAAGTTTGTACCCCCAGTTAGTGGGCTAAAACCCCATGGGGTTGGGGCATGGGTCATTGAAAAGTCACAATTAATATTTTTTAAGCTCCTAAAATCCCTCCCACGTTCACTTGTTGAAGCCCCTCTCAAATTAAGCATTTATATAAATTGTGATCCTCATTTCCTCCTAAGGTAAGGGATTTCGCCATCCGAAACAGGTCATCTTGGAATTTTCTCTCTAAATTTTATTATACGAAGGTTTGGGAGCTGAAATTTTTATGAGGAAAATCTGAAATCCTAAGGACGCTGCAGTAAAAATTTCAAATCAAGGTGCACAATATTTTCAAAGATATGATCTATGGAATTTAGTTTTTTCAGAATTCAAATTCATCTCAAAGAAGTGACCTGGAAAATTTTCTGCTAACTTTCTCTCCGAGTATCATATTGGAATTACGTAGAAAGTGGTAGATATTCCATGGTTCTCTATCAATTTCAGAAACAAATGAAAAAACAGGGACCCGTGGCACGCCGTACAAGTGCGCTCTACTGAAATAGCCCATAATTAGGGCATTGTGAGAGATTGGGTATAACTCTCTCTTCAAGAATCAAAATTGGGTCAGACCTATGGCATTGGAAATATGACTCATAGGACTACTACAGGACCAAAAATCAGATATTGAAGATCTGAAATGACATAGATACACCAGATTCAATATTGAGCTCCTAGAAGGAAAGAAAAAGCTAGATCACGTGTTGTCAAGGGTTGCAAAGGAGCATAATTTCTACGGTAGAAAAGCAAAGCAAGGTGCAGCAGATGGTAGCATGACAAGAGCAGCAACCAAGGTACATAACATTAGCAAGAATTTCATCATATGAAGTCTTCAAGTGGGCAGCACTGCATACAATCATTGTAAAGGTATCATTGTACTTAGTCATTGTAAATACATTATTGTACAAATTGTACTAGTATCTATCTGCCAAGGGTTGAAGAGGAAGTGTTGGGAGGTCTAGGATCATCATTAGGTGGTTGTGTCAAAGTTGGGGTTATGGTCTAGTATATATTCTTCTTCTACATCATTCTATATCATTATAAAGTGGACCATTTTCCCTGGTACGGGAGTCCATTCTTCTTTTATTCTTCTATAGGGTGGTAGCGTGGTGCTAGGGTGAGTTGTAGCTCATTGGGTGTTGGGGCATCCATTCAGTTGAATACTAAAGAATCTTGGGCATTGGAGCATCCATCTAGTGGGATCTGGAGAAGAATGCTTTTCTAGATTCTAGGAAGTTGGAGCTTTATTTTCAATTGGAGTTGAATATTAAAGAATTATTAGAAAAGCATTAGGTGGTTTTTGTCCCGGAGTGGGTTTCCACCTTAAAAACTGTGTGCATTTGTGTTCCTCTTGTTTTTTGTTATCATTGTACAAACACCGATAATAATTGAAGATTAACAAATGCTCTAATTGAAAGAAATACTGATTCACCCCCCCCCCCCCTTTTCAGTATTTCCAACAACTATTAGGATGAAGATTTGTTTCATCTTCAAGAAAATAAGGAGTTGATGTGTGTTGTGAATAATATTTTATATCAAGGTAGCTAATATTTGTTATTTTCTATTAGAAAGAAAATTCATAAAGGGTCTCTATGATCTCATCATCTAGACACTCTTCATCACCAAAAGCCTCTTCAAGGTATTGAATGAAATCTTCACAATATTCACAACAATATTCGAACAACAAAAATGAATGATGATATTTTCCATAAAACTCAAAGAATGTTGTGTGGAAATATTTAAGGGAGAATAAGCTACCTAGCTTCAACCCTGCATACCATTATCTTGCTTTCCCTTCCAGGGTATCCATAAACATTTTCATCAAACAATCCTCATGAAACCTAATTCCAAGCTTATGTATATGCCACTGAAATTTTATTAGATGCATATAGCCTCATCCTCATTTCCATCTATGAATTTGGGTAGCTAAGTTTACCAATCTATGCAAGGTATTCGATTTGGAAAACTAGGAATGTGAGCATGATTCATAGGAGCATACCTTCTAGAAATTGAATCCATCTTGAGAATGAATGATGAAATAAGGCATCCTTTAGGCTACTGATTCTTATACCAGTGTAATTACCAATAAAACCCCGATTTCTGGATCCTGATGCCAGTGGAGTCTTTGAATCAAGTTGGAGTCGCTAGGTGAATGATTAAGCCTTCCTTGTGTTAGATTGTTGTCCACCATCATTAGATCAAATCTAAAATTTTATGATATTTCCAAAGGAATTTGAAATTTTTTTCTACCTGGGAACGACACAAATTTTTTATCGTTCCTCAGTTTCCCAAGACTGAGAAAGGAGATCGAAGGAGGTAACCTCAAACCAATTTTGGACTTGGTAGCTAGCCCTACCAGATAATAGAGGCCTCTCTTTACAATCTCATAGAAAATGAAGTGTATGGAGAGAAAATTAAATATTAGGCTAGATATTTAGCTCATTAGGGTTTGATTTGAGGGTTTTGTTGGATAAGAGATCAAAAGTGTAGGGAACTAGGTCAAACATCTCTAAAGGTCAGTTGCAGACATAACATGGGGCAAGGTAGAAATGGATCAAAAATGTTTTGTCATTGTAGCAATGGTGAGAAGATGTAGCAGAGATTAAGTGAGCAAGAGCATGAATTCACTTATGGAGGAAAAACACTTAAATTATTATCTTGAACAAAAGCAGAGTATACATGAGATGATTTTTGTTTTAAACCTTAGAAGATAAAGAATAAGAAGCATGTAGATGGTAGCTAAATATATATAATCATCAAATATAAAGAAAATTCTAGGTAAATAGAACCACAAACCATAGCACAAGAATCCCACGAAAATAGCTACAATTGTCTGCTCTATTCTTACAAAAATATGGTGTACACTATCTCCAAAGCCTTTGACTAACTAATATCCAACCTTTGATTTGACTTGATTAGGGCTACATATAGATAAAATACTACATTCCCCCCCTCTCAAGGATTGAAACCATCATGATAGGAAATTATTACATAAATCTCTCTAACCAAAGATAAAACTAGGGAGGTTAGGAACTAACTCCCTGTTTAGTCTTAACTCACTTTACAAGCATTGATGACCATGAATTTACATAAATTTAACTTTTACCATTAATATTAGATTTAATTATATCATGTAAAATCCTAAAAAGACAAATTACATCATGAGATATTGAATTTGATTGAGAAAACTATTTTTTTTTACTTTCTGACAGAAGTGTAGTGAAAACCTCAGAAGCACAACATGGTCTAGCAGAAGCACAACGTGGTCTTTGAAGCACTTTTTGGGTGGCTTAACATGATCTTTAAGCGGAACTAATGATTGGGGAAGATAAATTAGGATGTCAAATAGGCCTTTGAAGCATCAAAACTGCAAAAAACCATCTCCATGGAACTTAAAAATCCATTATGCCAAAAGTACTCCAGAAGCACAACATGGGGTACAGAAAAGTGGCAGAAACATGAAATTCTGCATGTTTTTTTGGATTTTTCTTAAAATTTGCGAGCTTTCATGCAAAAAAAATCACATATCCATGATTTAATAGCCAAGATATATCCACACATGTGAAGCTTACTTCATTTGGATGATTTGAGAAGAAGCGTAGTGTGAGCTCGTTTCACTTTTATGCATCATAAATTTCCAAAATTGCCAAAATTTCCAAAAACTTCAAAATTTGCCAAAAATTCCCAAAATTTATTCAAATTTCTTTATTTTTTCTTTCTCAATGATGGCCTAGAAAAATAATGATGCATCAACAAGAAAATAAAGGTCATCTCTCTTTTTAAGCTTGATTAGGGTTTTCTTAAGCTTCTTTTTCATATTCCTAACCCTAATTTTGCAAATTTGGTTCCTGGTGTAATAATGTATAGGTATATGTCTCTAAATGTTTGTATCTCTGTTTTCCTTCTTCAAGAGCTTCTTTAGGTTTTCATTGATTATCCTCAGCCAAAACTCTCTGTCCTGCTCAATCTCTCCTGCTATAGTGTCATCTAGGTTTTGGTGTAATTTAGGAGGAGAGGGTTCATTTTCATGTCTTTCCTATCTTGCTGCTGCTCTTGTCCTTGGCCTCCTTGACTTGATCTGAACATCCCTGTCTTATAGCTTCTTCACATCTATCACCGCCTTACCCTTATACTTTTATGCCACCAAATTGGCTTTAGGCTTGCTTGGAAATCGCTGATTTATCTTGAGTTGCATGTTCTCTTGCTGCAAAAATGATATGATGAAGTTTTCTTTTGAGAGATTATCCTTCAGCTCTCTGATCTCTGCCTCTCTTTATTTTATTATTTTCTCAGCTGATTTGTCTTCCTTGTGCTCTTCCAAGTCATCCATGTCAACATATAAAGGTACCTGTTCTTCCTTGTGCAAGGGGGCATCATCTTTGCCTCTTGATGTTTCTTCTCTGATAATGTTGAGCTAAGTTCTTTCCACACTCTCAGGGGAAAACACTAGTCTTTTACCTATGATATAAGTTTTAGTAACCTATGCCATAAGATTCTTTGTCACCTTTTCCCTATGTGTTTTTTCAATTGATGGTTTACTATATGAGCCAACCTCTTGTGGCCTTTATGGTGCCAATGGAGTGCTTTGATTGCTAGGTTGACTAGTGGTAGGCACAAGAGCAGTTGATTGCGTGAATTTCTCCCATGGTAAATTGATTTGTGAAAGTTGATGCAGAACTATGATCTTGACCAAACCATGATGAAATAAGTTTGTTTTGTGATCTTTCCCTTTTCTTTGTACCTTTTCAGTCATCTTGACTATCCTCCTGAATAAGTAGTGGGGTAGGTTTAAAGGTTTGATGTTAGTGAAATCCATCATTAGTCTTATCTGATACTGATAAAACCTTGAAAACCTACCTTCACATGTAGAATACTTCATGATAATATTCATCAATGGAGCATATCTATCCAAAAACTATCTGAAACAAAAAATGTGTCTGGGAGCATCATTGCAGTGTGGTTTCAAGAAGCCTTTGTAGTGTTGAATGTCCAAATCCATACCCTTAAACCAAATTTATCCTTGGTTATGGATACTTATGGCTAAAGATATGACATATGTTGATATGGTTAATTAAATCCCTGCTATATTGGTCATATCCCTCCTGAAATTAGTGGCAAAGAGGTTTTTCAACTTGCCACGGAAGCCTACCTCTTGAATATTTTCACAAAACCCTAATCATCCCACATCTTCAAAAGAATTCTTGATGAATGTTGAGGAAATGATATCCTGGATATGAGTTGGCTCATATCTACTCATGAGTCTCTGAAACCTTTGGAGTGAAGAATGAACCTACTTTTTCTTTTTTTTTACCTCCAAAACCCGAAAACGCAGTGTGTTCTCTACAAGCATAGCGTTCTAGTGCATAAGCGGAATGTGCTTGATGGCAAGGGTTTGGTGATGAAAAAATCAAGGTTATAATGACTGAGATTGAGCGCAATGGTGGAGAAGTGCTCTTGGAGGATGGAATGAAGCTTTTGAATGCTTGGGTGATCCTTTTATTGCTTGAAATTCGATTTTTTTCTTTGGTGATGGTGTGACATCACATGTCCTTTTAAGAAATCGCAAGATGAGGTAGTGTATTGCAAATTTTATTGCTCTTTTTGAAAAGGTTACATATCCATGTGGGGTAACTTTACCTTTGAAATATTTTTTGAAAACTCTTCCCTAATTACTTATTCCCATGATGGTGACTTTGGTGATGACATGAGCTAATGATGACACCAAATGCATATCTTAAAACATGATTCGAAAATTTGAACCCTTAAAGTATGCATGTTATGATTTGATGACCAAAATGATGATAAAGACACTCATTTGATGAGATCTCTCAGGGAATGATGACATGGCTATGATGAAATTTTATGAACTTGAAAATGGAGGGAGTAGTAATAATACCTAGACACTAACCAATGACCATTTGAGAACCAAGAGATGTCAAATTTTATTTGAAACTATAAAAATTTGACCTAAGACCTTATTAATCATATGGAAAGAGTAGATTTTATCACTCATGACTCATAGACACTAACACAACCGTGAGGTGGAATAATTAGATGAGGATTTAGGTAGTTTGGGCTATAGAAGCCCTGGTTTGGTTTTTGTTAATGTGTTTTATGAGATCCCACATTAATTCTTGGAATATGGAACAGGGGTGATTCGATTAAGAGAGATTTGGCTCAGTCATGTCTATGGTCGGGTGGTACGTGGAAGTCCCAGAATTGGTTAAATTTTTCTTCTAGAAATAAGAGATTTTTTACTCTTGTATTGATGGGAAAATATGCTTATTATTATGTGGCTTATATGACTTTTCTATGCTTTTCATTTTTGTTGTTTATATATTGTTTATGAATTTCTATGAAAGTGTTATGTATTTATCTCATCAAGTTTTGATTTGTAAATGAATGAACAATGAATCTAGGATCTAATAGATGATAATGCAGTTAATGTGATGATGAAACAATGCTTCTTAGAAATTATTAGATAAGTGTGAGACCCCTATACTCAGATATGTTTTTTAAACCTGTAGATTACATATTTGTGACATGTTTAATGAAATTCCTCTCATGGCTAGTAGGGGTCCAGTCAAGTCCATGTTCAAGTAATTGCGTTTGTATCATTATTCTATTGTTATCTTTCATTGGAAATTTTCATGGAGTTATGGGCCTAAAAAATTGTCACATGAATCAGGGTTGCAGGCTCAAAAATATTGGGAAAATTCCCGAGTTGCATGCATACTCATGTTTCACGAGCGAATGGAGGTTTTAAGTTTCACTCTTTCCCATGTCAAGGGAGAGACTAGGGGATAAATGCATGAAAATACTAGGTTGATTCAGGGGTTAGCGTCTTGGAAGTTTAGGATGGCTCATGGGTATCCTTTAGCAGGTGTAGAAGGTCTGTTTTGTTGTGATCCATCGATTCCACTTCCTTAAATGACACGTAGAAGTTGAGTCATATCATAGTAATTCTTCGTCACATACTTACCTCGGTTGGCCGATTACTTCGATAGATGTGGGAGGAGGGTGTTACAGGGTGGCATCAGAGCATGTTTCACCCCTCGGACTAGACGGTCAGTGTATTGGTCATGCATTTATGTTGGTTTCATATGTGTTACTCATAATAATAGTCAATGTGATTTTTTCATCCACATGGTGTTGGTCATGGTTGTAGTGATGTTGCCCTGTGAAGGTTGATGGGGTTGTTGTGGAATGTGTCGTTAGGAGTATATTACTAGTTATGTGTTGTTTATACATGTCAAGTGCTTATGTATTGTTAGTGTACATTGCTATGGTTTTTTTTATCATGCATGAGGTCATGGTATGTGTAGTTAATATGGTCATGCATTGATGGCTTGACTCTAGCTAGAATGATTTTAATGTGTTGATATAACTATGTTTTATATGGATATATGTTGTTATGATTATGTTTTTACATGTATTATGCTGATTGGTTTATCTTGTAGATGACATAACCCCCCTGAATTATTCTAAGCTACATTTGTTTATTGTGATTTGGTTTAGCTGACATAGTATGCCTTACATGAATAAATCAAAATGACTAGCAAGATGGTAGACTACAAATATTATCCCTATGAATCATATGAGAAATATGGTGTTGGGCACTATTCCAAATTAGCAAATACATTGAGAAGTTTGAAGGAAGAAATAAAGACTTGCAAAGAAGATAATGACATAATGATATAGGCATAAGAGAAAGAAGTAGACGTTAATGCAATGATTCTTCAAATTTTGTTCAAATCAACTAGGGATAGGAGGATGGGACTAATGGGGAATATAGAAGTAGTCTCATGGTGGTCACACGTCGTATAGAGATGACACTATCATATATGGTAGGTTCTGGGACACTCCGGATAGAATAGGTGGCAAACACAAGTACTATTCTAGTTCCTGTTCTGACAAAAACTATGATCGTCATCATTATCATCCTTACAGGAGGAGTGATAGGGGATATTTTTTGGATGATTTTAAGAAATAAAATCCATTACATTTTATGGGGAAATTAAGAAATCATAAGATGTAGAATCATGGCTACTTGGTATGAGGAAGTTCTTTAGGTTTCTTGATTACGTAGAAAAAATGAAAGCCAGAATAGCTACATTCAACATCAAAGGTAAATCAGATATTTGGTGGGAATATGTGAAGAATGTTAGGGGTATTCATGAGGAAGAACTGACTTGGAGCAAGTTTGAGAGGCTATACTAGAAGAATTATCTATCAGAGAGGTATGATTAAGACAGGGAAAAGAAGTTTTACGAGCTAAATATGGGATCTATGACCGATGAGGAATACACTAGAAGATTTATGGAGTTGTTGAGATATGCACCTTACCTCAAGGAGGAGAAGGCCAAGATTCAAAGATTAATCAGTGGTTTTTTGATAGCATTCAAAGACATGAGTAGTTTTGATGAGACTATATCATTGGAGGAGGCCATTCAAAAGCTAAATCATTATTACGAGAAATTAAAGTGCATATATGAGGCTAAGACAGACTGGAGAGGTAATGCAAAGGAAAAAGGAAAATGGGACAAGAAGAAAGAAAGACCTCAGGGTATAGGTAATAGAGAGAATGAAAATCCATATAAGAGTTCAATTCATATGAAAGGCTGCATGTACTTCGATCTGAGGAGAAAAATAAGGATGAATGTTGTAAGCCTTTACGGTGTTGTACTTGTGGAGGAGAGCATCAGGGGAGATTTTTTCCATAACATCATGGTCGTAGACCACAAATATACAATGCTCAATAGGCACATATAATGGGAGATGTTAGAAAAAGTATTCCTAGGATATTTGTAGCTCTACATAATAGGCATAAATATCACTAGGCGTCTATTATCGAGATGTATGGTAAGCTTGGTGACCAAGTTGTTTCTATTTCGATCAGGGAAAATTTTAGGGGCTAATATTCATAGGTGGGCTAATTTTCCATGTTTTTTCCAAAAAAACAAATCACCAATTTCCATTTTTTTGAAAAATGTTTTGCCCAAATTTTATAGTATAAAATTATTTTACCCTAAAAATCGCCAAAGTTTTACATATAATAATATAAAATAATTATAAACCTAAATTGTTTTACAAAAATATCATAAACAATTTTACAATTTACATATTCGGGACCAGTAAGATTTGCCAAGGTTTTGAATCTTTAAGATAAACTTCCATCCTTAAAATTTTCCCTGATTTCGATTGACCCTTGACCTAATTATATTTATGCTAATCCTAAAATAGTGGATACATGTGGTTTGAGTAAAGAATTTCCTGCAGAATATTGGTTAGTGCAGTTGGATACAGGTACCAAGAAGAGAGTTCATCATTGAGTGAGATCTTGTGCAAGTGAATGTAATTCCTACATCAACACATTTGAATGTATTTCCGTTGGGATCATATAATATTATTTTTGGTATGGACTGGCTATATATTCGTAGGACCAAGGTATATTTTTATCACAAGGCTATTAAGTTCTTGGATGATAATGGGGAGAAAAGAGTCTTACATGGTAAGAAGGAAGAAACATCAGTGAGAATGGTTACAACTATGCAGGCCAAGCATAGTCCCAGAAAAGGATTTGTGTTATTTGCAGTGAAAATTTCTAGCAACAAAGGCAAGGAAGTTGAGGATGTAGATTTTTTGAGCAGGTAACCAGTTCTACAAATATGTATTCCTCGTAAAGATTTTATAGTTTCCACCTCACAGGGAAGTAATTTTCTATTGAGTTGATACTAGGGACAACACTAGCATCAAAAGCACCGTACAAGATGAGCACACCAATGTTGGTAGAGTTGAAGTTGCAGTTGAAGGAAATGTTGGACAAGGGATACATTAGGCTAAATGTATCATCATGGGGTGCACCAGTATTTTTTATGAATAAGAAGGATCGTATTCTCAAGCTATGCATTTATTATAGGAATTTGAAGAAAGTGACCATCAATAATAGGTAACCATTGATATATATTGACAACTTGTTAGATTAGTTTAAGGGAGAAACAATGTTCTTGAAGATTGATATGGGATATGGATATCATATAGTACACATTAAATAAGAAGACATCTACAAGACAACTTTCCGGACTAGGTATAGGCATTATGAGTTTGTACTAGTTCTTATTGGTTTGACTAATGCTCCAACTACATTTATGTGCTTTATGAATAGAGAGTTGCGTCCTTATTTGGACAATTTTTTTATTGTGTTCATTGATGATATATTGATATATTCTAAAAATGAAGAAGAGCATGTCGAACATTTATCAATAGTGTTGACATTTCTAAGAGAGCATCAGTTTTACACTAAGCTTAGCAAATGTGGTTTCGTTCAAACAACGGTAGATTACTTCGGACATGTTGTCTCCAAGGAAGGCATAGCAATAGATCAAGAAAATATAAGAGTAATCATGGAGTGGGAAGCTCCAAGGAATGTAGATGTGGTAAGATAATTTATGGGGTTAGCATTTTATTACAAGAGGCTCATCAAGAAATTCTCATAGATCTCTTATCTTATTATGTCATTGCAAAGGAAAGGTAAGAATTTCAATGGAAAGAGCCATGTGCAGTGAGTTTTGAGCAGTCAAACCCGAGTTTTTGACACATGCTCCAGTGTTAAATATCATAGATCCAGAAAAAGAGTTTTTGGTTTGTATAGATGCTTGCAAGAGAGGGCTTGGTGTACTCCTTGTGCAGGAAGGAAAGGCGATATGCTATGAGTCATAGAAACTAAATGAGCATAAGAAGAAATATATGACACATGATCTAGACTTGGGAGAAACCATTCATGCATTGAATATGTGGAGGAACTATCTTTTGGGCAGACATTTTTTATTGATAAGTGGTCATAGTGGATTATAGTATTTATTTAACGAACCAAATTTGAACGTTAGGCGAGCTAGATGGTTGGCCATTATTAGCGAGTTCAAATTTGAGATGAGGTATATTAAAGGTAAAGAGAACATGGTTGCAGATGCTCTTAGGAGGCAGATATAGGGGAATCATATAGGATCTTTGAGCTCCTATGGGACAAATCTACAGGATAGGATCTTGGAGGTAGGTCAGCAAGATGCCAAGTATATGGAGATCAGGCACAAATTGTAGAAGAGTACAGGTATGGGTATAGGTATAGGTGCAGGAGCACAGGATGTGGATTGTCATCTAACAAAAGATGGCTTGGCCAAGTTTAGAGACAAGATATATGTACCAGACAACAATGAACTCAAGAAGTTTATATTGAGAGAGTTTCATGTGAAACCGTATTCAGTTCACCCAGGTTATTAGAAGACATTGACAACAGTGAAGGAGTTTTAATATTGGCTAAATTTCAAGAGAGAAGTAGCAGATTTTTTTTCTTGGTGCTTGGATTTTCAATAGGTAAAAACAAAGTGCAAGTATATAGGTGGACTAATACAGCTGAAACTAATTCCAGAGTGGAAATTGGAGGTCATTTCCATGGAAATTATCACATGATTAATAAGGACATCTAACAACAAGATTCCATCATGGTTTTGGTGGACAGGTTGATGAAGGTAGTGCACTTCATTCTAGTCAAGACTACATACTCAGCAAATGACGTAGCACAGGTCTTTATCAGGGTTGTGGTCATATTACATGGTATTACATAGAATATTGTGTTAGACAGGGATGAGAAGTTTACTTCCAAGTTTTGGAAGGATTTCTTTGTAGTTTTGGGCACAGATTTGGCCTTCAATAAAACTTATCATCCGCATACAGATGGATAGACAAAGAGGTTCAACAAGATATTGGAGGACATGTTGATGATGTATGTGATGCATCAACAACAAAAGTGGGAATATTATCTTCCACTAGTAGAGTTCAGTTACAATAATGGGTATTAGGTGTTATCACCCAAAAAATTTCAAAACTTCATTTTGACAAGGATACAAAGTTTAATGGATCAAAATTGGGTTTTAGGAGTCAATTTAGGTTTGATCAAGGGTAGGTTTTAGATTTTTTATTGCTTAAATATCATCCTAAGGTTCAAATAAAGCCTTTTTTAAAGTTCTTTCATGTCAAATATTCATAATTTTCCATTTGTATGTCATTTCCCAAAGTTTTGTGTCAAAACTGTTCAATTAGTCAAAAAACTGCAATTTCGTAGCGCCACCCATTGAAAAAAGTCATTTTGCGCTATGAAAGCGCTGATAGTTTCGTAGCGCAAACATGAAAAATTACACTGCAGGTGCTACGAAAGCGCAGTTTTGTAACTATCTTGTCAGTTGAGTTGGCAGATGTCAGAAACCATTGGGAAAGGGTAGGATAGTGGCATGTTGAGTTATGTAATGATGAAATTCTATGTACACACCCATGTTTTTAGTCATCATTGTCATTATAGGTTATGAATGAGGCATCATTCAATTATGAGAGGACATTTTAAATTTCAAAATATTTCCTAATTAGTCATTCTCATTGCTTTTTTTCCTCCATTCGAAATGTTTGAGCTCTCAGTTTCAAGCCAAACCTGTGGCTGGTTTATATAAAGGTTTTACTACACCCATATCAAGTGAGGTTGATAGTTTCTCAAGCAAGGATGATAGTTTCTCAAGCGAGGATGATAGTTTCTCAAGTGAGGCTGTTGTTACAATTATTCAAGCGAGGCTATTGTTACATTTTTTCAAGCGAGGATGAAAGATTTGTTCAATAACATGGTAGTGGAAAAGAAAATTCACAGAGGAGGACACTTCTTAAGGCATGAACCTGAAGACATGAAAGCAATAATTGAAGACCCATCAGTGATGGAAGCGTTCAGAAGAGTGGGTTGCCTATGGTTTTGTGAGAATTTGCAGGGCTGTCACACATAGGTATGCAAGGAATTTGCAATGAATTTCAATGGAACAGCCACTAAGGTCGGGATGCTAAGTGTGTCTATTACACAAGAGGTCATTGCTGTCATTACTGAGATACCAAGAGGTCAACAAACTTGGTTCAAAAGTTTCAAATTTGATATGGAGAAGTGTAAAGAGTTCATGAAGCCTGAGTACACAGACATGGACCTTAATAATGCTATCCCTAGAAGCTGCATCAAAGATAACTACTCAAAACTGCTTCTCAACATTCAGAAATATTTTACCTGTGAAGGAAGATATCACAAGGTTTATTCATATCATTTCAAATTTATTCTACACTTCACTGGTAATATTTCACTTGATTTACCTTTTTATCTGCATAGGAGTCTTGCAAATATGGATGATGAGGTGCAAGAAAATTCTAAAGGGAGTGAAACATCCTTATTTCATCATGGTTTAATGAAGTTATTAATTTTATATGAACTTCAGAAGATAGGCAGAGATTGGTCATCTTTCTTATTTATAAATGGTTTTGAGTTGGAAACCCTAACTCCTACAAAAAACCCTAAATCTAAAGGAGTTCCATCACCACCAGTAGCAGAACCAAGTAAACCTATGGTTGCAAAACAAAAAGCAACTGCAAGAGTGAAGAAAATAAAGAAAACTGAGAAAGGGCCAGAGAAAATGAAAATGTTTGATACTCCAACTCTCTCACCTACAAAACAGAGGTCAAAGGTTGTCAAATATGTAAAATAGAAACAAGCTGTTAGCAAATAGGAAATCAAAAGAGTAACTAGAAGGTAAGAAGTGGCATTAAAAGGAAAGAAAGTTACTACAGAGGAAAGCCCAGTAACAAAGGGGAATCTAGAAGATATTCTTCATGCCATTGACATAGAAGAAACACCCATTGTCCAAGCTGAGTTCATTGGGGAAGAGGAGCATAAAATGAAAAAGCCCAAGTCTGCAAAGAAGCTAGAGTTTGAGGGGGAAGATGAAGGTTTCATTTTTCAAGCAAGAAAGCCTATGACTAGGCATGATAGGAAACTGATGGAAGGCAACAAGGAAGTTGAAATACCCACTGAGATAGCTAAAGCATCCAAAAAGATAATTGACCTTTCATCACCCACTGTGAAGGATACAATCAGCAAAAAAAAAGGGGAAATGAGAAAGTGACAGAGAAAAAAGAGTTTCAACACCTTGAGGAGAAATTAAGGTTGGAAAACAAAGAAATTGTTGTCATGAAAAAGATAGCTAGAAAGCACAGTGTCGAGAAAGTATAGTTTAAAATAATGAAGGAAATGTGGGAAGGACAAGTTGATTCTGCTTCTGAAAACTTAAGTAATACAGAGCAATTTTTCAAATGGACAGTTCCAGCAATAAAAGAAGCTAAATTTGTTAGAATAGAAAACACTCATCTAAGAGCTACTAACAGAAGACTTAAAGATTAGGTGTAGGACTTAGAGTAGTAGCTGGAGTTGATTCATGATGATTTAAAAAGAAGAGACATTAAAATGACAGTCATAGAAGAACCAATAGCTCAACTAAGTGTAAATGAAGAAGGGACCTAAAGAAAGCTAGAATGACTGTGTTTTTATAGTTGAGATGGTTTTTAAATGATAAAGACAGATATATTTTGAGTTTTTGGCATAACTAAAGTTTTCATTTCGAAATGTTTTGACAAAACAACATACTCAATAGTTTCGTAGCGCATTTAGTGTAAAAAAGCAGAAAAGCTCTATGAAACTGCTGTAGCTACTTTTCTTGCTTATTTTGATCAGTTTTTGAAGGGTTGAAGAATGAATCAAGAACTTAATTTGCTATGGAGGATGTATTAAAGGGTAATTAAAACACTCTTGGAGGAAATAAGTCAAAGATTTGAAGAATAAAGATTGAAATAGCAGCGCTACGAAAGGCGCTATGAAATTTCTATGTTTTCGTAGTTCAGAACATTACAGAATTTTGAGCAGTGTTGAAAGTGGCTTTAGATAGATGGAGGCTAGGGAGGAGTTATGGGACGTGTTATGCCAACTTAAAACAGCCAAGGACCATGAAATGAAGGGTACATGATGGTCAGAATGTTCAAAGAATGCCAAAAGATCTTATGCCTAAAAATAGGGTTTTGTTTCCTATGTTGGTGGAGGTCAGCAAAATGGTCATGAAGAAATGAAGCCCATCATCCAGTTTTGACCATGTGATGATACACTTGGCAATGACGTAAATTTAAGAAGATAAGGTTGTTATAGATAGAAATAAGTAGTTTGAGTCCTTTTTGGAATAGGACTATTAAGAAGATTAGGTGTCTTTTTGTAATAAATTCCATGTCTTATGGTTATGGAAGGTGCCAGTAGTTAGAAATTTGATGTATCTAGCCTAGAGGAAGATCATCCCATGTTGTAAGATGTCTATTAAATACCAAGAGGTAAAATTTGTAAAGGGTTGGAAATTTTTGGCAACACTGTGCTTGTTGTGAATTGACTTTTTTTCAGCTAATACAGAGATTTTCTACTTGACCAACTTGAGATTCAGAAGGAATTTTAGTGTGTTCCTATTCTATTTGCATCTCTTGTATTATCTCACTGCAGTGGTGTTCATCTATATTAATTATAATTCATATTTTAGATGCTCTGACTTCCTATATAAGTGAATTGACTGTGTTTTTACAGTTTCATGTGTGTGTATCTCATGACTAAAACTCTGATATGCCTCAACTTCCATGTTAAGTAGAATCACTAGATTACTAAATTGTTTTGACTCCATAAGCCCAATGTGTACATGCTGATGTGATTCTCAACCTACATCTATAATCTATCTGTTCATTACCTAAATATATTTATCCATCTAAATTTTTATCCAAATCATTAACCCTTGAGAGAGCCCTCATAGGCTGAGGAGGCTAAACCTCAGTCAAAAGATTAGGTTTGAAATAGATACATGAAGTTGACTGATTAAGTAGCCTATAAGATCCAATTTTTCGATAACATCAGGAATATTTGAGGATCAGTCTGTTTGAGGAATTGTATGGGAGGAGTTGCAATGGAAGCACTTTGGGCTCGATGAAGCTACACTGGAGATGGCAAAGCAGATGTGGGCTATGTATCCTTCCTTATTCGTGGGTTGAGCGAATGGTATGGCATGTGTTTCAGTATATATTTTTGGTATATGTTGGTATGATATTTTGGTGTATGTGCATATGTAAATGGATGTAAATACCACCATGAGCTATGCTATAAATCTCCAATAATTGATATGGGTTTCATGTCATTATGATGTTATAGTTGTCAATGTTGGATTTCTTCTCAGAAGGTTCATGATTGTAAATAGTGCAACGAGGTGAGTTATAAAGCTCCATGGGCAAGATGTTATAATTATGATAGTCTTGTTGATTGTAGGTGTCATTGAACACCGAGGACTATGTTCCCCCAAGGGGGAGGGTTCTGTAACATCCCTTATGGAAATTCCATGTAATAAAGTTAATAAAGGAAAAATAAGACCTTGGTCATGGGACACGTATTCAAAGATGAATGTTTAGAAAAAAATCCTAGTGTGGGTATTCATATGATTTATTATGGCTATGGAAATTGACAAAGGAAATGGATAAGGCTTTGGAAACTCAAAGTGGCATTTATTGGCATTTATTTATGAAAATAATGGAAATTAGGAGAAAAGGGAGGTGAAAGGTCATAGGTTTCATGTGAGGAGGAAAAAGAATGAACATAATGGAAAATTAAAGAAATTAGAGGCCTCATTAATGAAAAGGCTTATGGGGATCAATTAATAGCTTTTGACTAGTTCATTTTTTGAGCTCTCATTTCTCTCTCTCTCTCTCTCTCTCTGTGTGTCTCATACTCTTGGACACTTAGAGTTTCTAGGAGCACTCTTGGAGGAGTGTGGAATAATTGGAGTTTTGGAGAAATAAGGCAAAGGAAGAGAAGAAAATTGAAATAGGACATCGATATCATCATCTACAGTGGGTTTTCCTTCCAGGTACTGAGTTTCATGTATGTTTTCCTCACTAGTTTTTGCATGCATGGCATATGCATGTGGTTTCTTGGTCATGATCTGTCATTGGCATGGAATATTTCATAGATTAAGAGTGGATGTTCCTAGCATTTACATGATCTAGGTGGATATTGGTGGCCACCCACCTATTCCACTTGGGGCCCCACCATTGTATCTTTTAGTTTTTCACAACTTACTATTTTTAGCAGTTTTTCGGGTCCTGAACTTTCGGAGCCGTTTTGAGGCCCTAAATGACGTTTTTTGGGCATCGTTTTTCCAAAAAATATGATTTCGTTGCAAAATTGATATTCATGGTGACAGTTGTAGTACTCGTGTAGATCTTTCTAACGATGTATCATGCGCATCAAACGGAGATAGTATGCCGAAGTTACATTCCCGGGAAGTTGAAACACCAATTTACCCAAACGGGGCTCATAGTTTTGGCGCTTCATCTCCTAGGGTTAGGTTTTTGGACGTTTAGAGTTCTCCATTGTGTCTTCAAAATAAATAGGACCTCGAGCCTCATTGTAACACAGTTCAGAGGTCTATATCTGCCACATCTCTTCTTAGAGATTCACAACTAGCACCCTAGCTATTTTATTTCCATTATGGTTGTAAGCATATTTCTGTTATTTGATATTAATTAAATGAAGCCTTATTT